>CAJVRN010000030.1:6842500-7220000 GCA_911728415.1 Lagocephalus sceleratus | reverse complement strand
GCCCTAATTTGAGCTGTGGCTCTGGGGAGCCTGCACTCATGTAATAATCTGGATAATCTGTTGGTAATCACTGGATTACAGCAGGTGACCGAGCCCTACGCTGATCCAAACTCTGATTCATTCATCAAAGCAGAAACTGAGGGAACTTTGTCACATTCAACTTTTTGTATGTGTTTTCTGGTGACCCAGAATCCGCCTCTAATATATGCTTTTATTTGGTTTTAGGTTTGTTGCAGTTTTGTTGCAGTTTTGTTAGTCAGGGAACCTTGATTTACTCCTACAAATGGTTTCAAGAAAATCTAAAAATAAAATCAGATTTTATTATGGGGTTGTGCGCGTAGCAGACCGACACTCTGAGAACCAGGTCCCAAAGGTCATTTGTAGCATCATCTGGGTGAAGTAGAGCTGCGGCCACATTTCCCCTCACGCAGCCCCGCCTCCTCATGCAGTCACACCAAGGCTACAGGTCCAGTGTGAAGCACACGCAAACATGTAAATATTTCAGACAGTAGCAAAACACACACACACACACACACACACACACACACACACACACACACACACACACACACACACACACAAATACACACACATACAGAGGGCGACAGCCTCATAAATAGCCCATGAGGAACTGACGGCCCCTCCTCACCACAACCTGCCAAAGGGCCACAATGATTTATTGATTTATTTATTTGTCACATAAAAAAAAAACAACTTGCTCTTAATTTCTTTCTCTCCATTTTCACCTCTCATCACCGTCATTGCTGAGAAAACCAGTGCGTGACAGAAAATCCCAACAGCCTGCATAAAACCCGTGTGTGTCTCTCCGTCTGTCTGTGTATGTACATGGGTTTTTCTATTTTTTGGACACACACACGCACACACACACACACACACAGCACCATTTCCTTCTTCAACTGTAAGCACTGACACATCCTGATCAGCCTCTCTTCTCCTTCATTCCTGCCCCTCTCATTCCTCACCTCTCTCCCCATCAATCCGTCTGTCCATCCACCCACCCCCCCCCCCACCACGTCCGTCTGTCCTGGGTCTTGGAGCCTCTGTGGCAGCCTGTCGATGGCAGGCATTGGTCGGCGGCCGCTGCAGTCGATGACCCTGACAGCGTGCAGTTATCGTTCTAATTAAGATGCCACACTTGAGGTAAACCGCAGCATTAGGATTTGATGGGGAATTGATCAGAGTGTCAGAGGCAGAGTGAGACCCGGGGGTGGGGGTTGGGGGGGTGATAGGGAGGGTGGGAGAGGAGGGGAGACAAAAAACGTGAAGGCATCTGAACCAAAGGGAGGGTAATTAGTGGGAGAAGGAGAAGGAAGACGACAGGCCCACCAGGAAACCAAACGCTGTGACGGAGACAAATCCATCGATTCTTCATCCATGAAGAGAGCCAATCCCCGATGCAGATTAGAGATTAAATAAACATGTTTCTGATCTGATTTACTGTCTTCACACGATCTGCACAAAAACAATTACTCCTGCCCTGACATACGTTTATTTAGTGTTCTTCTTTTAATTGAAAACGGAGGACGTGGCTGCCATGAAAAGATCTGAATAATTAATCAGATTATCAGATCAGATAAATCACGTTTGTGGTTCTCTGAGGTTCTTCTGTTTGAGTGGGAGCAGCAGCGGGTCGAAGGTTAAGATAATCTTTGATTCCACCATCGATCATGAGTGTGTGTGTGTGCGCGCGTGTGTGTCTGCGTGTGTGTGTGAAGCACATTTTCTCAAACTGTTTGCAAACAGTTGATACCAGTGGGGTAAACAGACGGCCCCGTGTGTGTCTTCGGCCCACGAGCATCGCGCGCGCGCGAGTGTGTGATTACATGCTCCCCAACAGATGTGCGTCCAGATGCATACATGCACTGTTGATAAATATGAATGAGCAGGCCCCCGTGCATTAAAGTGGGTGCGGCCATGCGTATCCCCTCAGCTCGCTGCACTTTACTCACAACTCTGCACGCAGCGCACGCTGGGCCGCATGAGCCCCCCCCCACCAAAGTCCAGCCCACCCCCCCCCACCATCGCAGTTTGGGGACAACATTTATTTTTACTTTATTGCCCACATTTTTAAACTTTAATTACAAGGCAAACTCTTTGTAAATTTCCATATGAATAAATGAACGCACGGAACTGAACGTCTGGCTGGAGCTGGACTCCATGACAAAGTTCTGAGACCTTCTGGAGGTTTCCCAGTCAGCTAGTTCTCAAACCAGTGAACCAGTGAGTGGTGGTGGATGGAGGTGTGAGGGGGGTGGGGGGGTCTGTCATCGTTACAGCTCAGAAGTTTGGTATTTTCTGTGTTATTTTAAGCATTTATTTAACTTTAAAGCAGAAAGCGATTAAGATTGACAGCTGAAGCCTGCTGGTGAGCGGACAGGTTGGAGGCTGATACCCCGCCCCCCCCGTGTCTGAAAACGATGGCACCAATGCAAGATGGCAGCACTTACTTGACTCTGTGTATGTGCGTGTGTGTGCGTGTGTGTGTATGTGTGTGTGTGTGTGAGTCAGTCAGCAGCTGTTAGCAGCACTCTGAGTCCAGCCGTGTGTCAGGTGTCACTCACGCTTCCTGTCAGCTTTGACGATGAGGAGCAGGTCCCTCAGGTGTTTAATGTCACCGTGTCCTTCCTCCACTCAGAGCGTCGAACCATGAGGACGGACAGAAGGTAAAGCTCATGAACACACACACACACACACACACACACACACACACACACACACACACACACACACACACAGAGCCCAGGACAGGCCTGCACCTCTAAAGCACCAGTAACAGTTTAGCTGCATCTACTGATTCAATGGAGGATCAAAGACTCACCTTTGTCTCTCCTGATCTGTTTGCTCATTTGGGGTTTAGGGCCATTTTTCAAATTTGGAACTGAGACTTTGGGCCCCAGAATCATGGTGATTCTTATTCTAGTGCCATGTATCTTCATCCTGACAAACAAAAACAGCGACAGTCACCACAATCATTTTAATGACGTACGAAGATGATCCCAAACACGAGCACTCTGTCATGCCATGCAAAGTTGTCCAATTCTGAAAGTCAATTACTTAAATGGCGTTTTGCCTGAGCTGATAGGGAACATCCCTGCAGGAGGAGCGCTACAAAGCACCTTTTTAATTTTACATTTCAGCGTCAACGTGATCAATAAAAGCATAAAGGAGATACATAAGCCAGACATGTTCGGTTCAATTGAACAAACCCTTTTTTAATGAGCCTTATAAAAGCAGGTGAGAAAAAAAAAAAAGATTTGGAAGCAATGTGACCCCTCGTCTTGTCTTACAAGGCGGTTATAAGCAACCCGCCAGTGAAACGACATTTAAATCGAAAATGTTCTCAGTAACATTTAAGACCCTCAAGGCTATTCCATCCATTGATTACCACTGATGGCGATCATTTACATGACGATGGGAATGTTCAAGGTTAGTTCATGCTAAAATGATTTTCTGAGAGCGTTTCGGGTAATCTGTAAAATTATGCAATTCCTATATAATATCAAGGTCCATGCCTGCCCCGTCTCTACACCCCCGTCTCCCCCTCAGATGAAGGAGGAGGGCTATCGACTAACCATCAAATCTCCTCTCTGCGCGGCATGACCATTTCTCCTTGTCTCAGCACTCCGCACCTCCTCCATTATAGCTTACAATCTCATCCGAACAGGCAAATGACCCCGTGAGACGCAGCGAGCAGGAGGGGTGGTGGGGTGGTGGTGGTGGTGGTGGGGGGAGGAGAGATGGAATAAACGACAGCATGGTTTATATAACAGATGGATAAATTACAGTAGTATGCATCTGATGAGTCAATAAAAAGATGCAAATATTCCTGCGCAGTTATGTCACCACGCTGCAGTGAGATGTCGCTGCACAACAAACTTTTTTTTTTTTTCTTCTTTTTTACTTGTGTTCGTGTCAGATTTTGGTCGTCTGACTGCTCAAAGATCTCCACGGGTCAGAAATGTCTGATCGAGGAACGACCTGACCCAACTAACACAACATGGATGTGACAGCTTTTTCCATCCGGTTCTTCTGTCACTGTTTCTGAATTTCTAAACTTGAGGAGAGTTCATGCAGCGTGGAGCGACTGGTCTGTGAACCTGACGTAGTTACAGCCATGAAGTGGAAAAGTTCAGACTCTCTCTTTTGTTTCGCAATGGTCAGTGAATTATATAATAGTTTGAAAATATGTCTAAAACTCTGCACCAACTCTCCAGACAGGTCCCACCCAGCATGCTTAGATCTCAGTGAAATGAGCCTCTTCTGCTGCCCTCACGGCTCCACCCTCAGTGATCCTGGTCCCGACCTCCCATGACACCACGTCTCTTAACAGTCCGTCCCCGTAGCAGCTAACTCGTCTGGCGTCGATACCTTCCTGTTACCGTGGCGAACACACAGACCCCTGACTTCCACCTGCCTTCTGCTGGCAGCCATAACTTGTGTCAAATGAGGCTTATGATCCCCTGCCTCCTACGCCCTTTATGGGTGCTTGGTGAGACAATGGGGCGATGCAGACCCTCCCTCCCCCAATCTCTCTCTTTGTTTCTCTATACCCCCTTCTTTCTTTCGTCTCACACATATACATACCCCCCCATACACACACACACACACACACACACACACACACACACACACACACACACACACACACACACACACACACACACACACATCACCTAGCTGCTCAGTGATGGATGCAGAGGCAGGAGAATTAACCTTGGCTTTATGGGGACTGAGATCTCCGTTTGCCTCTCTGACTCCCTTCTCTTGATTGTTCTTTGATGCGCGCGCGTGTGTGTGCGTGTGTGTGTGTTCCACCTAGCCACGAACAGGACAAATGTCACACCCTGTTGCCTCCAAATGAGGGCTGGGTTTTCTCTCCCTTTCCTCTCTCATGTCGAGATGACAGGGAGCAAACGTTGGGTATTAATAACACACCAGTACTTCAAGTGGTTTTAGTGTCAGCTTCGTTTAGGGATAAAACTATTTTTTGCAGTTGCCATTTAAGAGTGAAACTTCTTCCTTTAGAAACCCACCAGAGGGTGATAGAGGTGCTTTAGCGTCAACTTTATGTGATGGCCTTGTTTTCAGTTATTAAAGCAAAGTTTGATGTTGCTAACAAACGCTGTGTTCTATTTCCTTGACGGAACACTGAGGAACACTGAAGGAACAATGGGGAACACTGAGGAGACTGGAGACACACAGAATCTGTAATATTGTGCAAAATTTGGCCGCTCCAGTTAAACAAGACACTCGCGCGAACAGTGATTGGTGATTGTGATCTCCTGTAGATCTACTGATGATGTCAGTTCCCGGTGTCAGAGGAGCAGATTTTAAACCCCACTCTGTTTCCAGCACGCTAGGGCAGATTGAAACCTCTCTACCCGTCGTCCAGCCGTCAAGACAGCGAGCATCTTTGCTGTACATAACCTCTGGAGGTGCTGGGGTCAGGTGTCACCGAATGCCTCCGACCCCACTCTCAACCCGTGCCCGCTGTCCCAGCTGACTCCCCATCAGGTCCCAGGCTAATTCCAGGTAGTGATGTTGAAGTGGAAGGTGTAGAGTGACAGGGCCATAAAGGTGAAAGAGGAGGAGGGCGATGGAGGTTAATAGTCCGTCTGCCTTTACCGGCTGAAAAGGACCCCCACAGTCTGCCGCTTTAGTGCCAGGTCAATCGTGCATGTCTCTTTGTGTTAAAGAGGTGACAGGTGGCGGGTTGAGGATGCACCAGGCGAGTTTCAGTCTGCATACTGTTGGAGGCAACATCTGGAGCACCACTGGCCTGGAGAAACACCACACAGGACCTGAAAACACACCCACAGGTGAGGAAAAAGAGCCCGTTTATGGGCATTTCTGTAGTTCCGAGGTGTTTTTAGGGGTGTATGCAACAATGCACGTGATGTTCCTAACCTCTGATGTCAGAAATGGCTGAATATCGTGGTCAGATGTCACCCGAAAGGAGGAAAGACAAAGATACGTTGAAAGTCCCGTCAGGCCATCTGAATGAACCAGAGTGCGTGTGACAGCGACAGAATGCGAATAGTCTGAGCAAGACTGTGTTTTCCTCAGAAACTCCGCCGCTACATGATCAGGTATGGCGGCTGGAGCTTGTCTGTCTCCCCATCAGCATGTTACCGTGGCGATCGGAACTGAGTTCTGTCCCCTTTTAGTGTCAGCCCTGGTGACGTCCATGTCATGTCAGTCTAAACCAATCTGTGTGTGCGTCTGTGTGTGTGTGTGTGTGTACGTGTGTGAGTGTGAGAGAGAGAGAGAGAGAGTGAGAGAGAGAGAGAGAGAGAGAGAGCAGAGAGTGTCCCCGGCATCCTGTCCCTCAGGATCAGTCATTCCTGTGTGACCTGCTGAGCACCCACCCCAACCCCCCCTCCACACACACACACACACACACACACACACACACCACACGCCATTAAAGGCGATCTTGAGCTCTTTTAATAATAATGAGGTCATATTAGAGTTGAGATGGGACGTGATATTATTTGGTGGCATCAACCCAGTGAGAAGAAACATGCACCTTGCATGTTTCTTCAAACTCCACCTTTGAAATTTATATCAAAGGATTCCTCATTTTTAAATACGATTTTAAAAACTGATCTCATAGAAGCCATTTAAATATCTTTGAGCGTGAAAGCAAGAGGACCCCTCAGTGAGTGTCAGTGTGAGACATCACTGAAGAAACATCCTTATGCTATTACACACACACACGTGCGTATGGAAACACACACACTTAATGGGTAAGATGGGGGAAAAAAGAGATGTGAGGGGGGGAGGAGACGGGGTCGCTCTCTATTTCCCATGTCTGAGGAGGACCACTAGACCTGAGACAATGTCACAGCCAATCACCTTCAGCAGTGTCACATGACCCCGCGCAGTTGGCCGTCTCGTCACCCTTCCTCCTTTCTCAGCTCCTCTGACAAGCCCCCATCCGAAGGACTGTCCAAACACACCTTCCTCACCCGCTCCTTCCTCCCTCCTCTTCATGTCCAGTGCCAGCGCATTGATCTCTGTCAGTATTGGATGTCAGAGACACGTTCAAAGATGCTTTTCGTTCCCCATTAATAATTCACACGCCTGAATCATCAATAATATTTCTAACAGAGCAATCATTCACCTCCCCACTCCCCCCCCCCACTCCCAGTCCCATGCTTCCTCTCTATTTATCCACTTCCATCTGGGCATTTTTCCCATCCCTTCCCTGCTGCTCCTTTTCACTCTGTCAAATCTCCTTTTGCCTAATTGCTTCATCTTTGTCATCACATCTTTGCAGGATGGACAGACCCCCCCCCCCACCTCCCCTTCCCTCCAGAGCATTTAGACCAACATTCATCTCTGTGGTTTTCTGTCGTAACTCCGCTGATGTCCTGTCAATCACTTTTCAAAAATGAAAGAGGGTGGATCAGGTGTCGCCACCCGGCCAACTACTATTTACTTTATTAGACATAGTGGAGTGGAGGAAGCAGCAGAGGAGGACAAATAGAGGCAGAAAGCTTCTCTTAATGTACATGTAAAAGTCTGCAGTGGGTCCATGCCAAGTGTAAGTGGTTGAGTGATATTGGCAGAGAGCGAGGAGGGAAGGGACGGAGAGAAAGTGTCAGATTTAGGCATTTTCCTTAATGCTATAAGAGCTTATTGATATTTTGATTTTCGCCGGCGGCGGGCAGGTGCTGAGACAGCTGCTTTTCCCCTCTCGTCTCTTTACGGGTGAGAGATGAGTTCATCACATCCTGCTCGGGGGAAAAAAAACAGGCGGAAAACTGTCTCCTGGGGATATCACCGCGACCATAGAGGGGAAGGAGGGAGCGGCGGTCCGGGTCATCTGAGGTCTAACAGCTTAAAGATTTGACTTGTTTTCTGAAACTTGGACGGGAAGTTATACAGCCGAGGCTTTCTGATTCTGGGGGAAAGTCTGAGGCTTCCATAAAGGTTCCAAAAAAACGAATACTTAAACAACTTAAAGTGGTAATTTTAAATTGTCCAAAGATCAGGGTGCTGTGCTGCAGCAGATGTTGGGGCGACGCGATAAATTCACCTCTGACGGTTGTAAAATAAAAAAAATATAAATTATCTGCTGCAAAATTAAACAATCTAAATGACACGAGAAATGAATGAATATTTATGCTGTACTTAATTGGCTGTCATCTACTGTAAATAAATAAACTGCTGCATCTCATTAAGAGCTCATAACCTCCGGCGGTGCCCCGAAGCCTCTGCAGCCCATTTCTGGCTTTAATTGAATCGGCGCTCTAACAACCCTCTCAGGGACACGTCGTGTTTTCAAACCCTCCCGTCTCTCAGGAGCGGCCGCGACCACACAGGAATTACCGCAACTCCGCCTGATTTAAACCTCACGGATCAACTGTCACACACTCTTCCAGGGAGCCTTCGCGGCGTTGATGAGGTCGAGCAGAAGCAGGCAGCCGCCGTCTCATCGACCGCTGCGCAGGGAAACCGTCCTGGTGGCGGTCCCGCACGTCAAGGTTCACGGGTTTCTGTCAAAGAGCAGGAAAAGGGAGCAGGGGAAAAAAAGGCAACCGGAGTTGAAACAAAAGCGAGAACTTCATATGGAAACAGAAGCTCCTCAGCAAAAAACTGTGGCGGATGTGGGCGGGGCTTAGCTGCAGACATCAGTGGTGAGAATGTTTTACTCTCAAGCCTCAAAGCATCTAGAAATCAAACCGTGTGCGGCTGACTGATCAGTGTCGCAGTGGTAAAGGATACTCTACCCCTGCGAGGACAGACTCACCTGAGGCCGATACTGGCTTTCACTTCCTGTACTTATCGACGACTGCTTCCTGTTGCTGGAGGAAGTGGCCAGGCAGCACGCCGGCCGAGTGAAATCAGAGACTTTGTTTGCACCGCCTTGCCGAGATTATGTCGGCAAAAAAAAAAAAAAAAAAAAAAAAATCCACCTCCGGTTAAATATTGAATGAGAGCGATGGAGGGGATAAGAGGAGGGGAAGAGTGAGGAGGGGTAAGGCAGGAGGGGGAGGCTCACACAGGCACACACAGAGAAAAAGAAAGAAAGAAACTGCTTAGAGAAATGAAAATGTTTTAAAAAATACCTGAAAGATACAAGGAAACATGCCGAAAGGTTTTTACCTGAACTTTAACTGTGACTTTTATGTGAATGCAAGTTAATAATTGAAATGAAAGTGTTTCATGGCATCCGATTAATGAGATCTGAAGTAAAGTTGAAGAAAAACGGATTTCCGTAAGGAAAGATACTACAAGAGAAGTGCTGCTTGTGACCTGGTCCACTTCCTGTGACCCGGTCCACTTCCCGTGCCCCTGCAGATGCCCTCATGCTGCGGTGACAAGACTGCAAGAAACGTTGGGGAGAAATAGAGAAGCTGTTCATTTGATTCATAATTGAACATCTTTAGAGGAGCTGGCTGGTGAGTGGAAAACAGGGAGTCTGATCTCAATAACAAGCCCCCCCCCTACACACACACACACACACACACACACACACACGCGCGCCTGAGTGGTGACGGCTGTACGTGACCGCAGGTTGGAGAGAGGCGGGAGAGCGTGAGGCTGCCTCGCTTCCGCTCTTGATGTTTTTCCTCCTCTTTCTCTTTTAATGAGTGTCAGAATGCAGATTTCTTTTTTAAAAAAGAATGAAAAGACGGGAGGGGGAGGAAAACAAAACAACAAGAAAGCAGAAAAAGACCAAAAGAACAAGCATTTGTGATAAAGTGCTTACCGCGCGTTTACAGCAACTTCTGCAGACACGCAGGAGGAGCGCTGATGTAGGGCGCACAGCCTACCAGAGAGAGAGTGTGGGTGTGTGTGTGTGTGTGTGATCCCACTGATTAACAGCTGTAATACAAATCATATTTATGTGCCAAACACACTAATATAGAAATATTTTGCAGCATGAAAATAATCAGAAATAGACAACCAAACTAATTAATTAAGAATAAACTATGGAAATTTGTAGATTTCACATTAAAATAATTTTAATGGTGCTTAAAGTGGTGATTTTAGGTATTATGACTGAAAGAAGCAGCAAATGACAAATTGTTCTGACTTGATTCTCCATCTATGATCGATGTAATCTAATGTGCATAATGTTGAGTCACATTATAGAAGCATCATCTTTTAGCACCATCATCTTATAGAAGCATCATCTTATAGAACCATCATCTTTTAGCACCATCATCTTACAGAACCATCATCTTTTAGCACCATCATCTTATAGAAGCATCATCTTTTAGCACCATCATCGTATAGAACCATCAGTATAAAGAACCGTTGGAACAAAACTTAATGACATCAGGCAGCAGAGACTGGTGCTGGTTTATCAGAAACATGATGTTTGAAGTGGACACCTGTTTACCAGGTAAACTAAAGTTAGTCAGGTTTTAGCCATTTTTCCACCAGCTAAATGTCAGAGATGATGTCATTATTAACCCCAGTCAGGATAATCTCAGACATGATTCATTTTAATTGTTCATTAGGAGTTAACGTGCCTAAATCTGATTAAACTTTAATATCATCAGTTGTGGTGTTTTTAACTGTTCAGTATGTCTACTTGCATCTGTTTTTTTTCCTCTCTCAAAGAAGAAAGCAACAAAAGGGTAACGGCGATCCGACAGACGAGAAGTTTGACGGTTATGAATAAAAGAGCGGAGCGTGTCTTCGCCCTCGACAGGACGGCAGCGAGGAGCCTAATGTGATCCAACAGATGTGACACTTTAAACAAATAGCAGCGAACGGAGAACGCCGGATCAGGACAAAAGACCAATTAAAAGACAAAGAGATGGTGTTTTAAAGCCCCGCTCCCCTCCTCCTCCACCCGTCCTCTCATCTCCCCTCTTCCTCCTCCACCTGTCTGTTCTGGCAGGCCTCTGCTGACTGCTGGAGACGGCGCTCGGCGATCAGCTCTGACTGCCTGCTCGCTTGGTTTGGGAAGCCGCGCGCCGTTGTGACAGGCGCTGTCCCGTTTGGCTACGTCTCCATGGTGACGGACCTGTCAGCGGCTGCTGGGCTACGGACGGAAACACCCGCCTGTTACTGAGCTGGTGTTGGGAAGTGACGAGGACATGTGGAAGACTACAGGTGAGGTGGAAAGTCCAGTTAGGACGCGGTCACGTGACCAGAAACCTCTGTATTTAAAATATCAGGATTCATTAACAAAACTCAAGAACTTGCTGCAGCGTTTTGTTGACTACTCAGAACATAATCACTTTTTATGATTTTGATTTATTCATGATTTATGACTTTTTTGAGTAAAATTAATGAATTTGTGTTAAATCTAAAATCTATCATCATTTACCACATTAATCTTTCTTTTTATAGCAAATGAAAATATGAAATATGAATTTTGCTGGAATAGATCCATTTTATATCACCTAAAAGGACATTGCTTTTATCCTGAACTCTATCTCTTTTTAATGTGAAGTGGAGAAGGTCACCATCACATCTGTTGAGGTCATTGTTTCACCGGATGCCATCCCAGATGTGAGCATCCGTGCACAGATGTCATCACCAGCTGATGTGAGATATCTGCTGTGTGGATTCAACAAGCTGATGTCAGGATACAGGAGGGGAATTTTAACACTTTATTCTTTATTACAGCCTCAGATGCACGGTTAATGAGTGAGTGAAGCCAGTCATGGACAGGATATAGTTTTTGCTTGCAGAGCTTTGTTTTTTTTTTTTTTTTTTTGATGATAGATGGAGGTTCTCTTAATTTATTCAACTTTCCGTATATCACCTGTGTCTTTGTTTCCAACACGGAGCCCCGGGGACGTGCTCGTATTTCCTCCCTGCTCTGTCTTCATCTCTCACCCCTTCATTTGGCTGGAACAGCGTCGTCCCTTCTTTCACTCGTTCAGCAGATATCCTGCCTTGAACTGAATGGAGGGATGTGACGGGACATTTAGGCTGATTGAGCACCAAATAAAATTAAAAAGTGTCACCACGACGCCACCACTGAACCATTAGATAAATACAGAATAAAACCATAATCACCGGCATGCCATTAAATTTGAAATGAAAATGTCAGAGGAGGAGGCACCGAATGGCCATAACTGCTGTCTCATATCAGCATCGCCAGGCTGGAGCAGTAAAGCTCGTGTTTGTTTGCTCTTCTGCATTTTACTGGTGTGTTTTTACGGTCAGACCTCCATCATATACAGTATCTTAATGATGATGGTAATTAGACAGCGGGATTGCGGGGATGATTTAGACGTGTGCGAAACAGTTGAGAAATGGAACGAAGGAGACCAGGGGGGAGGAAAAAATAGTCAGGGAGAAAAAAGAAAGAGGAGAGAGGAGGTCGATTGATCTGCAGGTCATAAACATCACGGGGTCAGAATCATGAGCTTCTCTGTGGGTTAGTTAATACAATTAGTCTGGCTTTGCACATAAACACTCCTGTGGCCTGTATTCACCAGAGGATATCAAGGATAAATAAGCGCCGTGTGTGTGCGCACATGCGTGTGCGTGTGTGCACACAGGGGCCATTAATGTGCACGTGTGTAGTAAGAGCTGAATTAAAAGTGCATTGACTATGTGGCAGCACATGCTATATATTTAGAGCAGGCACAGCCGGCCTGCCAGCAGCTCAGGCCAGAGAGCCTATTCATCTTCTGCTGAACGCTCCCCTCCCTCAATAAAAACACCCCCGGCTCCGGCTCCACCGCAGCACAGGCCCCTCCCCTCTGCATCCATAATCAAATTAATTAACATTTCTAGGATCCCTTTCTCATTAATCTTTCTGCAGTGTTCAGCAAAAAAAAAAAAAAAAAAAGCAAAGTTTTTCCAGCAGAGTGGGAAGAGAAATCTGGGCTCTGAGCGTTTGATGCCCAGTCGGATGCTCGATGAGTCACATCTGTACAAAAGGGATCTCTTCCCTCACGGACCCAACAGAAGGGGGGTCAGAGGAAAGGATGCAGACCGCAACACGGTGACACGTCCCACCTCCATTTTAGTTCCAAAGACAAAAGAGCTTAAGACGTGTCGGGCCTGTCAATCATCTCCAGCTGTGCCGTTTATTTTGGAACTCCGCTCCGTCTCACCTTTTCAGATTAGCTAGTTTGAGGACGCAGGAGCCGTACCTGCTAATGAATTCAGGTGAGGTGGGGGACTGATGAATTCATCACAGCTAGTTGATACCCTCCGCTCTGGGGCTCCCCCACTCACTAATCCCACCCTCCCACTGCCTCTCCTCCACTCCCACCATGCTTGTGTGACCCCCCCCCCACCACCACCACCACCTCGCCCCCCTCCTCTGGGACTCCTCGTGACAAACTGCTTTATTAATTAAAACCTGGGAGATTTAAAAGCTGTATTTTTCAGCTCATTCCAGTTTCTCTTTGCTATTTCCACCTGAGGCGCTGGCTTAACAATTATATTTGGAATGATCAGGGGAATGGCACCGGAAGATGAGACACAGGTGAAAAAGATGCTCCTCAAAGGGGAGAGGTGAGGTGAGAGGGGAAAAGAAAAAGGAAATTAAAGAAAATCACAGCGGATGACGGAGAGTTTTCTCCACCTGCGCTGAAGCCGAGGCTCAGCCCGCTGCGCTGATCCCCCCCCCCCCCACACACACACACACTCTGCTCTAACAAGGGGAGATTTGAGGAGATTTCCCCTCCGTGTCTGGAAGAACACGTCCTTTCATCCTCCCTCACTTCACACGTTATCTCTCCACTCTTCCAAAGAGCACCTCCAGTCCCTCCACTCCCCTCACCCCCCCCACCAGAGCCTGAACAAAGGGGGATCCGTGTTTGTGAAGCCTATGAGCAGCACACACACACACACGCGCGCACACACACACACACACACACACACACACACACACACACACACACACACACACACACAAAGGTTCACTGCTAAAATCGCTGCTAACGACTGCGAGAGGCAGTTACCTGATACTGAAGTGGAGGAGGGTGCAGCCACACGGTGGCGGACGTTCGACTAATGATCATCTGTGACGTTTCTGCTCCCACTGAGAAGGCGACAAACACAGAGCGAAAGGTCACGACAGTGAGGATCCGGCAATAACGTTAACGGCAGCCGCAACTTTTTTCTCTTTGCTGTTCATTCTAAAAGTCTTAACCCCCCCCCCCCACACACACACACATTTTATTTAAAATACTTATTTTATTGCATATGTTTACTTTATGATCTCATGCATGCTAAATAAAATGAGAATCTGTTTTGAAACTCGGTCAAATAAAATGAAAATAAAATGCCCGCCCAGATGCATTTTCAAACACCACGCGCAGACTTTTGTCTCAGGATCAACCGCGTCACCATCCAAACGGAAACTCAATTTGTTAATGGACATTTTGAGTAAGACTAATGATAAACACCAGACAAAATGTAATGGCTTTTCATCAACTTAGAAGAGTAAAAGTGATGGAATGACATTTTCATTTTCTAAAGACGGAGGAAAAACCAAAGACTAAATCAAAAACAGCTGTTCAATAACACACACACACACACAAGCACACACACAAGCACACACACACACACACACACACACACACACACACACACACAACACAGTGGCCGCCCAGTAAGACCAGTCTTTCCTGTATGTCGGTTCCATCAAGTTGCTTTGGGAATGAGTGTATGCAATCAATTTGGGTCTGTTTCCAGGGTGTCAGACCACCTGCTCGCCGTGCCCCCCTGTTACCGAAGCCAGACGAAGGTGTGTCACGTCCCGACGAGGCTTCACCGGGGGACAGCTTTGTGTCCCCCTCCCCTCTTCCCTCCTCAGCCCCCCCCCCCAGAGAGGCAGGAGAGTCATTTGCTCGGCCCTATGATGTCGTCACGGCGCGTTAGCAATGATTGGCGAGGCCCGCGCGCCGCTACGGCCCACCTCCTCACCATTTTCCGCCACCCTGCTGCTCACCACCTCTTCCTCCCTCCCCCTGGCCCTTCCTGACCCCCCCCACCCGGCCGCCACACTCCCATCCCTCCGCAGCGCTCAGTGGTCAGTGTGGAGGAAAGAGCTGCTGACGCAGGCTGGTGAAGGAAACAAGCTTACCTGCGGATAATCTCCTAAGAGAAATTTCAAGGGAAGAAATAAGAGAGCGAGAGAGGGTAAAGAGACGGCGGCAGGAGTGACAGATGGATGGAGAGTAACTTAGCGAAGTTTTTAGTCCCCGACTTGCTTCGCCAAGCACTTCCTATTCTCCAAGCCAACTTCCCCGGCATGGTCAAGCACTTAACTGCTCCCACAATGCCCTCAGAGAGGAGGAGAGGCAGGCAGACATGAGACATCAACAACAGCCTCCACTCATCTCTCTGTTGGGATAATTCCATTAAAAAAAAAAAAAACCCTCAAAACACTTCCAATGAAGTAGGGACCCATTCTGAAATGAATGTTCACACGTTTCCCCCCAAATAACATACACGTTTAGTTAGTGAATTAAAAAAAAAAAATCATGAAAACGTATAATTCTCAGAGTCTTGTGTTTCCAATCTTGATGCTGAGGCACAAAGTCTTGTTTTCCCTTAGATTAATGATTATCCAATTAAATAGGTGTTCATAAAACCACGCATATATCAGGAGCTTTGGCTTCCTGTCGGCTGAAGCTGATGTTGAGCTGAATCTGAACGTTTCAATAGAGAGTCGTCCTCTGATAGTTCAACAAATATCAGCGCCAATTGTAGAAAAGGCAGCCGAGCACTTACTGTGTATGTGCGTGTGCATGTGTGTGCACACGCGCGAGTGCGGTTTCTCTTTTAATCAAGCCAAACTTTAATGAACTGTCTGTGCGCATCACTTTCATTAGCACATTTACTGAATCAATACGCACTGTGTATTCAAGCAATTCAATGAAACTATAATGTGATGGTTGTGTGTGTGTGTGTGTGTTTGTGTGTGTATGTGTGTTTATTTATGCATTCAGAGTGTCTTTTTGTATTTCTGTATATATTGTGTACAGGTTTGTGTAATGTGATTTTTGTATAGTGTGTGTGTGTGTGTGTGTGTGTGTGTGTGTGTGTGTGTGTGTGCGTGCGCACAGTGTACGCATACGTCCATGCTGTCCTAAACCTTGAAGACACACGAGGATGATGCCCACACAATTAACTTTGTCAGTCCCGCTCCACCTGATGACGGTCAATAGCGATATCCGTCACTCAGTCCCTGCTAAACCTTCTCTCTTTCCCAGCATGCAACAGTGCAGCCACGGAACGCACTGATTAGCCCTCTGACCATTTAATTAATTAGGCTCGGCACTTAATTATGACAAACTGCATTACTGCAGCAGCACGCCAGGGCCCGGGCAGGTTATGTTCGGTAACAATTTGATTTGAGTGAAAATGGGGAGCACTGATGGAAGAGGGGGGATTTATTGAGCGGAAAAAGACATATGATGAGATTAACAATAATCAGAGCAGCGGGAATAGTCCACAACCAGCCAGAAAGGGGGGGAGGGAGGGTGAGGGAAGGAATGAGATGGATCAAATTAGGTTTTTCTCTTCTCATTAGGATCTAGAGAGTGAGTACTGAGTGTGTGTGTGTGTGTGTGTGTGTGTGTCTACGTGTGTGTCTGTGTCTGTGTGTGGTATATTTAATCCACTCAATGTGTCTGTATCTTTTAAACGGAGCTAAGATAATCGCCTAATCAACATAATTCCTCTTCTCGCCTTTGTTGGAGTGACTGTGAAAGACGACGATCATTAATTCTCATGGGTTTATGAAGCTTGTGCGATGCTTCTGCTGCATCTCGTTCTACAGGAAGGTCACGGGTGCTCCAATCAGGCTCCAAGATGCTGCACCTCTGACACGCCTTGTGCTTACTAAATCCCTTAAATAATTACATAAATAATAATACATTTGGTAGATTGCTGTTGCAGATTATCTGTGGTCATCCATGGCTGGTTTAGAAAGTTTACATGAATACATTTATATCAAAAATACAGAAAACAACCATAATGACCCATGTTGTAGTTATTTGAGTGTACATCACCTGAGGACGTCATCTGAGGTTGATGACCATCATATCCAGGGCCTGTGAGGGAAGCCCTGACACACGAACAAAGATCAGGTATTAGGTGACTGTATTCTGATCGTTTGGGTAGAAGAGTGAAACCTGGAGGAATTTAACCTTTTCAGTTCCTTTAAACTCTGAATGGTGGTCAATACACGGGAGGTTAATGGGAGTCCATCTTTAGTCCAGCTGTAAGAAAACTCTGATGCTCTCCTAACATTAACCACATTCTGAAACATGGTATACCCCTGCAGGCTACCAGGAAATAGACGGTGTCCCCATGATGGAGGATCTGCAAGTTCACACTATCGAATCCTAAATGTCGAACTCATGCATCATTTAACCAAGTTACCCAACAAAAAAGGCCTCTCTCAAGTGTGAAGCAGCTGCATGGGGAGGGTTTTTAGGGGATGAACTGTAATTCAGCCCCACCGTGAATCATCAGTCTGTGTGTTGTACCCCTGAGCAACACCACAACATGACGCCCCTGCGAAGAGTGAGGGGGGCAATGACATTATCATCAGTGGGAAACTCAGCAGTCTGTGTGTGTGTGTCTGTGTGTATGTATGTGTGTATGTGTGTGTGTTTTCTTGAACTGAGGACCAAAACTTGCATTCTACTAGTGCAAAGTGAGGACATTTTGGTTGGTCCACAACTTCAAAGGACTGTTTATGGGTTTAGGGTTGAGGTTCAAATTAGACTTTGATTAGGGTACAAGAATGTGTGTGTGTGTGTGTGTGTGTGTGTGTGTGTGTGTGTGTGTGTGTGTGTGTGTGTGTGTGTGTGTGTGTGACAGAGAGAGAGCGACTCGGTGAACCAGCATCACAGGCATGGACGGCTGACAAAAGGCTGTAGATTGGATAAAAACTGAGGTGTGTGCCTGAAGGGGAAAGAGGTGGAGAGAATGGGGGCTAAATGCAGGAGGGGGATAAAAAGGCCCTCTCCTAGACACATTTATTAACCCATAACCCCTCCACCCACCCTGACACTGAGTCTGATCCCTTCACCACGCTCACAATAATTTAGTGTAGCCACGGCCTCCATTTGGGGGGGTTATTAGCTTGATGCTGGCAGGAAGTGATAACATCCTCTAAACATCATACCAGCACTGACACAACGCTCATGTTCCTCCTCTGGCCAATAATTGACAGTTTTCTTTACACTTTACAAACATAACATTGAATTTTCTAGTTTTGCTTGCAAGAACTAAGAATAAGCACATTAAACACTCTAAAGGAGTCTCTATGGCAACAACAACAAATCGATCAATCCCATCGGACACGCTGATGGTCAAACTAACACTCCATGTCTCCATTGACCAGCTCAAGCCACACACACACACACACACACACACGTGTGTGTGTGTGTGCTTGTGCACGTGTGGGTTGGGGGGACTTGACCGATGTTTTCCAGGTAATCTGGATTAATCTGGTGTCTAACATGTGATGATAGTTTCTTTTTCTCTCTCTCTAACCCCTGAACATCTGGCAGATACACACACACACACACATACACACACACACACCCAGTGGCTGTGGTGAGGCTGTGGTGACAGTTAACACATGATTGACACAGCTGAGTGACTGACGTGTCTATAATGATGTGGGCCTCCTCCTCCTCCCCCTCCCTCCCTCCCTCTTCCTCACAGTGAGGATCAGTTCCTCTCACATAAGTAGAGTTCAGAGACATAATCGGCCCCGCTAATTGGCCCCTGATATTACTGCAGGGACTCACAGAAATACACTCCATCACACTCCAGCGTTGTGCGCTTTGTTTCAGGATTAAATTAGAACGTTCAGCATCTGTAACGGCATCAGAGTGCTGATGACTTGTTCTCAAGTTCGCACAGATTTCCTTTAGCTCCATTTTGATTTTCATTGAGATGTAATTTTGTTAAAACCACCAAAATTAGAAAGTGCTGATGCTGCAGGTATCAGGAGTCATTCATGCTGCTGTTACAGAAACTGTGAGGGGCCACAGCAAAGTTCACCTTTAATCAGATCTGACTTGCACATTTATTGCCGATGATTGTGCGTGAGGTGAATTTGCGCCTCCACCTGATGTCGACTCTCATATTTCAGGTGTTACTGTTACATGGGCCCCCTCGTCCTCCCCAGCAGGCTGACCTGCTGAGGGCAGCAGTTTTAACACTCCTGTGAGCGCATGGCTGAACCTGTCTTCATATATATGCAAATCAAAGTCTTTCCTCATTCGCCGTGTAATTGACGATCTATTGATCACCGTGACGATGCGTCTACACGCCGGTGATGCCCGAGTGCTTCTCTGTTTCTGTGCACCAACACAGAGACTTTTAATTGAGTTTGAAATGGGGCGGGGGGGGGCAGAGAACCCTGAGGTCATCACAGGAGGCTGACCTGTAGCGCTGGAGCTCTGTAGGTGATGATGAGTGACAGGTGGAGGTCCTCGAATGATCAGAGCAGAGCCTGAAGTTTCTATCTCCAAACAGGTTCTGCTGGAGGCTCCTCCATGAGGATCTGATCCCACAAATAATAGCAAAGTAATACAAAAGTATAATGATAGGTTTTCAAGTTATTCAAATTGGTGATGTATTTGCACATGAAAGGTGACCTGCATGCATTCTGACAACAAAGCATCAAACGGGGAACAGCGGGCCTTTACTGGTGTTTGACACCATGCAGTTCTGATCCGCTTCCCTCCTGAACTACAACGACAATGAGCCGGCCCTTTGCTCCATCCATTCCCGGGGTTCACTGTCCTCCAGTCACCCTCTCATTTCATACCTCAAATGGTTAAAAAAAAACATGGGGGGAGGTGAAGATTATCCATAAAATAGCCTTTTATTTATCTTCATTTCTTCTCAGATGGAACTAAACCTCAAAGTAAATCGCAGAATAATATGTTTTCATGATTATTATCATAATTTTTCCAGAGTTTGTCTGTCCTGCAGGGGAGGAGATGCACCATCTCAATCAATTTCACAGCCAGGTGATGATAAAGAGGAACTTAGCCGGCCCACCATCACGCATGTTGGTGTGTGTCAGCCTGGAAAAGTGCGCATGCATTATGCACTCTTATGTAAATGGTTTGCATATGGAGTACAGACATGTAGTAATTCACTGTTCAAAGGTTAAACAGTTGCGGCCAGTGATATGATTTCATTTGCTTGAGTGGTATTAGCATATATATCTAGTTATATGTGTCTATACAGGAGGTCATATTTCTGTTTAATTATATTCAGGGTCTGACTCTTCCAGGGTGGGAGAAGCACAATACTTTGTGTCAAACCCAAATGAAAACCCAGACATTTGTTAAATAACTGAGCAGAAGCTGTCATTCTGGTTCAAATGCATAATCTAACTGGAGGCTTTTGAAATGATGCTTCACGTCTGCATTCTTTAGAGTAAAATCATTCCGATGGCTTTCAGTGGTCTGACCTTTTGTCTGGTCCTCACGACTTCATGTTGTGTCTTTGACCCAGTCTGAGGCTTCAGACTGGGTAGGAAGAGGGTCAGCTGTGATCATCTGTGTTACAGGAAGGAGCTGGGGTTATGTCTATGAAAGTCCTCACAAGGTAGAAGTACAAATGTGTGTGTGTGTGTGTGTATGTGTGTGTGTGTGTGTGTATGTGTCCTGGCACACATGGACTCGGGTTGTTTATGGCGCTCTCGTCACGTTTCGTCTCTCTGGGACAATCAGGATATTAAGTGTTGAGGAGCGGCCGCAGTCACATGCCATTACTCACTCCCTGCATCACAATTAGTGCAAATGGAGCATTACAGGGAAATTATCATCAATATGATATTAGGAGACGCCAGCTAAACCAATCAGGGAAAAAGTGCTTATCCACTGGTAACCAAAGATGACTCTGAGGCAGCGCTGACACTAATGTGGCCTCTGAGCCGACAGACAGAACACACACACACACACACACACACACACACACACACACACACACACACACACACACATACACAGGATACTCAAGGACATGAGGGAATACACAACTAAAAATACAGAAATATTTGTTCACCTGTGCTTTTCTCACCAGAAATTCCATAAACTGAACGATTAATTTTATCCTTTTAGAGTGTTTTTTTTCCTTGGATGCACACACTGACGTCAGAGGTGCCATCAGTGTGTACATCTGATTTTTGGAATTTTGGAATTATTACCTCTACCAATTCACCAGTTTCTCATCTTTAGAAAAAAAGAAAAAAAATCATCACCTACAAATTTGCAAAATTTGCATAAATATTACATCTAAAAAAATGCAATTTAATTAGACCAATACTAATAACAATAGTAACATATTTAAAATTTTGTATTATTGCTGCATATATAAATATTATTGTATAATGTTATACAATAATATATAGTAATTGTACTTCTCCTTTTGTGAATTTAATTTTTTTCCTCAATCACATTTTTATCCATCACCAGTCTCCATGAGGAGTAATCAGCATATTTTTAAAACTGCGCCCACTTGTGCTGATTCCCCGTGAGCAACATTTATTCATGTTGCTGTAAATATAGTTGCTCCTCTTTGGAGTTCATCACTAACAAATCAATCACCTTGTCTCATTAACGGTGGCCTAGGGCCCCAGACTTCAGTCGAGGTGCCTCTCCTGACGTCTCCCTTCAGGTCAGCTTGATTTCTGATGAAATAAGGCAGCAACAGTGCGAAACTGTCAGAAATAAAATGCTTGTTTTGCTCTTAGTTTTTAGGTAAGAAGAGCAGGAATCGTCCAGCTCTGATATCATCTGGAACTCTGTCCTCCTGTGCTCCTTCCTCTCACTCCTCCCTGCACTCCATCCCTCTCTCCTTCATTACTTCTCCATATGTAGATCTCTGTGTGTTATTATTTCCCTGCTTTATTGTGCTGACACTACACTCACCAAATGAAGTGAGATATACGGCCGGGCTTATTGGTGGAGATGATCAATCCCTTCTGGCCAAAACCATTAACAAAATGGACCATAGTTTGTCTCCGGGTGCTTTTCAAATTGTTGTGTGTTGGGGGGGGGGGGGTGGCTATTTTTAGAGGTTAATCACATGGAGGAAATAACAAATGACAAATCAATCGGACTTTCAGCTGTCTGGAGAATTCTGCAGAGATGGAAAATAAAGACACAAAGACGTGATTATTACTGTTACAACTGAGGAGAACTGGTGGATTAGGTAGATAATTACCGTAAGAGGATATTTAAGACTTTTACACGGGTGTGTTTGCCACAGTGATTCAGCACACTGTCAGAATATTACTACACACACAGTATAAATACAATAAAGACAACCCAACACCGCAGTATAAGGACAGTTGTACTCACAGGGTGTGATCATGTGGTCATTTCCCCTCATCTCCTGATGTGTAGCTTCTTTTACTGGAGCCTCAGTTGCTCTTTACTGATGGAATCTCTGCAACACCATGAAGCCTTTTCAGCTGCTTCCAAGATGTTCTTGAAGGCCCCTCACCTGTGCAGTCCACAGATCCCTAGGAACCCCAGGACCTGGAAGTAAAAACCGACAGACTGGAATCTCACCTGTCTCCCTAGGTTGATCTGGAGCTGCAAGCAGCCTTTGTAGAGGCTTGGGGCTTTTCTTCTGCTTGGACAAAGACGTGTTCTTCACTGGGTGATGAGACAAGGCAGGAGCACGTGCTGGTAGATCCACATCTTAACCTCCCAGGAAGTCCTGACTTATCCACAACTGAGATCCATGTATCAAAGTCATGACTGGCAGCTTGGTGTGCAGCGGTGTTGTTCAGATCGCTGGAGAAGAGCTTGCTCATGTTGCCCTGGTCATCAGATTTTCCCTTAAACTTCCGCTCGGCTGTTCTATGACTGTCTACTACTTCTAGTCATCTTCTCATCATGGATTTCCTTGCTGTCCTGGCTCCTGAGCATCCACAACACCTGTCTGAGTTGGGAAATCTTCACCTCAGTTTGTAATTAGTGCTGCAGCTGTAGTCCCGGTGGTGTGTTAGTCCTCGACTCCAAACCTCTCTGATGTGATACTAATTATGAATCTCATCTACGTCACATTTGGCTGTTCCAGGCCCTGCATCAACATTTTGATGAAACTGTTGCCCCTCTGACTGCATCCTCCTCTGTGTGACCAACTGCATTAGGAAGTTTAAATAAAAACATTTCTGCACAAAACTCTCCATTTGTTATGCACTGGTGCAGTTCCACCATCAGAAAAACTGGAAATTGTCTATTTTATACCATCAAAAACACATATTTGAACATGTTTATAGTGGAGGTATGTGCTCTGTCAAGTGTGTGTGAGTTTGTGCATGTTTGTGTGTGTGTGTGTGTGTGTGTGTGGATGTGGGCAGAGTATAAAGACTGTGAGAGAGCGGATGAGAGACAGTCCAGGATGTAGGTGTGGTGGCGTTGGTCCGGCTCATTTCACAGCCGTATGGGGATTATGTGGAGGAGCTGGGGGGGTGAGGTGGAGGAGAGCGGTGGGGTGAAGTGGAAGAGAGGAGGGGGGTAAGCTGCCTCTTTTATCTCATTCAAACATGTTGCTAATTCAGCAGAGAGCGGCTGCCGCGGGAGCCGCTGCCGCTAAGCGCTGTATCATTCTCCCTGCCGTGAATAAACTGCTAGTCTTAATCCCCAATCAGCCGCCGTGACACGGATTATCACCCGCGACAAGCACAGCGACCCGACACAGAGGAGAGGGAAAGGGAGAGGAAGGAAGGTGAGGCCTGGAAGCAGTGGAGGAGGAGAGAAGGGAGGGAGAGGAGAGGATGAAATGAGAAGATGAGGAGGGGATAGAGAAGAGGGGAGATGGAAGAATCCAAAAGAACCTTTAACTTACTGAGAGCCTCTAACTCTGCTCACAAAAAGGTGTTCCAGCTCCATCTGCTGTTTGGTTGCAATAAAGCATTATATTTGGTTAAATTGCAAACTAAAATCTAAATGTTTCCTAACTTTGGCTTATTTTAGGTCAAGCTGCATCTACATTACAAAAGTAAAATAAACACTTAAAGCCTAAAATATAGCCAGTCACAGCAGGTTTCAGATTTCCAAATTGGGTTTTAAACATAACTAAATATGTACAAAATATGGCACATGTCCAGCATTGACAAACCATCTGTGTGACAGTCAGCGAGAACATTGAATTTAGTCCTACAAAGGTTCAGTGAACCTTCCTCCAGAACACTGACTGACTGACTGAGATGCATTTGGAAGTCATCCAGCTTCACGTTCACCATGGTTTCTGCTTGTGTCGTCTGTGATGCGTTTCAGCTTGCTTTCTCTCTCACTGTGTGTGTGTGTGTGTGTGTGTGTGTGTGTGTGTGTTCCACTGCTGTCTGAATCCTGCCCACAGGGCTACAGAACATACATGTGGGACGCGGCAGTTCAAACGAGACCCCAGAGAAAAGTGGTGCTCTTTACATCTGCTAACAGCTCTGCTCCCCTGTGTGTGTGCGCGCGTGCGTGTCTGTGTGCCTGTGTGTGTGAGTGTGTGTTTTCTGTGCACGTGTGCATATGCTTGTGCATGTGTGTGTGTTTAGTCCTCAGCTAATTGAGATCTAATTGCTGTAACACAGCGTAGAGCCCGAGCCTGAGCCATCACCGGGGGAAATATCGCTAACATGCAGCTCCTCCCACAGGGGATTGTGGGTAGCAGCAATGTCATATCTGCTTAACCTCAAAGCAGACGCTGTGTAAACAAAGTTTCGTAGATTCAATAAATGACCACACACATAGAACTCACACACGATCCGAAAGCATCTACATCTGCTGGTCCAGAATCACCAGGATCACCTCTGTGATGACACACGGGTTAATAAAATCAAAGCAAGGGCTTCAGTTCAAAGATCACCAAAGACACAAAAATGATAGGATATTGATATAGTTACGAGACATTCTTGGTCAACACTCCACACCATCAACACAAGCTGGACACAGTAACTGAATTACAGTTCAGCGTCTGATGGAACCAAAACTGATTTGTTTACTTTTTTGGTGAATTTTTCCTCATCATGAATCACTGAACTAATGTAACTAATTTCCTGAAGCAAAACTTAAACTATTGAATGGTTCACTGATTATTGTGGAGCATTACATTCATGCATTCTCAACACTGACAGCTGCATCCTGTATGAAGATATTCTTCACACGTTCTTTGTGCATCTCTTGATTTATTACAATTTATGAAACATTATAACATCGGAAAAAAATGCTAATCCAACACAAACATGTTTATGTTTGAGCACAAAGGAGGGATTGAGATTAAAGCTGCTTCTACTCCAAGATTGTGCCTCAACAGCAGACCTCAGAGCGCTTCTCTTAAATATAACCCAGGAGTACTAAAATGAGAACATTTACACAGCTTTACTTTTCTTGTTGCTATTGCCTTCTCCTCACATTCAACCAGTTCAACTAGCTAAAACCACCAGTGCAGATAAATCAGTCTATCGCATCCATGGATGTGTGGAATCACACGCTAATGTATATCACCAGCTGTGTGGGGAGCGACATTTCATGATGCATGTGCACAGATGCACACTCACACCCAGTGAACAATGTTTGTATGAGCGAAATGAACAGTCATTCCAACATTCACTGGTTTCAGCCATATCCTGTTCATCCTACTCTTCTTCAGCCTGGTTTACAGTGTCTGAGAATGATTCCACAGCTTACACCATTAAATTTACTGGGACTAACTCCAGTTCTTCTGTTATCACACACAAAATGATGGGGGGGGGGGGCTTTGAGATAAATCTGCCCTTACTATAAATGATGAATATTATTACATTTTCCATTCATGTTCCCCCTTTTACATGTCAAACATAACATACAATTTAAATTTCTCCATTTTAAAATCCATTATATCATTTAATATGTAATTAAGCAGGTCTGTATTCTTGTTGAAAGCTTTTGCCAGTAGTAATTTCCTCCCCTTTCTCCATAATTTTTTCACTCTGTAAATCCTCCTCCCATGCTCTCTTGAGACCCTCAAGTTTTGATGGGTGAGATAGTTGCATCACCAGCATCATAGTAACTACAAGCCCTGGCCCAGTTTACTCTAAACCACTTTTTTGTCTCTGTTCAGCTGTTCATGCATTGGACATATTTGCAGAAAAAACAGTTTACTTACCCCAACCCATGATTTCCAGTAAAGAGTTTTCTTATCTACTTCCAAAAGTTTTGTTAGATGTTAGATGATTTTCTAGGAAAGTGAGAGTTGTTTCTAATAATATGATGTGATGCTTCCCAGATTTCTCTGGCAAATGACAAAAATAAATTCCCAAATAGGATTTGATCCTGTTTGTGACATAACAGGCTGTGATGGGATGGATGCAGAATTGTCTTTTTCAATCCAGACCCAGCCTGGAGCTTGGTTCACTGTACTAAATATTTTAGCCAGATGAAGAAAAAAGCCCCAGTGGTACCAGTCCACTCTTGAGGTTGAGTCCCCATCCTCTGTTGCAGCTCACATTTTAATTCTATTTAACTGAAGTCACCCCCATAGAAAAACATTTGCTGCCACGCTGAATTTTCTGAATGAGAGAGAGAAAGGCGAACTTATGGGTAGTTGGAGCATTAATTAATTAATTTGCAGAATAATCATCATTTTAAGAATGTTTATTTTGTACAGCAGAGATGATCCTAATTCAGCTCAGTTTTGTAGAGTGTGCTTGATTTTCAGCAGAAGAGGAAGGATGTTTTCAGTCCTTGGGTCTTTTGAACCTGGTAAAAGCTTTTCACCAAATATACTAGGCCTGTAGGGAGCCATTCAATCTCCAGTTTAGTTGCTTAGTGGTGCTGTAGTATGTTGCCTTGACCTTTGATCATTGAAAGGTCAAATAAATCTTATTTTTATCAATAAACTCCAACTGGCCCAGAACTCTGCTGCTCTCATCATCATCATCAAAACTCCCTCCTCCCACCACATCCCCCGTACTTCAGCAGCTTCATTGGCTCCTCTCCCATTTCAGGACACAATAAGAAATTCTTATTTACAACCTCTCCCCTCTGTTCCTGTCCAATCTTCTCCACGCAAACCTGTTCCCTCAGCTCCTCCTCCTCCATCCACCCTCCTCCTGCCTCAGCACCATGGGGAGGAGAGCATTCAGCTCTGGAGCGCTCTCCCCCCTGACCTCAGTAACACAGAATCACTCCTCAACTTCAAATCCAAATGTAACACACCTCCTCAAACATTTTTACACTGATTTTATTACCTTCACTTTTAAATGGCTTAGTGGTTCCTAAGGTTTTATTGATTTTACTCATCTGCCTGTTTTATATTGTATGTTGTACTAATTTCACTCATGTCAACAACATCTTTGAGATTCTTGAAAGGCACTTTAACAAAATGTCTTATTATAGTGAACCCAATCATAAACTCAATACTTTCAACTCAAACTTACTTTTTCTCCCACCTTTCTATGTATAGAGAAGGCCTATTTCTCTCAAATATTCCTCACAAATCTGTGTAAATCTGTGGTACTGAGCACTTCTCCTTTGCTGAGATAATCCATCAACCTCCGACAGACCTCAGGCTGCCCACAATAGTAATTGGCATCCCTTGATGAAACAGGCCTAAAACAGGTCTGAGAGAGTGATGTCTAATTTGTTCCCTTTAATAACATCACAAAGCTGTTTCAGTTTCATGTTCACCCTTTCTGATCTCTTTCATTCTATGCTCAGCGGTCATCTCTGTCTCTTGAACTGTCGGTCTATTCCATGTAAATCTGACACCGATACTTTGGCCATTCTTCAAGCTCAGCTCAGGGTTTCACCTTCAGGCTTAATTTGAACACTGAAGTTTGGATACAGGAGAGGATTGTTGGAAGAAATCAAAACATTCCTCAATAAGATCGCTTAAAAAATTGAGTCTATTTATGAGACGTAGAGCAAGATGATCCTGCATGATCGACAGCATGTGACTGCTCACTGATCATGGTGCTTCTGAGGTAGTCAGCCTGCAGAGTTGCCAGTAGCCAGGGTTTACACACACAGAGACGCACACACACACACACAGACCCCAACAGGGCAATCATCCGGCCCATCAGTGAGATAATGTTCTAATTTACTGCGTTGTGGAAGTGGAGGAGGAACTGAATGAGTGTCTGGAGGTTCCCTCACACAGCGGGGGCTCTGAGGCCCCCTGCAGCCCTGAAACACATCCGCACAGTTTGAGAGTCTGAATCACATCTGTGTCAGCACCCTGGCTGTGATGATATAGGTTAATATTAGTAAAAAACCTACAATGTCATGAAAACCTACAATCAGGAACTGAAAAGCAAACTCACACTGTACTGTAATTAGTAAATGTGTTATGGCATTTTGTTGAGGGTTTACACACACACACACACACACACACACACACACACACACACACACACACACAGTTCATATTTTTCACCCATTCTCGACAATAATCACTAATGAGCTAATGTTTGTGCTCAATTTAGAGGGGAAAATGATGATTGGTGAGCAAAACAGCCACAAATCTCCTTCTGTGAGAACTTTCTTCATCTCTCCTCCTCCATCTCTTTACCTCAGCGCTGCCCTAAACCCCTGGAGGATGTCACCTCCAGGTTCTGATGATTATGAGAGAAATTCACTTTGATTTTCATAAACAGAAACGAGGTAAACAGGTAGGTCACGGTGGGAGGAGAGACGGTGAGACAAAAGGGAAAGATGAAGAACGGGGGAACAAAAGTTACTGGTCAGCAGCACCTCGGGCGTCATAAATCAGATTTCCCACAATCCCCTGTGGAAAGGCCCTTCGCCCGGCCTTGTGTGGACACGCTCAGCGGGGCGCGGCGCATCGATTGGCGTCGCCGTTCCGATGCTGACTGTGCCGGGTTCGGAGGGCTAGGGGGTGAAGGGGTGAGAAGAGGAAGGTGTGTGTGTGTGTGTGTGTGTGTGTGTGTGTGTGTGTGTGTGTGTGTGTGTGTGTGTGTGTGTGTGTGTAATGTTAATGGTAGAGGGGGAGGGGCTCACCAAGAAATCTGCCTCAGCATCAAACTAAAACCAGTCAAATGTCCGAGTGTGTGTTTGAAGAAGAATGTGCAGACTCGGGGGTAATTTCCTCCCCCATCAGCACACCTTCGCTCACATCTACAACTTCTTCTTACCCCTCGCTCATCACAAATACAACCAGGAGCAAACGGGACGAGACCTTCAGGCCGCTGCAGTGATCCAGCTCACACAGCTGGGGGTGGATGGTGGGGGGGTGGGGTCTCGCCTAAACCCCGGAGAGGAAAACATAAACTGACATCAACCAACACATCAAATGTCTCTGTTAGAGTGTTTGAATAGACTTTCTGTCTTACTGAACTCGCGGGAAAGTTGAAACATGTCTCACCTGATGAGTCTCCATGGCGACCAGAGGTTAGACATCACCAGAGCGAATGAAGGCCAGTCCAGTTTCCAGGAACTGGCCTGAAATTGATAAGAAATCATAGATCAATCATTCACCCCTTAAATCTGCACCAAGAACACCCCCACACACTGTCCAGACATATGGAGGGAGTCGTAGGTGCATGATGTCTCCATCACTTTCCCACAACTTTTTCACTGTTGGAAATATATTTAAAAACCTGTCCTTACGTACGTTTGTCCAGGTCAGGCTACTCTAGAAGTTTTCATGAACGCTCCACTGACCTTTGCATCAGCTGCAACTTCTACTCATCACTACCTGCTCTCCATCTAGTCCTCCAGGTTGGAAACTGCTGTTGCAGATTTCCTAGAAACTCAGTTTTGACAATCATTCCTCCCGGAAAAGTTCTGCAACGCTGGAGAAAAAAACTGCAAAAAGTCACATTCCATTTTTTTTTTTTGCTCCTGGTATCTAAACCCTTATTCCCAATAATTAAAAAAAATACAAAAAAAAGTGTTGCATGAATAGCCAGACACAGCCAGTTGGAAACACTGAGTAAGCCCCTGCTCCTACTCCAGTCACTCCATTCCTCCTTCACTCTTTCTTTTATAAATTTCATTAACAGAGGAATCCCATTAGCTCTCTCTGTGGCCCTGCCTCTCAGGGTTAACAACTTTGCTTAGCCATGTAAATTCAGAGCTTAGTCAGGCCAATTCTCCACACAGCCACCACAGGATGCACGCCATCCTCGCCGCATTTAACGCTATCTTTGAGCGTGTTCATGTGTGGAAAAAGGTGTGCATGCGCATGCGTGTGTGTGTGTGTGTGTGTGTGTTTGAACCTCTTCCAGCAGATAATCTGGATATTGTGTCTCGTATATGTGCATCTCCATATATACTGTACATATGCCCGGGTCTGCTGTAAGAAGTGGAGGGGATGGACACTTATCTCCTGTGGGCAGGACCTCACTTGGCCCTCCTCCTCCTTCTTCCTGTGACCTCCTCTTCCTCCTCTCTGAGGGTTTAACACACAAACTGACAGAGATTTACTCCTCACTGGCACCAGCGTTGACTCGCTGGATTCCAGACGGAGTGAAGCAGCTTACTGAGATGTTCCAGTTCTCCGGTGTAATTCAGGTATGTCTGGGATTGACTGGAAATTTCAAGCAAAACATAGAAAAAAAAAATGATCGAGGCTCTAATATTACTTTGGGATGGGGAGATGCATGTTCCTGTCGGAGCCGTCTAAATTCAAAGTTTTCAAAGTTTGAGTGGCAAAGCTGAAGAACTTCCCATAAAGTAAGTCCAAAACACCAGGATCTCCACAGACAGATGGTTTCTGTCATTTCTGAAAGCTTTTATCATGTGTTTTGCAAATAATTGTAAATAGTTCCCATGGTCACCAGCAAAGATTAACCGATGAAACCTGATCAGATATAGCTGGAAGCACAGCCATCTTTATCTATAGCATTCTTCAATGCCACGATGACCACACAGATCATTGTAGAACACCGCTTACTGATGATGTCATCCTGTAATTATAAAAAAAAATTACTTTAGTTGGTCCAACTGTCTTGTGTGTGTGTGTGTGTGTGTGTGTGTGTGTATGTGTCAAGGTGCCTAGGTTAACAGACTGAACTGAGCTCCGGTTTGGTGTCTCCACCTGCACAAACCTCAGATCTGTGGCTCCAGGCCGGAGCCTCTGACCCACCACAGAGGAAACATGTCAATAATGTCTCCTGGGTCAGAGGTCAAGTGGTATAAACCTGCACGATCCATTATGAAACACACTCCCCTCCTCTTCCTGCCTCAGGCTCTCAGCGAAGGAGGGGAGGGCGAGTCCGAGCAGTCATCCGTGACTTCCAGCTGACCCACTTCACCGCCTGCTCTCAGGTGCTTTCTCACTCTATTTTAGGAGAGAGCTGCTCAGTGGTTTCCTGATTGATCCTGATCAATGGTTGGCAGGGACTGGACTCTTGTCCCAATACTGGATCTATAGCATCTCCCTGGCCACTCCTGAGCGCCACTTCCTCACTCGTCTGGGATTGAAGGAGGGTTCAGATCCTCTGTCTACACACTGCAGCCACTTCCTGACCCAGTCGATGTCCTGTCTGCCTCCTCAAGAGGCAAAGGCTCCATGCTGGTGAGGTCAGAGGCTACTAACATGGTTTTGGTGTTTGTCCACAGTCAGTTAAGCTTCCAAAGGCAAAATATTGCAGATTATCACTGTAATCCACATACAGATTCAAGCTTCTAGCACTAGTGAAATCACCTGGACAGTCCCAGTCTGTTGCAGGAAGGACTGGGACGATTTCATATTTCACACCAGCAGCAGCCAGACTGGAGACATAGTTCAGGCTCCCCCCAGTTAAAGATCCTAAAACGTGAACATACCTCGGTGTGCTAACAACAAAACAGAAGCCATCGACACCCATGAGACGAGAGGACTGTCAAATCCGTCCCGAGGCTTTTCCTCTGTACTGGTTTTTGGGATCAGGATCAGGCCTGGATGAGAGCCCACTGCAGAGGCTCCAAAGCTGAGGTGAGGAGGCGGGGGGTGTGTGTGTGTGTGTGTGTGTGGGGGGGGGTAATCGGGCCGGCGATTGGCCAGTGGCTGTCAGTCCGAGCACAGCGGCGAGCCCCGAAACTCTTCACGACTGCTTCCAGAGGATCAAGAGGACCACTGTACCCAGCTTAGACGGAGACGGCTGGAGACGGATTTGAGAGGGAAGAAGAGGAAGGAGCAGGGCTCAACCTCCAGCTCTTAGAGGAACGCCACTGTGATGGAAAGACAATATTCCTGAGAAGATTTAAGGCCAAAACCGACGACACGGGGTTGATAGCGACTCTCACCGACCTGCTGAGGACCTGACAGAGGTGATAGCAAATAGTCTAATTAACGCACATGCTGATACTGGCTAATATATCCTTCTGCCTATATGAGCACATTGGTTAGAATATTTAAAGTTCTTTTCTTACAAACGGGCCAACCACGCACTCAGTCTGAGGAACTGTGGGGGACATTCTCAAACTCTCAGAGGAGAGAAGATGAAACTTGACCTCTGACCTTCCTCTGAGCACCGAAGGGTTGGTGGAGGAGATGAGAGCATGAGGAGGGAGGAGGGGAGCCTTGGTGGAGGAGAGGGACTTTTAATTTTTCAACAGCACCGGCAAGGACACACAGTGGTCCATCCAGCTGTCTCCCCTGCAGAGCACATGTTCACACACCAAAAAGAAGCACACCTTCATTGCTCATTTAACACACACACACCCACAAACACACACACAAACACACACACACAAACACACACACACACACACACGTGAACTGTCACACTAAAGGTTTTCACTGAAGATCACAAAAAGACTGTAAAAGTAGTTTATTTATTCATTCATTCTGCTGGAAACAGAGGAGCAGAAATGACACACATGCATGCATCAAAACACACATACACACACACACACACACACACACACACACACGCACTCTCTCTCTCTCTCTCTCTGGTCCTCCTCCCAGGGCAGCTGTTAGCGGTGTTTCACATGTGCGGAGACGTCTGGGAGACGAGTCGATGGTCCGTCACTTTGAGCATAGATCACAATCGTGAAAAATTTATATCACAGACAGTGTGTGAGTGTATGTGTGTCTGTGTGCATGTGTGTGTCTGTATGTGTGTGTGTGTGTGTGTTTGTTCAAAGTCTCTCATTACTTCGCACTTCACTTGTTTTTCTTTCATGATGACTCATTTACCAACAGAAATAGGGATATTGGAAACACCAAGACATCTAGAGATCGAGAACAAGCTCGTGATCTATCGTCTACTGTGAGAAACAGAACATTCCAGTGGTACCCCAGAATATCTTTTTCAAATGTAGATTAATTGAGCTGATCCAGAAAGGTTCACTTTTCTTCAGAAGTTAGGGAGAACTATTTTGCTTTTAGGTGTTCTTTTGGGAAGAATGTTGAGGAGAATTTAGAATGGTGGTGTTTACACACACCTGGGCCTCCTAACAGCAGGTATGAACAGACGTTAAATCCCAGTATTCATCCCTGGCTCCAGGGCACTGTGGCACGAGTCTGAGTCCAACACATGAATTAAAAAAAAAGAATGTCCCGACTTTGTTACCCGACACAACAAAAGTATGTAAAACAAGCTTTTGACGAAGGCAAAGTGAGAGCAACGTTTCCCCACATGCAGAGCTGTCAGATTAGATTAGGATTAGACTGAAGCAAACAGGATGTCATTCTGTGTTAATCTTCCATAAACTCAGTTTAGTACAACCACAGTTGACAGCTGAGGCCCATTTGGTCTGAGAGACGGCCAGACACTGCTGACATTATCAACACACACACACACACACACACACACACCACACACACACACACACATATACACACACACTGAAGTCATGCTGAAAGCCACCTGAGAGAGTTAATCCACACACCTGCCTCTGTCAGCAACTTTCTAGGAGCTTTTTAGCCACTTTCCTCCTCTAATTCTGCTCCTCGTCACGGCTGGTGTTCACCAGACGCCTTCTGAGGTTCATGTGTCCACAGTCTGAGTCTGAGTTTCACCAGGTGAGACAGGGTGGTGGGGGACTCATCCATCAGCACCTCCTCAGATGCCCCCTCCCTCCATCTAATGAGAGTGTGGCCCTGACTGATTGACAGGTTGCTGATGAGGAGCGATGTGTTCAGCCTATTGAAATCTACTTATTATCAATAATTCAGGTGCACCTCTCTCAGTCACGCTGGCAGGTGGAGGCTGGCATTTCCGCACCGCTTCCGCACAAAAACAAACTTTCCGAGGGGGCAGATCTCCCCAAACACCGCACACGTGAGCCCGCGCTCGGCTGGGGAGCGAGTCCCCCCCCCCCCCCCCAGGTCAGAAAAGTTCAGTAACTGACTGACGACCTTAATGTGACACTCGATCAGTCACCTCTGATGCAGACCTGCGTCCGAGAAGGTCCCAAGGCTTCAGGAGTTGCCGAGTGTTTGAGGAACACCACGGGTTGTTTTCCGGGTTCAGGGAGAGATTACAGAGTTTTGGAAAGTCTCACTGGCTGAAAGACGGACAGGCGGACCAACACTGTGTTTTCCGTTCCGTACTTGGGGTCAATCAAAAATAATGATCAGCTTTTTAGACTTAACCAGCAGATATGTGACTGGAGCTCCACCTCTCCCAGCTGGGTTAATAAAAGGATTTCAGCTTTCTGCAGAATGGAGGACATCTGCTGCTCCCTGTGACGCCTCGACTCAACATTTCTCCCAAGGTGAGCTCACCGTCCTCCCCCCCTTATATCATTCACACCTCTTAGCTTCCTATTAACCCTTCCAAAACCACCAGCAGCCCGCCCAAATCCGGGCTGTGCAGGGGAGAGGCCCAAATGAATAATGGGGGCTGAGGAGGGTCAGCAGAAAGGCATGATGGGACTTATCACGGAACACATATGAGAATTGTGGAGGATTTGAGTTGGACCGTGGCGGACACAGAAATGGATCAGCCTGTGACATCATTAACCATGGGGAGCTTCCATCCGCTTGGATTTCTGGGATTTCTGTAAGCCAGACGGTGACGGCTTGGAAAAAGGCCGAGCGGTCGAGGGGGAAGTGGCTCTCTGAGCGTGTGATTGGTCTAAAAGCTGATATGATATGAACGTGAAGCTAAAGAAAATGGAAGTTGAAGATTTAGGGATTTTTTTTTTTATATCTGTTCATTTTGTTCCTGTTTTGGCTCCAAACCAAATGAATAAAACCAGATGAATACGGACACACACGCTCCCGCCCATGTTACGCAGCTCCTGGGGAAGAGTTTGTCTCTGTCAGCACGTCCGGATGCTTGATGGTCGGACTTTGTCGACGCGCTGTTTTCCTCCCTTCGTTAAACTGGGCGTTAATTACTAATCTCACGGTCCAGAGCAGGACACTTGTGCTAACACCGACCGTCTCGTTAATGAGGGGAGAAATCAGACAAACAAAGAGGATTTACAGCAAAAACACTCCAGACTGGACAGAAACAGAGAGCTACCAACGGAACAGAGCGATCCATCAGCAGTTTGTTGGGTTTACACCGTTCTGTGGCTGTCCGACACGTTTTTAAGAGAGAACCGACCTCACCATCGCTGCTCCCTCAACAGCGTGGAGCCAGAACGCTGAATCAGCAGAGCATTTGCTCCCACTTGCGACGGGACGACATTTGTGCCCTCTCGCGTGTGATGATCTGTGCATCACATTCAGCATCCTTAAAGGACAAGATGGACAAAAGCACATTTAGGACACTGAACCTAAATCTTCACCCCCAAACACCCTGACAAGACGATCATCGTCATCGGTTATGAGCCCAGGTCATCTGGGTCCCGGTGACGTCCCCCTCTATCGCTTAGTTTAAGCCGCAGCCACTTTAAGGCCCCATCTTCCACCTCGGTGAAGGTCTTCTTTGCTCTCTCAACACTGAAACTGCTGGAAAAAAAAAAAAAAAAAAGCGCTGAATTTCTCTTAATCATCCAAAAACATCCCGACAAAGAGGTCAAAGTTTTCATTTTTAAAGATAATCTAAGAAAAAAAGCAGCACCCGTGCTGCTGTGTGTCCTGTAGCCCAGTGCCAGGTTAAGGCCAGTGAGTTTTTGCTGAGATGCGTGTGTTTTTTGTTGTGTGTGTCAGAGGCGTACACAGCATTTTAAAGCTTGTGCTTCAGCACAAAGAGAGCTGTGCTGGTGAACCCTCAGCGCTTTAGCTGCAGCGTCCACCTCTGTGGGGGTGCCGGGGAGCCTCTGCGCAGCCCAGCGATGAAGGCGAGGCTGTCAATAAGAGACGAAGGCCGAACAGGAGTTCAAACTGCTCGGGAAAGCTAACCAAGGCCTCCTCTTCGTCTTTGGTCTTCCTCATCTGATTTTCTGGTTCCTCAAAGGATCCTTTTATCAGGCACGTCACAGATTCCACTCTCTTCAGCACTCTGTGCATTTGATTACACCTGTTTATGTGCTGCTGATGTTGTTTGCTCAGCCACTGTGCATGTATGTATGTGTGTGTGTGTGTGTGTGTGTGTGTGTGTGTGTGTGTGTGCGTGCGTGCGTGTGCGTGTGTATGTGCGTGTGTGGGTGTGTGTGTTCTCTTAAACCAACCTGCTGACTCCAGGTCTGTCCACATTAGGCGCCGAGCAGCTCCGGGCACCGAAAACTTCAAACTCTTCCCCCACGTCTTCAAAGTTTACAGGAACATAAGCGCTCACATTTACAGCCTGGCTCAGCTCGTTCGGTGCTCGAGCCGCGGGCCGGACAGGCGTCAGGGAGGAAGAACCTGCAAACATTCACCGGAGATGAGCTGCTGGGTCAAAGCTGTTCCCTTCTTCACTTGACTGTCAGCAAAATTAGACTGCATGTAACCACAAATGAACCAAGGGTCTATCATCAGAATCTGTAGATGCTACTCAGTCTGTCTGCTCAGGTCAGTGTTTTAGCATCACTGGAGGAACTAAAGTTTATGAAGAAGACAGAGCAATCAGAAATGATGATTGGTGAACAAGTTCCAGAGGATGATGGTCCAGCACTTAATACTTGGAGAAAAGAGCCTTGAGCTTTCAGAGACTCATCCCAGAGTGTTTCTTCATCGTCTTTCTAAACAACTTTAATAATCTGATAAAGTGTGAACTTAACAAAGGTTTTTTTTCATAGTCATTCAGTAATTTCATAAGTTTGTGTCTGGCCTGAGCTCTGGAAGCCGAACCTGGTGGGTTCCTGTGACCTCTGGTAATTGTTTTTTATCAGATCTAATGAATGCTTATGTGCTCCCAGAGCAGCATTGATTAATATTGATGAGATCCAGAAATCGCTGACGCAAACACTTTGCAGAAACGTTAGATTAGGACCCACGCGTGTTAACACAAGGCCCCTCAAAAGAGGACTAGAGGGTCAACTGGGTGATGCGTTTCAGCATGGACATCACAACGTGAGCGCGGACGTTTGATTTGAAACACGGATCACACATTTGTCATGATCAACAGTCATCAAAGTAGGAGATGACACAGAGGAGATGAAGGCACAGGCCACGCCCCCTGCTGGGGAACATCACCATCACATCTCCAGTGAAGATGTCATTAATGTCTCAGTTACCAGTGTTCACAGTTTCAGCTCAGGTAACGTGCATCTGGTTCTGAAGCTGGTCGATAAGGACACACATGCAAATGTGCGGCATCACATTTGTCCTCCATCAGACCTTTGGGAGCAGTGGGTGGAACTTCGACAACAGCCGCAGTTTCTTTCTGGTGTCGTACTGTACCTGGATCAAGCCCCACCTTCAGTTATATAAGTAGACAGACCCCCATTATCACCCAACACCACCTCCACAGACCAGACCAGGGTCCAGGGTGCAGACAGCACCAGGGGCTGTGTCTATCATCTGCAGAAACCAAAGGGAACCTGGGGGATCACACAGGAGGGGGAGAAAAGTAAAGGTAAAATGACAGGGGAAGGAAGGGAGGCCTGAATAATTCAGCCGGTGGTCTGGCAAGATTTCATCTCCCCGTTGATCACTCGCTGCAGATTTCCTGCCTCTGCTTCTCCGTCTTCCTCTTCATCCTCCACTTTTACTAAATAGCCTCTTCTTTAAAGGTTCAGATCCGTTTTGCACTTAAGCTGAGTCCTGATGATGAAAACGACCTTTATTACTGAACACAAGAGCTTAAAGATGCAAACTGGTGAAGGAGACTGCGAGTTCTCTTCTATTCGGTTTAATGAAGGCAAAATAATTCACTGCAAACATCCAAGGATGTTTGTGAGAGTGAAAGCAGATTATACACGGAGGAGAGATCTGGAATTCAGAACTCACAGGGTGTGAACAACCACGCAAGTTTCTGTTGTACAATATGTTGTGTGAAATTAACAGTTTAAAGATGGAAAAAAAAACTATTAATGCAGTTGAAGTGTTTTCCTCTGTGCTACTTTTTTTTTTTTTCATTTTTCAACTAATTGAGTTTATTGTCCACTTGATAATCACCGAATACGGTGTGTTCACCTTCATTTTCCTCTCATCTAACCTCTTAGATTTTTTTTTTTTTTTTAAGTCAGTAAATTTTAGAATTTTACCAAGAATCCGGCTGGTCCTTTCTGATGACTGAAACATTACAAAAGTTAAATATCAGCCATGTCCCAGTTTCACTGTGAATGATGCAAAAGGAAAGTTAAAAATTGCTGAAGGCAGCGGGTAAATTAGGTTACAAAACACACGACTGATTTCACCAGATGGTTAAATAAAATAAGATCACGGGGCCACGATGGCACTGATGACAGTGCGATATTTCAAACTGTGGACGATGGTTTATTTTACTTTTAATCTACAACCTTTTTATCTCCTCTCGGCCTTATTAAAGCCCTCTCCTGTGTGTTTGACGCCTGCTGACGGTGCACGTCCTCCCCTCACTTCTCTCGCACACATCCAACACGGGTCGTTATCCTCAGCGGACCGGGAGTCGCAGCGCAACGAGCATCATGGGAAATAACAGGCTAATTAGGGACCGTGTCGTACATGACGGTGGTGTGGCTCAGCACAGGTTGGTGGGTTAAATAAAGACTGAATCCTTCCTGCGTGGGCTTGGTTAACAGGAAAGAAATCTGTTTGTCTCTGGAACAAATGAAGCGTGCAACATTTGGCGATATGTTAAAATGTCCAGAACAACTGGGAGGAGCAGCCTCGTACTGTAACCAGGCCTGCCTCTGCATCTGCATCTACTTGACGTCTACATCTACATCCGCTGAAGGCTGCTGGCACTTTTGTCTCCCCATTATAAACTTAGAAAAAGAAGGGCCACAGAGAAAAGGAAGCTATTAATTAAAGACACTGAGCGTTGTACTAACATGTGTTTTTTGGCCCCGCTGTGATGAGAACGATCTCCTTGGTAACTCAGCACCTCACTCTCCTGAAGCTGACCCCCCACCGAGTGCACTAACACCCCCTCACACACACATTAATATTTATTCAGAATTGGTCTTCTGACATGTGGTATCAGACCAGCGCAGAAACATCTGAGCCCCACTGAGCCCGATTATTAACACATACAAATATGTATTTATTCACTGTATGAACTGATAATAGAACCAATAAACCGCAACTTTCCCGTGAATTCATCAAGAATCTCTTCTTAAATACATCACTTTACCTCATCACTTAAAAGTTTTTCCTGTCCAAGTTTATCTGTGTAGCGCATTTAAAACTAACCACATTCAACCAAAGTGCCGCACCGAAGCGAAAGCACAAGGGATAAAAACACAAATTAGGTTGTAAACGGTTTTAAAACAACACAAAAATTTAAAAGCAACATAAACAAGGTGTCAAAGGTCAACAAGACGGGATGGGTTTTAAGAAAGGAGAAGAGGCATGTCTGGGCTGTGACAGAAGGTTCCAGAGTTCTGGAGCCACAGCGAAAAAAGGACCGTCCCCTCTAAGCTTCTGTTAGTTTTTGAACACTCGGGAGCGGCTGTCTTGATTTTAGCCTTAAGTGGAAAAAACTCGACTTGATGACAGCCCTGATCTGTCCAGTTTGAGCTCAGGATCCATTTTAAAACCTAGGTCTAGGAACCAGACTTACAGGGGAGGTCCCAGTGGTGCCACCAAAAGCCATCACTTCCATCTTTTTGTCAAGTTTGAGCCATCCAGGCCTTTAAGTCACCACGACCACTCAGCAACAGTATGATGGAGTATGTGCCATCCTTTTTAAGGAGGACACACATGTGACTTGCATCAGCATAACAGTGGGAAGTATGGAGCCAAGTGGGAACAAACACAGAGAAAAGAGGAGAGGGCCAAGAACGGACCCCTGTGGGACCCCACATGAGAGAGGAGCAGAGGACCATCAGTCACCAGTGCAAAACAAAACATTCCATCACCTGAACCACACCAGTTCTTCTGCGTTTCTTTTTCTTAAATCACAATATCTGTAGAATTTAATTCCTAATGACATGTGGATTCTCTCCTCAGTCCCAGTGGGCTCTGAAGCCCCCCCCCCCCTTTTACTGGTTTCCTTCCCTGCTGCTCCAGCTGATCTCCGCAACTGTCCCGTGCCAGATGATTCTCATCACCTGGTCCCTTTCCTTCACGTCTCTGTTTCTGACTGTGACGATCCAAACAGGATTCCTGAAGGTCCATCTGAGCGTCGTTCATGTCCACGATGCAGCTTTGCAGGCTGCGCATTTGGCTGTCAATCACCTCCCTGTCCCCACAACCACGGAGGTCTGCTGCTCTGACGGGATATGGAAGATGAATCTGTGCCATCAGGAGCGGAGCGGGCGCCCCCTCCATGGGGGATTCCCTCCCGCTCCCCTCCTGACAGGCTTGATGGATCTTCCCTTCCCCTCTTTTCTGGACGTAAATATTAACCAAACGCACCACTGAGCGTCGGAGACATTTCAGCCCCGAGCAGCTCCAAACGTGTCCTTCAGAGATGTGGACAAAGTCAGCAGACTCATCAAGATCAGGAACGCGTCATCTTCGGGATCTACGGCAATCAAACGGCGTTTAAGCCCCACAGTCAAGTGAAGAGGGGCCAGAGGTTGAGCGTTTACACCCTCCCTCTGGTTTGTGGTTCACTTTGGGCTCTTCAGGTTAGAGGACAGGAGCCGCAGGAGGAGAACACCGGATCCGTGGAACGCGGCAACAGCATCAGTGGAGGGCTTTGATGGGTGAACTGGGAATAATGTCCAAGAAGAGGAGAGGATTCCACAAATCTCCCGTCATTCACACGGCGTCAGCAATCATAACTGCAGCGTCACTGTCCGACTGTCGGTGGACACCACTCGCTTTCTCTTTTCTGAGATGGGAGTTCACCGAAGCGAGGGAACTGTTGAGTTTCTAAGTGACAGAATGTTCTTAATGACTTCCCTTTTGAGCACAATCCAAGAACTGAGAGTGTGTCAGGAAACGGCCTCCACCCGCCTCAGCTCTGCCTGCTCAGACGTTTTCAGCTCCCGCTGGTGGGAAAGCCAGAGCCTTAATGCAGATATTCAACAAGTCACTGGAGTCTGATCACCTCATGGCATTGGAGGAAACCAGCGGAGACACAGGGAGGAGAAGCACACTGATTCCAGAACCTTCTCTAAGGAGGCCAAAACTGACCCCAGAGTTTGACCAAACCGGCCAAATCTGGGAAAATAAAGATTGAAATACAGCAGAAGCAAGCTGTAACTGTCACTTTTTGATCCTGAATACAATGAAAGACATTTCTTTAAATACAATTTGTTATTTTAAAACGTGATATTTAAACATTTACTTAGTTTTAGGTATTTTAAAGCATCTTTATGTGACACGAAACGTCTTGATTTTAGCGTGAATGAACCAGTTAAAACTCCCCTGCTGCCGCTCTTAAATCTTAACAGCGCTCATGAAACTTTCAGTCATGAGAACAGGCGCAGGTGAGTGACCATGATTTATTCATGGAGGCCGATCTGACCGAGTCGTGCGGGCGAAGGCTTTGTGGTGTGTGTGTGTGGGGGGGGGGGGGTTCACGTGTGTCCAACAGGCCAATTGCATGTGAACGTCGCCGTGCTCGATTGCTGATCTAGACCAGAGAGAATTACACAGGTGGTGGAGTCAAGACTGCAGAAGGTCGTGAGGACGGCCGTCCCCCAACCCCCCGCAGCACGCACGCAGGTTTACGATCCTAGGAGCGGGCCGCCGCTCGCCACCGCCGATCGACAGCAAGTACGCACGATATCACATCTCCATCGAGTCCAGGAAGATGACGTTCGAAAAACATTGAACATCTTTAATGTTCAGAAGCCTTCAGGAAGGACCCAGATTGTCACAGTTCAGGTGAGGAGGAAGAGTTCGCGGTGCAGTTTTAAATGAGCTAAATATGCAAAAGTAGCATTTAAAATCTTAATGTGGGGCTACAGGAGCCACAAAGGCCACAAATTAGGAGGTTGAGTTGAGAAATGTCAGATTCCAAATTGAAAATGTTAATTCAAAAATAATAATAATTACTTCTACTTAATTTATTCTGTTTCTGCGCTTTTTCTCTCCTCCTTTTTTTGAGCAGAAAAGTGCAACAAAAACTGCGCTCGGATGCGTAGATGGTCCTGGAAGAGGCTAAGCAAAGAGATCCGATGGAGGTTTCAGTGAGAAACCAGTTCAAAACGTGGCTGACCAGCGGCAGCAGGAGTGGCGTGAGGAAGCAAACAGAACAACAATGGAGGAAAGAAAAGAAGAACCACAACAGCAGCAGCGAAGGTGTGTGTGTGTGTGTGTGTGTGTGTGTGTGTTGGGGGGGGTATCGCAGAAGGACTAGACGAGAAGAACTGGCCTCAAACTGCCAACATCGCTCACCACAAAAAAAAAAAAAAAAAAAATCCGCAAATGAAAAGGCAACATGTCAGAAATGAAGCTCCCCGTGTTCTCTCTTTCGCTCTCTCCCTCTTTCGCGCCTCCTTTTGCTTCATCTTTGTCACTGAGTAATGGCTGGCTGCCGCCGCGGTTTCGGCTCTCCTCCCCACATCGCTGAGTCTGCACTCCATCGCCACAATCACTTCTGCATTCTGTTTATTTCTCCGCTGTTAAACGAGCTAAATGAGGACGTGCTTTTAAAGGGAGGAAGCTTTTGGGTGTACCCCACTTTAAGTTACATCGCAGAAGAAAGACGCCGTCGCTACAACCACCTTCTGTCAGATTCTCTAAATTTAATGGAGGAAAACTTTTCTGAGGCACACACACACACACACACACACACACACAAAAAAACTTCCCCCGGTGAGTGAAGAACTCTACAACCGAGGGCTCTAATCTGAGATTTTTAGTTCCATTATTCAGGATTGGCCCGGTGTAGCGTCACATCCACAGATCGGCTCAGATCAGCGGAGAACTTCCTGTAGTGAGAAGACCGGGTGGATGCTCACACTCTGATAGGAGCCTCTTGGGCCTGTGCCACAGCGCATCCATGTACGCTTCTGGTTAGTTTGGCGCTACAGACGCTCACGCACACACACACACACACACGCGTGCGCGACAGCGGAGCTCATCACGAAGCCCAGGGAGAAGAAGCCCGCTGCGGAAACACGACAGACCCCAGTTAACACACATCACATGGAGACACTCAGGCTGTCAGTCTGCCTCCATGTGCATCAGCGGGGGGACAGCGTGTGAGCGTGCACGCACGTGCGTGCGTGTGTGCGTGTGTGTGTGTGTGTGTCAGGCTCGGTGTCGCCTCGGTCACGTCTGCTGTGCGGCTGCACCGCGGTGTGGTCCTGACTGCCAGTGAGCCTCTTTTGCAGGCGTGGAGGGTGTCACGCGTGTGACGGCGGTTACAGAGATCCACCCCGAGGACTGAGGACGAGCGCGATAGACAAACTCCCCGCACCGCACGGGGAGGAGACGTCGGCTTCATGCGGTGTGACATTAACACCGTTCCAGCTGTTTTAAGGGAATACAGCAACCCCACAAAAAATAGGTTCCTTTCTTGTACAACCCTTTTAACAGTCCAGTGAATGTAATCATCGAAGGGCAAACTAGATTAACACAAAGAGTGAATCGGTACCGCCATTATTGCTGGTCCATTCCGGGCCAAACAAAATGCAAATTGAGACTGAGGGAACACACACACCCACACACACGCACACACACACACACAAACACACACACACACACACATGTGGTAAGGGAAGTGGAACATAAATGAAAGTGATAGGGTTGGTTTGGAAACTTCAGCAGGAGTGTGGGACCGCCGTCACACAGGAAACAGAGACGACGTGGAGGAAATTCAGAAAAGAACGAGCTGAAACTGCGCCCGAGCGAGGACGTGAAGGAAAGGCAGAAAAACAATCGGCAGCAGAGTAAATATCGAACTGTAACACAGCCGCTTCGGTTACTCGCGAGGCAGCAAATGACTTTGATCACAGTCGATCCACTCGGATACTTTAAGGAGAACGGGTAATTTTCCTGTTGTTTCAGGTGAAATGTGGCCCATTTTCTGACACACACACACACACACACACACACACACACACCCCACACACACACACACCGTCCTCATTTATTTGTTTGTTTTGCTGCTTTGGTTTGTTTATTACTGTACTTTCACAGAATGAGACAAGCTGAGATTTGCTGTTTGGGCATATTTTCTCCTGTGATAGCATGTTTGAATTTGTCTGCTCAGCACGGAGCATGTCAGTTTGGGTGTGTGCGCGCGTGTGTGTGTGTGTGTGTGTGTGTGTGTGCGTGTGCGTGTGTGTGTGACAGCATGCAGTCGGTGGAGGCAGGCTGCGTGCTCACTCAGGGGTCGCAGCAGCAGTACCAGCGCCACTGGCGCCAAATTGCTTTCGTGGGTGCGTCAGACAGCACCGACAGGGGACAACAGTAGCACCCCCCCCACACACACACCCCCACCCCTGGGCCCCCATGTGTTCTTGTGGCCCCAGGTCACTAACTCAATCACAACACCAGGGGTAATAATTATTAATACCCCATGAGCGCTATAACAGCGCATAGGTGATTTATCAAAAATGTCGATTATGTTTCAGGAGGGGTGACAACTTTTTGGAGCTGGGTGTATCTATGGGGGGGGGGTCTACCAAATGAGTGACTGACAGCATCAAAAACTTTTAGTCTTACATGGAAAAACACCCCCACCCAGGACCTGCACCGGACCACTGAAGAGCCAGGGGACCTTCCTGTCCCCCTCCACCATCATGATCACCTGACCACCGTTACACATCACCTATTAGCTCATGGTTGCATGTCTCCCTCTGCTTCCTTCTCTTCTCCTCTCCTCCTCACGTCCTCCTCACCCCTCCTCTCTATCTCTCTCCTCTCATTCCTCTCCTTTACTCTTTTCCTCTCCTCCCCTCTCCTCCTCACCCCTCCTCTCCTCTCACCTCCTCACCCCTCCTCTCTCCTCCTCACACCTCTTCTCCTCTCTGCTCATCACCCCTCCTCACCCCTCGTCTCCTCCTCACCCCTCCTCTCCTCTCTCCTCTCCTCCTCACCCCTCTTCCCCTCTCCTCTTCACCCATCCTCTCCTCTCACCCCTCCTCTCCTCTCTCCTCTCCTCCTCACCCATCCTCTCCTCTCTTCTCCTCTTCACCCATCCTCTCCTCACCCCTCCTCTCCTCTCTCCTCTCCTTCTCACCCCTCTTCCCCTCTCCTCTTCACCCCTCCTCTCCTCTCTCCCCTCCACCTCAGCCCTCCTCTCCTCCTCACCCCTCCTCTCCTCTCTTCTCCTCTTCACCCATCCTCTCCTCACCCCTCCTCTCGCCTCTCCTCTCCTTCTCACCCCTCTTCTCCTCTCCTCACCCCTCTTCTCCTCTCTCCTCTCCACCTCAGCCCTCCTCTCCTCCTCACCCCTCCTCTCCTCTCCCTCCTCCACCTCACCCCTCCTCTCCTCCTCACCCCTCCTCTCCTCTCTCCTCTCCACCTCACCCCCTCCTCTCCACCTCACCCATCCTCTCCTCCTCACCCCTCCTCTCCTCTCTCCTCTCCACCTCACCCCTCCTCTCCTCTCTCCTCTCCTCTCCACCTCACCCCTCCTCTCCTCTCTCCTCCCCTCCTCTCCACCTCTCCCTCCTCCTCTCCTCCTCACCCCCCTCCTCTCCTCTCTCCTCTCTCCTCTCCTCCCTCACCCCTCCTCTCCTCTCCTCTCCTCTCCTCTCCTCCTCACCCCTCCTCTCCACCTCACCCCTCCTCTCCACCTCACCCCTCCTCTCCTCCTCACCCCTCCTCTCCTCTCTCCTCTCCTCTCCACCTCACCCCTCCTCTCCTCCTCCCCTCCTCTCCTCTCTCTCCTCTCCTCTCCACCTCACCCCTCCTCTCCTCCTCACCCCCTCCTCTCCTCTCTCCTCTCCTCCTCACCCCTCCTCTCCTCTCTCCTCTCCTCTCCACCTCACCCCTCCTCTCCTCCTCACCCCTCCTCTCCTCTCTCCTCTCTCCTCTCCTCCTCACCCCTCCTCTCCTCTCTCCTCTCTCCTCTCCTCCTCACCCCTCCTCTCCTCTCTCCTCTCCTCTCCTCCTCACCCCTCCTCTCCTCCTCACCCCTCCTCTCCTCTCTCCTCTCCTCTCCACCTCACCCCTCCTCTCCTCCTCACCCCTCCTCTCCTCTCTCCTCTCCTCCTCCACCCCTCCTCTCCTCTCTCCTCTCCTCCTCACCCCTCCTCTCCTCTCTCCTCCTCTCCCACCTCACCCCTCCTCTCCTCCTCACCCCCCCTCCCCCCTCTCCCCTCCTCTCCTCCTCACCCCTCCTCTCCTCTCTCCTCTCCTCTCCACCTCACCCCTCCTCTCCTCCTCACCCCTCCTCTCCTCTCTCCTCTCCTCTCCACCTCACCCCTCCTCTCCTCTGTCCTCTCCTCTCCTCCTCACCCCTCCTCTCCCCTCTCCTCTCCACCTCACCCCCTCCTCTCCTCTCTCCTCTCCTCTCCACCTCACCCCTCCTCTCCACCTCACCCCTCCTCTCCTCCTCTCCTCCTCACCCCTCCTCTCCTCTCAGGACCTCGTCTCTCTCTATTGATGTACAGGTAACATTGATCCCACAGTTGCAGGTTGACCTCTGACCCTCCTGACCAACTCAGTCTTCTGTATTTTCAGCCTAAACATTTACGTGCTGTACGGGACTGTTCTCCTTTTTTTGCCCTCCTCCTTCAGCAGCTGCCCCCCCCCATGACAGTGACACTGCTCAGGTTTTCTTCCTGTTACAGGAGTTGTTGCTGCCCCTCTTATTGTTTGGGGATCTGACTCTGGGGTCTTGCAGATGTGAGGGGATTGTAACTGGGCTGATGCTGTGTAAATAAAGTTTTATTTGAATTTCTGGGGTTTCAGCATATTTTTAGTGTTGTGTATGTAAAGTAATGAATTATTAACAAAAGTGTGGTTTGAAATATATATTTTTAAGAAATGACATTTAAATGAATTAAAAATACTAACATTAAAGAATGTGGCCAATACTATATCTGAAAAACCATTTTTACCAGAAAAAAAAAGGTTTTATAACTTTGTCTCAAGCATGAAACAACAGATGAAGATGATGGAGCTCGAAAGAGATGTGAAGCTATCAGCTTCCCCTTTGTGTGTGTGTGTGTGTGTGTGCGTGCGTGTGTGTATGCGTGTGTGTAGGTGTGTGTGTGTGTTTGTGTGTGTGTGGCTTTGTGTTTGTGTAAACTGAGCTGAGGAGACGCTGACTGTGTTGAATCTCAGCAGACGCCAGGCTCTCTCTCTCTCTCTCTCTCTCTCTCTCTCCCTCCCTCACCCGCTCTCTTTCCCTTTCTCCCCCTCTCTTGCTCTCTCTGTCTCCCCTCTCTCTCTTTCTATCGCTTCAGTTGTTTCGTTTCTCTGATGGACTCTACTCCGATTTATAGAGAGGAAAGCCACAGTGTCGTCACGGTGATCTCTCTTTCTCTGCACACACACACACACCCACACACCCACCCACCCACACACACACACAAACATTTTCACATATCCTGTGACTCAGCATAAAAAGAAAACAAAAGAAGAGAGTGATGTATGGATCATAATTAAGTCAAAAACATCTAAAACTATATCTAATTAAACATATTTAGTTCTTGCTCTAACAGCCGATTTAGCGGTGATGAAAAAAAGAGACACATTTTAAATGATTTGTGCATGTGAACGTAGTGAATATCTGATTTGCGTTTTTCTGTTGTTTAAGTTATTCGTTCAAGTTTACGATGCAGACGAATTTAAAGAAAACAAAACAGATCGAAAGTTCCGTTGAGTCCCTAAAGGGAAAAAAAAAATCCGCGCTCTCTCTCTCTGTCTCTGTCTCACACGCACACGCAAACACACCTGATGGCGAGTCACATCAGTGCAGGGGCGGGGGGGTGGAGGAGGAAGAGGACATCATGATCTGGCCTTATGGACACCGTCATAACACGCAATGATGAAGAGTTAAGCTCTGCTTCTTCTTCTTCGCTGCTCGGAGGCGGATGAAGGTTCATCCATCACCGGCTGACGCGGTGCGGAGAGGCCCGCAGACAGGAGGATGGAAGGGCCTGCAGAGGAAGAGGAGAGGGAAGACGTATATAATAATAATAATAATAATAATAATAATAATAATAATAATAATAATAATAATAATAATAATAATAATATATGGTGGGAAATGGCAGGACTGTACTGATTATTTCAAATATAAAAGCGCTGAATTTACATCATTTATAAAGGCCTTCCAGAAACGTCTTTAAATAAATGTCTTCAACAGTCTACGTTACGAATAGAAAAAATGTGGGGGGTCCATCAGAAAATTTGCAAAAGGAATTTTAAGCAGCAACGTTTACAATCATATTAAAATTATTTAGATTACATTTGTAAAATCGTATTAATTTAGAATAATAGAGAATTTATAATAATAATAAAATTATGAACCCAGGAATGGCGCATATACATCCATTTTTAATGAATAATAATAATAATAATAATAATAATAATAATAATAATAATAATAATAATAATAATAATAATAATAACAGAATAATGAGATGTTGGGACAGAACTTTTTATTAAACATTATGAAAACAAGAATCTCAACAACGTTCGCAGGTTTTTCACGTAATGACACGTTAGGACACGTTCATTGAATAAATATAGAAATTATATGTACAGATATACATTAACAGCACTGCGCAGAAGTCTTTTTTCCAACTCTTTTTTGTGTCTTGAAAAATCAGATTTAGCAAGGATTAGTACAGTCTGAGGGCTTGAATCCTCGATGATTTAATTTAAAAAGTTAGTGGTTAATTTACTTTGAATACGGATGAAACAATCATTGATTTATTTCCTTCTATTTCCTTCTGCACAATATTGCACATATATCTCGGCAGCGCTGAACCAGCCTGCAAACAATCAAACATCCTCCCGTTAAGACACACGAGGGAACCCCGAGACAGCTTCATCTACAAATGGTCAAAGTAAAAAACAATAATCATTTCATAATAACCATGAATCAGTTTGGTGCATAGTGTTTTAGCAGCGAATGCAGACTGAAGCTCATCAGATTTATGTCCTGTTTATGTCGTCAAAGGTCCTAAAAACGCTCTTCCGGTTTGAGTCCTCTTAGTGCAGTGAGGTTGACCTTTGACATTAACACATGTTCAGTTAGGAGGAGGATACCATAGACAATTTGCATGCTGCAACATACAAACATTTGGATTAAGACGTTCTGAATAATCCGAGCAACAAAAATCTGATTTCTTTAAAAAGAGAGAACGGGATTAAAATAACAACACGGTAGCTGTTTCTCTTCTCTACAGATTATGTACATGTGGAAATAAATACAGTCTAAAATCTGGCTCAGGTCTTTTCTCTCTTTTTTTTGTCTTTTCGTTTTCTTAAAACAATAGAAATGTACTGACTGAAAAGAGCAGTTAAAGACGCGTTTTTGCTCCGGTTTCTTTTCACTGACGAAGAAGAGGAGGAGGAAGAGGAGAACCATGCTGTCCATACAGGCGGGAGGAAATGTTACCATACATGTCCTGCATGCAGGGTTGTAAATATGTGCGGGAAAACGATCAGACTTGCATGTTGAAAAGTCTCTGTGGAGCCATAAAACAAATATTGCTTCAGTTCACTTTCGGTTTTTAAGACGAAGTTTTATCAGAATTTAAGACAGTCAGTGACGCTGAGTCCGGAAGTTGCTCTAAAAGGTCTTTTAAGACTCAATAAATACGCATCTGATGCTCGTTGGTGTTTTGTTTTTTTCCTGGAGTCTCTTCTCTCCGCGCAGAGGAGGATAATCTGAGCGGCTCTGCGGGTCACAGTCCGGATCACATGAAGAACTCGGTGCCGGCCTGCTTCACGGACGGGTCTCTCGTGTTGGCGGGCCCGCCGGCGTTGTAGGTCCGGCTGGCCAGCTTCTCGTACTTCTCCTTGTACAGGTCCCGCTCCTTGGCGAGGCGCGCCACGTCCTGCTTCAGCTGCTCCACCTGGCTCTGCAGCGTGCACTTCTCCGTCTCCAGCATGTGCCGCTGCTGGACGCGCTTGAAGCGGCACGACTGCGCGTAGCCGCGGTTCTTCAGCGTGCGCCGCTTCTGTTTCAGGCGGATCACCTCCTCCTTGCTGAAGCCCCGCAGCTGCCGGTTGAGCTCCCGCACCGACATGCTGACCAGCTGCTCGTCGGAGAAGCGGTCCTCCAGGCGCGCGTGATGGCCGTGGTGGTGGTGGTGATGGTGGTGGTGATGGGCCTGGTGGTGGTGGCCCGCCGAGGCCGTGGACAGGTCCTCGCCGACGTACTGCTGCCCCCGGAAGCTCTCGTAGGCCTGGTGGTGGTGGTGGTGGTGGTGCGCGTTGCCGATGAGGGCCTCCACGGCGTCCTCGGGGGTGAGGTTGAGCGCCTCGGGGTTGATGTGGTGCTGGTAACTGGGGATCCAGTACAGGTCCTCCAGCTGAGGCTTCCCGGCGCCACCGTGGGTGTGATTGTTGCCGCTGCTGTGGTTGCTGCCCCCGCCGCCGTTGACCCCGCCGGCGAGACCCTGGTTGGGCTGCGCGCCCGGGCTCGGCGCGCCGAAGCTCGGCGAAGAAGGCACGGAGGAGCACGGGGTGCTGATCGGGGTGGAGGACAGGGAGCCGGACGGGAGGCGGTGGCAGTAGCGGTCGGCCTCCGGCGGCTCCTTCTTCACCTCGAACTTCATCAGGTCGAAGTCGTTGACGTACTCGATGGCCAGCGGACTGTTGGGCAGCTCTGCGCTCATGGCGAGGTCGGTGGCCATTTCAGTCCATGCGACGACTCCTGCCCTCACAGCCAAACCGACAGTGGGCAGCCCCCTCGGATACAGATTGCAGAGAGGAATAGCAGCCCGTGTGGTGTATATATAGACACACGCACACGCCTGGTGCGTGGAGGTGCTGCAGGGCCAGCGAGCGGGTGGGTGGAGAAACTTTTTAAGGTTGTTCTTCTCTAAGACAACTTCTATATATAGCGGCGCGAATGTACGTAAACATGTAAATGAACTTGTACACCTGCCAGCTCGCCTCTGCTCGCAGCTCTTGTTGACAACTTATCCGGAATCCACACTTTAAAAGCAGAACCTCCCCGGCAGGGTGAAACTGGAGCGCCGAGTAGAATTTGGATAGCCGGCGTTATCCTCGCGTCACCTCTGCGGCCCGCTCGGCCTCTCTGCGATTCGCTGCCCCCGACAGACTTCTGCGTCATTTATTTCGCCCCAGCATCCTCCGTCCGCCCTCTCAGAGTCTCTGCAGCGCGGCCCCGGGTTCAAAGTTTCTCATCGGACCCGGCTGCGTGTGCGTGCGCGACTGGAGGCGTTGCGTAAAAGCTGTGCCAAAACAAAACAAAAAAAAAAAAAAAAAAAAAAAAAAAAAGGCTCCAGGGATTCCAAACTACGACACACACTTTGCGTAAAAGTTCACATGCATGCAGATGGACCTGAAGCTGCAAGGCGGAGCTCCGGTGCCGGGCGGAGCGGCGGAGTCTGGTCCCGGTGTTGCTGCGGTCAGGCTCGGGTCCGCTGTTGACCCTGCCCGAGTGTCAGTGCACGTTTTCACGAACGAGAAACGATAAATTCCAGCTGGTTTCTCTCCAAATGTCTCTGATCTCCACGGAGCAGCCACAGTGTCACTGAGGGGCTGCAAGGCAATCTGCTCTTATAAATACACCGACACCCCCCCCCCCCATCCCACCCTACCCCCCTCACTCGCGACCCTCCCACACAGAGGTGTGACGGTGCCGGTGGGAGGAGACAGCAGCGCGTTTTTCCCACAGCCCAGCCGGGGAAAGCCGAAGAAAGCCGAGAGGAAGCGGAGCGCGCATGGGGCAGAGCCAGGTGAGACCGGCACATCCCCCCTCTAGTGACCGAGCAGGTGGTACTGCAGGGCGGGAGAACCCGGGGGGAGCCGCGCGGAGAGTCCCAGCGCTCCACGGTGGTCTGGAAAAAATAAAACTTAAATAAAGCTGAAATGATCAAATCTTCAAATGACTAATTATTATAAGCCAACAGTTCCTGCAACATTATTTATGTTAGATACGTTTTAAATCAGATGGAGTTTTTTTTTTTTTTTGTGGGACTGCATATTTGTAGTTTTCTTCTCGTATATTTGACTTTTTAACAAAATGACATATGAGTCGTATAAATCTTTGTTTGCAGGAGACAATTCCGACAAAGATTTATACAAATTAACCATTAAAAGCGCAAAGGGCATTAAAATATTTTTTTTCTATTAATTCAGCTCTAGCAGAAACCTTTTTAAAGCTGGAACATCAAATAGATGTAACCGCCATTAAACACGACTCATCAATTTAAATAAAAACTAGATGAGGTGAAATTTAATTTGGTATAGTGATTCACTGTTCAATTTTCATTTGGGAAAATGTGAAATCATCACTTCAAAGATTTAAGATGATGAAGTTTTCTGAGGATTTTTGATTATTGGTTAATATCGGGATCGATTTTAGGCTCCCGTTGTCTCAGGGGAAGCAAAGAAATCAATCTCCATCTCTGCGCTCGGGCCCAACGTCGTGGTCATCTGGGGTCTTCACGTCTCAATTAAGCACTTCCTGTCTCCTCTCCGGGGATCGGCTGATTAATTGCCCGCCATTGTGCTCTCCTCCGCTCTGGCACGTGTCTCCTCCGCTGTAAAGAGGTGGAACGGAACGTCGACGCGAACCCCCCCCCCCCACATCCCCTCGTTCGACCACACCGCCACCTCCCCGGGGTCCCATCATCCACCCACTGATGTATCACGATCTATCAGCGGGAAAGAAGTTTAACTTGGTCAGATGTGAACAGGAAAACCTTTTCAGAGCTGCTGAGCTGTGCCCACCAACACCCCCCTCCACACACCTCAAATCTGCTGGCGTGGAAGAAAAGACGAGCGAGAGATGAAGGAGGGCGGAAATCATATCAAGGTATTTGAAGTTTAGTCGTGCTAAGTCATTAGGAGGGGATTTTTTTATTGAAAAAGCTGGAGCTGGCCTTCGAACGCCGAGCTAAGCAATCTGCATTGAAATGTTTAAGAAGATCTGCTGGGGTCCATTCATCCCGGGGGCCCGGGGGGGGGTGTCCGCAGCCCGGGGCTTGAGACATCACTGCTTACACTCGGGGTTTTCATTGTTGCCGTTTTCATCGCAGGACTTCGCTGCAAGTGCACTTCTACCGACTTAGGCAAAGACGGACATCAGCAAGGTAGAGGATCCGCGGGCGGCTTTGAGCCGAGCGAGCCGGGGTCCGGGAACACCCTAGAAAGGAGCCGCTCCGAGGAGGGTGGGGGGGGGGCTCAGGGTTATCTGTGGCCCGCGGGCTTTGTCACGCAGCAAAGCCGCTAATGCCGCTGTGGAGGAATCAGCTGGAATTGTGCGGGGCTGTGGAACACGCTGTAGCGTGGACAGTGGAGTTAGGGAGGCTCCATTCATCCAAGACGAAGCGGCGGAGGTCAAAACAGACCCGGCTGACCCTCCCCTCACCTTTCAGCTCCCGCCAGCGCACAGCCAGGTTACCACGGAGACGTCACCTGACTCACTTGGTTTTGTCATACCTTTAAGCAGTTAAAAGTGTACACGCACGCACGCACGCGCACGCACAAATAATCCCAGTTGACCTTTCTTTTTTGTCTTCTTGGACAGCCGATTTCTCCCCCTCCGTCTTCTCTCCACTTCAGCGGCGCTTTTACTAAAAATTGAAATATTGATCTTAATTAGAGTTTGCCGAGCTCAGCAGCTCACGTTGAGGGTTTTAGACAAGAGGCAGCAGACATCTGTCTGAGGCACTTACATCTTCAGCGCAGGAGATGAGGAGCGTGGGTGAGGAGGAGGAGGAGGAGGAGGAAGGGGAAAATGTGTGGCGAGGGGAGAAGAGTGATGGCTCCCTGTCGCCGGCCTTTTCTCAGAAACATGTCGAGCTCTCCATCTCTGCCCGCTGCTGCCAATACATCGGAGACAGACACACACACACGCACGCACGCACGCGCGCACGCACACACACAGACACACTTCCATTCACCACAGTTCAACAGGCCACTCTGCTTCCATTCTGAAATATTAATTTCAAATGTCATTTTCTCAGAAAGTTGATCTTCTTGATCAACGTCTCTGGACCACACGTCATGTGACCCAATCACCAGCATTTGTCCTACACGCTCCAGGACCTAAAATTATGTTAATTTCAGCAGAGAGACAGAGAGGATAAATGAACTGGTTTTACTGGAAGAGAGAGGACAAGTGCACTGGTTATATGGGGACAGGGAGGACAAATACACTACTTATAATGGGACAGAGAGGTTAAAAATGGACTGGTTATACTGGGACAGTAAGGAAAAATCGACTGGTTATGCTGGGATAGAGGACAAATGGAGTGTTTATATTGGGATAGAGAGGACAAATATGCTGGTTGTACTGGGACAGGGAGGATAAATAAACTGGTTGTAGCGGGACAGAAAAGATAAATATCCTGGTCATACTGGGCTAGGGAGGATAGATGGACTGGTTATAATGGGACAGAGAAGATAAATATACTGGTTATACTGGACCAGAGAGGCTAAATGGACTGGATATAGCGGGACAGAGAAGATAAATATACTGGTTATACTGGACCAGAGAGGCTAAATGGACTGGTTATAGCAGGACAGAGAAGATAAATATACTGGTTATACTGGGCCAGAGAGGAAAAATGGACTGGTTATAACGAGACAGAGGAGATAAATATACTGGGAAAAGGAGGATAAAAAGTCTTATTTTTATTTAATGCAGAAATGACTTCTGCATTTACCCATCCCTAAGGAGCAGTGGTTAGACACGATCAGGCCTCTGCTGATGAGTAGTGGGACGTCATTACATTTCTCAGGGTTGCCCTTTCTTCTCAGCTGCAGCTTTCTCTCCTGCAAAAAGTTAGTGACAAAAAAACCATCCTCACAAGGGCGAGGTCAGAAATCTCACCACTAACGCGGGCAGAGAGAGAGAGAAATGCTGCCCCCTGTCTTTTGGAGCGTACAAATGTTTTAATGAAGAAAATGTTTAAATTATCGAAACAGTAAAGTAAAGAGAGCCATGTTTCGTTATTTAAAGTACAATTCCTGTGGTATAGTTCAGTAATGAAGATAAATATAACACCGATGTGCGTGTGTGTGTTCTCACATTACAGACACTCTTACAGCATGGTGAGGGTGAAGTCACAGTCCACTCATGTGTCCCGTCCCAGTGCTCTAAAGCAAGTGCACACTGCTGCTTCTGTCACCACCTTCCCGATGAAAACTCTCACAAACACGCTAAGGTCATGTGACACCGCCACTCCCTAACAGAAGAACACTCGCAGAAAATAAACACTCCGACAAAAGAGTCTGCGAAACACGCATGTGGAGAACCGATAGTTTATTTTTAAAATGTACAAAAAGAAAAAAAAAGTCAGTAAACAACTGATAAAAGTGCACAAAGACAAGAATTCCACCTGTCAGGAGAAACCTGCTGCGCTGAATTCTTCTTCTGCTCTTTCGCTGTCTCACAGCCGAGGTTTGATCTGCAATTTCTTCTCTGTGGACGCGAAAGAAGGAATTAAAAGTAAAAGACGAATATTGGCAGAAATGAAATGTTACGTGTTCGCCAGAGCAGCACTGACACTGATCGACTGAGTGCTGAGTCCTGCTGAAACGCTGAGCGATGACAACTGATGAGTAAATGAAGAAGAGAACAGAAGAACGGGAGCGAGTGTGTGTGTATGTGTGTGTGTGTGAGGAAACTGTCTGGCAGTGATACATCGCGTCTGAGTGAATTTATGCATGGTGGAGGAGCTCGTTTCAACGAGCTCCACCTTTAATGAAGCGCTGGTGCTGTAGGCTCTTACAAGTGTAGTTACTAATACCTTAGAGCCCAGTACAACCACGTGTGTATGCGTGTGTGTGTGTGTGTAAATATTTTGAAAATGTATGATTCCGAGTGTGCCAGAGTCGGCTGTTTAATTGCCTGTTGCATTAACACTCAACAGAAAATGGACCAGCATCTGTCAAAACAATATTATTAGATGTGTGTGATGTGTGCATGTGTGAAGGTCAGAGGTCAAGATGACTGGGGTCAGGGTCAAAGGTCCTGCGTGTTTCCATGCAGAAGAAACTAAAAATAAACTGGGTAAGAGGAGGAGAAAACATCCCGGAGAGAGCTGAGGAGTCCTATAGACGGTAAATTAACCTGACTTCACAGGAAACAGAAAAAGTCTTTAAATACCACCTTGCTTTCACCCAGCAGGCCTGCGTGTGTAGTAGGTAGGTGTGTGTGTGTGTGTGTGTGTGTGTGTGTGTGTGTGTGTGTGTGTGTGTGTGTGTGTGTGTGTGTGTGTGGGTTGGGGAGGGGGGTCAGCTCAAGTTTCGTTGGGCTGTGTGTCTTTACCTTTGCCGTGGGAGGTGTCGGCCAGCTGTGATTCTGCGGCATCGGCCTCCTCTGGGGAGCTGGAGAGTGAAATGAAGGATGGTAGCTCCAGAGGACCCTTAGTGGGCGTCCATGGCGCTGCCTGAGTGCCCTGCCCGACGGGTAGAGACAGGTCAGGCCTAAAAGAGAGGGAACGACTTCTATTAAATAAAAACCTGAGCATTTAGGGACATCATGTTTTACCATTTAGCCATTTCTCTGATTTTATAGACCAATCAACACAATGATCACAGAAAAATGAGTCATCTTTGACCTGAACCGCAGTGAAACGTATCTCTAAATTAACAGTTTGTCCAGCTAAAATTCAAAGGTGATTGTCGACTCTCCACTCTCTGCTTCCCTGACCTGTTGGCGGGCTCCCTGCTCCGGGCTCTTTTAGCTGGCACCGTAGCAGCGGCGCTGGCGGAGTTCCGCTTGGCCCGCTGCCGGTGCTGCAGCTTACAGCGCGCTCCTTGAGGGCAGGACCCCATTTTGGAGAAGTCTGGACACACCAGGGTGTGCTTCTTCTTACACTAGCGATTAGAGACAGAAGATGGGGAAAAAAAAAAAAAAAAAAAAAAATCAGAAATTTGCATCCTTCTGGAATAAAAGCACCTTGGTTTGGTGACATGGTTTGGAAACAGACACTGAGCACGGTCCCACTCCATCATCGGGTGGAGTGAATGGAATGAATCATAAACCAGTTTCCAGTGCTGTCTCAACATTTTTGCCTCATTTTTCTATTCGCAGAAGCACAACAGAGGTTCAAACTGCTCCACAAACTAGACAACAACTGAGCTCAGATGTAGTATTAATATTAATAACAGCACAATGATAATAATAATAATAATAATAAACAATAATAATAATAATAATATATAATAATAATAATAATAATAATAATAATAATAATAATAATACAAAAGTGTGATTGCAGACCCAGCATGTTTCTTGGTATGATGATTATCTGATGTAAAGTCTTTGTTGAGACCATAGTGTGATGAGGATGCAGATTTTTTGGTATAAAAGAAGAAAAGTTTAAAGGGAGTGGAGTCAGCCAGTGTGAGAGTCTGCAGCGAGAGGATGATAGGTCTGCTGCTGCCAGTGAGAAATCATTAATCACTCCGATAGATTCCAAAATAAAATGGCCCTTATTTTTGAGTGTGTTGCTACTTTAATGAGGCCCTTTCCTTTAATGTAAGTTGAGCAAAGGGTTGGGTTCACAGCATCACTTTGGCAATAGCCGTGCAGCGAGTGCGAGCATTCACATGCATGTTTGCGACTGAGCGGGTATGACAGTGTAATACGGGTGCAAATTGGTGGCTTCATTCTCTACGAGATCTGATCTCTCCCACCTGTCAGAAAAGCTAATTATATTCACTGGGGTGCTCTGTGTGTGTGTATGAGAGAGAGAGAGAGAGATTGATCCAAAAATAGAGTGTGTATCGGGGTGTTTGTGGGGAGAGGAGATGTGGAGATCGATTTTCTGTGGAACCCGCGGCCCCTTCTCCCTGCCCTCACACCCGTGTTCCTGCACCCCTGGGTGCCAGAGTGTCCCAGGATCAGTTCGCTGCCAAATGTTCTCCTGGATCATCTTGTAGGGCTGCAGCTTTGACACCACATCTCGCTCAACAAATCGGCTCTGCTGCCAGAGGCGGTGATGTTCATGGTCTTATATTTGGTGCCTGACATCACGACCAAACTGGGTCCTCATCGGGTCCCGATAGGGCTTCAAAATACACCAATGTTCACTATTTGGATGACGTTCATACATGCAGATTACTGCTGCTCCTCAGGGTCGTGACCAAGTAGTTGAACTTATTAACCAAAGGGAAAGCTGCGTTAAGCAGAGGAAATGTAGATCCTCTGTGAGTGAGGGACCTTGTCATCATCAGAGGATGGAAGCTCAAAGTTACACAGATCTGCTCCATCACACGAGCACACTTCAGTGTCCAAGAGAGCTGAGTAGAAATTACGATTAAAACCAGTTCACCACACTGGGCTGGAATGAAGAAAGAAGAAATGAGCGTAAAATTCCAATCCCCAATGCACCTCCTCATACGTCCTTATTTTCATAAAAGAGACAGGAAAAGAGAGAACGTCTTTATCCAACACTAACTTAACAGTTTTCCACTTGATTTAAGGAATGCCAGGATGTCTCTGAGGCCTATTAGAGAGATTTCTTCTGGCCAAAAAAGAGGAGGAGTCAGCACATTCACGCAGAGAAGAAGAGTACGAGCAAGAGAGAGAAAGAGAACAGAGTAAAAAGGACATCATTTTGATGTTGGGCATTAATCCAACACTTGTCAGGAACTTAAAGTGAGAGGAAAAGAACTAATATGAGCTCAGAGCATTTGGGTCCTGAAGTATAGAAGTTCTGTGGAGAGATGAAGATAACAGTCCAGGCTCTCTCTCTCACCTGTTTCTTAAACAAAGCCAGGACTGGGAACCAGTCAGCCCCAACCGCACCAGACTGTCAGGTCTTAGAAACCTTCACGGCTGGTTAAATACTTCAGCTGTCTTCAAGGATCCTTTGATAGAATTCTGATACCACTCTTATGGGTTTGGCGACCTCCACTGCTCCACTGTGGTGGCCTGTCAAGTGTTCTGAACCAAGAGAACATTCAGGACCCACAGCCGAGGTCAGGGCAGATGGGAAGAAGTGAAGGAACCTAAAGACTTGGACATGAGAGACATAAAGATCCGGAGAGTGCAATCAAGCCATGCTGGCGACATGTCTGTGAGGAGGAGGAGGAGGAGGAGGAGGAAGAGGAAGAGGAAGAGGAGGAGGAGGAGGAGGAGGAGGAGGACGATGACGATGGAGGATGGAGGTGAGGAGCAGGTTTAACCCCTGAGCTGCTGCTGGGGTGTCTGCCTGCCTGGGCCCAGAGTGCCATCCTCAGCAGTTTCCCCATCTATAATTACTGCCTGCTATCCATCATAGAGCCAGCAGTGGCTCACCATAAACACACACACACACACACACACACACACACATACACACACCCCACACACATACATGCACACGCAGAAAATCACAGACCTAAGCATTTTGGTTAAGAGAATAAATATTAATATCCCTTTTGTTGTCTATATCCTCATTTTCCTGAGCGCCTTTTAAATGAGATCTGACAGTGTGAAAAAGCGTCTGTTTCACACTAACTAGTCAAAAAAAAAGTGAAGATGAGGAGGGGGCGACACAGCGGGGGGGGTAAAAAGGACTCGTGTGAGTTTTTGATACCCATCAGGCCTGCAATGTGTCACTCAGACTCTACAGTTATGCCATTATGAATGGCCACCCCCTGCAGCTGTTCCTGCCTGTGCAGCACGCGTGAAGGCGCGTGCACGTGTGCGTGCATGTGGCAGATTGGTTATCAAACCACTTGTTTGTCTAAGCCTCAGTTTAACTTGAGAGGAACTGTGCGAACGCTGTACAATATAATTAGATCTTTGCAGAAGCTCGGCTGAGTCCTGTGTAATCGGGCCTTTTTCAGACGCTGTTGCTGGAGTCTGTGTCAACATCACACCTGGAACACCGCTGCGGAAAAACGCTTCAACACAATGGACATAAACTGCTAAAATAACCCAGCTGAGTCTTGTTTCAATTATGGAAACAACTGCTGGAGGATCTTTAGTCAGCAGTGTTCTTTCTGTTTTCTTTATCAGCCTTAAAATAAAATAAATAATTCCATTCCATTCAGTCCTTTATATATCGCATTAATTAAAATAAGGGCCTAAATCTGCATACATGCTGCACGAGGAACCTCTTACAGTCAGATTCATGTTTTTGCTGTTCAGCTGATGCTTTCCTTTATGATCCCATACGTCCGTTTAACTCTGCTTCTCTCTGATCGCGTTTACAGCTGACATCAACCTTTCGAGTGATCGGAGTGAAATCAGATCGTGCGTGACCACATGAAGTCCAGGTGTAAATGCACTCAAAATGCACTGAGGACGGATTGTGATCTGAACGGTGAAAGCACCCCTGGAGGGTGCAGGGTCAGGGACGCAGTGATCACGGCTGACACGTGTGTAAAGGATAACGGTCCTGGAACCATGTACAACAACAATGTAGGCAGACATAGGCGATCGCTGCATGCATAGGTCTCCGAAATAAAGCAGCAAGGTAAGCTGTGGATATGGACACTCATGGATGGAGCGAGGACGAAAGCAAAAGTTCACTCTTAGTTTGGCCTGATGAAGTTTGATGTTTCATATCGTAGCCGACCAAATTATGAATGGATAGCTGAACAGACGTGGATAGTGGTGGGACTGACCACAGCACTGAAGGAGCTGCAGAAGTGAGCGTTCTCTTTGATCCACTTTGAAACACTAAAAAGAAGAGAGCAAAGCAGCGCAGCTTCACGGATGGTTATACTATTCTATTTTTTTTCTAACTTCGTGTTTATTTATTTAATTTTCCCATACAATGAAATCGGATCTTAATCGGATCTCAACGTGGGCAATGATGGCGCGTATTAATGCCGGGTGTAAACTGGTGCAAGGGCCACTGACCGCAGATATAATTAAGCAAATGAAAATTCTGAAAGTTCTGGCAGTAACACTGACGCTAAGAGCTTTTGTGTTGATTAATGTGCACTAATCTAAATAAACTAAGCTAAGAAATAAATTCATAAAAATCAAATATAGAAGCACATGGGGCAATACTTGTTTTACTTGAACATCAAAAATACTTTGAAATAGATTATGAATGACAGATGGAATAACAAGAATAATTGTGAGTGTGTGTGTGTGTGTGTGTGTGTGTGTGTGTGTGTGTGTGTGTGTGTGTGTGCGTGCGCGCGTTACCTTCTCTCCCTCGGGGCAGTAGCCTTTAACAAAGTCTTCACACACCTCAGCTTTGTGGGACACGTACACGTGACTGTAGGGACAGTCGTTGTTGTTGCAGATTCCCTTCAGGAAATAAGAACAAACCGGCATCTGGAGAAAGGAAGCAAGAACGTCAACCTCCAAATTGAGTGGATGACGTCTCCCTGCGACATTCTACTTGAACTGTCTGCCACTCGGAATAAATAGCAAACGTGTAATGTTCAGCTTTAAACTGGAGTGGAAGCTTAAATGAACAATAAATAGAAACACTTGTAAAGTTATAATTAAAGTGTGCAGCAGCTACATCACAGAAAAGGTGTCACATAATAATAAAATGACAGAATCTGTCCACAGATGGCCCTCGATGTCTCTGCGTCTGTCCCCAGAGCTGAAGAAGGAAGGATGGTCAGAGGGAGCGGGGCGGTGATGAGAGCACGAGATCACATGAGATTACACCAGTTTGTAAACAGATGTGTGGCTGAATTCAGACACGTCCGTGGAGCCAAACCATCCATCACACTGAGCAGCTAAATTACCTTAATTGCAGTTGACAGAGAGAGAGTGAGCTTGTGTGTGTGTGTGTGAGAGAGAGAGAGAGAGAGAGAATAAAAGAGAGAGAGAGAGGGAGAGATGAAAATCTAAATATACTGATGTGTGTGTGTGTGTGTGTGTGTGTGTGGGGGGGGGTGAACCAGGGCAGCCCCAGCAGCGGGGAGGGCGTGGTGCTAGAGGGGCTCCAGGTCAGGACGGGATCAGTTCTACCTAATTAACTGTTACAGAAATATTTATCCAGCCTGCAGCTCGTCCGGCTCCCTGGACGTGTTTATGTGCTTTGGATGTGTCCACACACGCCGATTCCTGGGCGTGCAGCACACGGTGGGTTTAATGCCAGGGCTGGGGGCGCAGGGGTGTCGCATTTCGAGATATTTGTGGCACTGTGTGTGTGTGTGTGCGTGTTGGGGGTGGTGGTGGTGGGGGGCACTCTGGTGTGCGATATCTACATTGGGACCCAGATCAGGTTTGAGGGACTGTTCCATAGCACCCCACCACCACCACCATCACCACCACCAACTCCAACCATCTGCACCCCTTACCAAGAATCCTCCAACATGCCAGTTTAAGGGTCCACATGAAATAAGAGCGGCAGAGTCAGATGAAGGGCTGGCCCAAATGTTTAGGGATGGGGGGGGGGGGGGGGTAGCCATGGGGGGTGGCATCATAAACAGACAGCTGGGCTCTCAGCACCCACGAGCTGCAGGGTGACAACAGACACAGGTGCAGGGCATTGTGTGTGTGCGTGCATGCGTGTGTGTATGTGCGTGTGTGTGTGTAAAGGAGCAGGCCGGGCACCTGTTAGAGTTGAAAGCTACACTTTCTCCTGAACAGGTGAGAACGAAAAGCTTGGTTCCAGTGACTGCCTAAAAGTGAAACCAAAGCCTCTCTATCGCCCCCTGCTGGTGGGCCGCTGCAGGGCTACCTGTGCCTTCAGCGGGCTGTATTTAGGGTGTTCCGGGCAGACAGCTGCGAGAGTAAACGTGGCAGACTGTCGATTGGCCAGAAATGTCAAGTGACAAATGCGCTGTCTCGCTCCGTCAGATATTCAGACAAAGGGCAGCGATACACATCTGAAACAACCCTGGTAATACCGTGGTAACCCGCATGCTTCATACTAACGCATGCAAGTGAAGTCTCCGACACGTTCCTGAACGCTATCTTTTCATACAGCACGTGCGAGGCAATGCCCAAACTTTGACATTTTTTTTTTTCCTGCAGTCAAAGTTCAGCAGCGTACTTTTCACGACCCAGTAATCAGGTCAGGTCTTCCACACTACTTCCTGTGTCATGGAAACTGGAGCCATGCCAAGAATGCTAACAGTGCCCGTGATAACTTTACCCAATACTGTGTCATCTTAGACCTACACAGTGCTCCTTTGGCCTTTGCAATGTAAACCCATAAAACGCCATGTTGTCCAACACATGGATCATCTGGGGGCATCAGTTACCTTCTCTTTTGCCACCTTATGGGAGAAGGGGCAGCTCCCTTCTGCCTTTTTACACGTCCCCCGCAGAAACCTGCAATGAAAACAAGGCTGAAAACATGGAAGATGTGTAGGAAATGTAACTGTATAAACATATCTGCTGATAATAAAAAGAGAGAATAAAAGTGGATGTGTGTATGTGTATTCCGCCAATGCTATTGACAGCATACTGTCACAGACTCTTTCTTCTGTATTTCCTTTTCAACTAATGTTTAAAGTTAAACACAGCATAGGACTGAGTGATCCCAGTTTCAGTACATTAAACAATTCCTGAACAAAAAACATGCAATGAGTCTTGATGGCTGTTTACACAGGAGAGGAGGAGCTCGGTGGATGTGACGTTACCTTGTGCACACCGCCACCTTGTCTGGGTCATGGATGTAGGGGCAACTGTTGCCACGGTTACACTTGCCAAAGCGGTTGTAATACATGCAGTACTGTTTCGTCTGCTTCTTCTGACGCGCGTGCCTGATGATGGCGAGGCTTCTCTGGACCGCGCGGCTGGTTTTTGGAGACAAACCAGGGGGATCAGTCAGACTGTTGTCTGAGGACAGTCGGTGTGAGGTTACAGGGGCGTGGAGCTTACTTGGCCAGGTGACGGGTGGAGGAAGCCCGGTTCCATGTCGTCAGGGAGGAGAACTGGGTGCTGCCAAAAGACTTTCCTAAACATGAAGACAAATAAAGAGACAAATTGTTAGTTACAGTTTTTAGCAAAGTATCTCCATGGTAACAAGTATAGGGTCTGTGGGTCCAGCTGTGTACAAGAAAAGGAAAGCAGTGTAACGTAGAGGTGTGTTTTACTGCATCTGATGCAGAAAGCAAGATGAACACTCGGTGTTTTCTCCGTCTGCAGAGATGAATGGATCAGAAATCTAACGAATGAATGAAGCTTCTGGCTGGAGAGGACTTCTTCTCCAACCTTCTATGCAGCAGATTTCATTTGATTTATGAAACCTCCATAAAAATCAAATGGAATTTAGAGCTTGTGTATTCATCTTGTTCTGATTACAGACTACATGTTTGTGCAGACAGAGAGAGAGGAAAGAGGACAAATATTTGAAGTCTTTCAACTGTAGAAGCTTTATTAGCAGCACCAATCCAATTTCCAGGAGCAAGTCACGCAACCTTAACTCATCCGCACTGATTTATGCTGTGAAATGTTTCACTGTTTGAGCTGTGACACAGACAAATGTTAGACTTACATATGTCTCATGTAACAGAAAAAAAACAAAAAAAACAACAGTTGTTTATTCACTACGTGCGTGTGTGTGTGTGTGTGTGTGTGTGTGTGTGTGTGTGTGTGTGTGTGTGTGGCCAGATGCAATATCAACCTGATACGTGCCTGGTTATTTATACTGGTGTTGTTTGAGACATTGGTGCCAAAAGTAAATGTGACGTCCAGCTCTGTTAGACAACATCATAAACACTGGATCTAGTGCACAGGAGGTGTGTGAGTGTATGTGTGTGTGTGTGTATGTGGAGGGGGTGTTAATGCCTGTGATAGGAGAGGAGAACAGTTTAAAGGGGATCTCTAAACCTCTAATTTTAGATGTTTTTATGCCATCATCAAGAGGCCGATGGTATCTAAATGTGGGGCACGGGCATTATACGAGAGCCCCACCCTTCTTTGGGGAGGGGGGGGGCATTTCTGGGAGGGGGTGGGAATGTGTGAATCTGTCAATCAAAATGTAAAGCTCTTCTGCTGTAGGTGAAGGTGCTGTTGAATACCTGTGAGGAGGTGAAGGCAGATCCAGGCTTTAATCTGCACTGCTCACCTCTCAGGACCACCCCCCCCTCACTACTCTGACAGATGACAGCTTTATTATTTCAGATGGCAAACCGAACAGCTCCTACAAGTCTGCAGGAGAGCACGTCAAAGGAGCGACAGCCACAAACATGGTAAAGTCCTCTTTATCATATAACCTCAGGACAGACTAAATAGACTAAATGAAGACTTTATAGAAAAGACAATTTCACTGCTTGGAAAATGAAACTGAAGCACCACAAAAATGTATAATCTAACCCCTCCACACACACATACACACAGCTCCTGTGTGTCACAGATGATGAGGCTCAACTGGCCATGAACTGGTTTCTCAAAACTGCGCAATCATTTTCTTTGGCACCACACCTTTTCAATCAGCACACACACTTGTTCGCTTTGGTTCCATCACAGTACCTGCTTGGTGGACGACGGCGCTGGACGCCACAGTGCGCGACAGCTTATTGGCTGAAACCCGGTACAGGGAACCTCGGATCCAGCACATGCTGCTTCCTCTCCACTGCTGAGAGGACGGCGGGTGTCTGTAATGGTGCGCTCGCAGACGGCTCTGCAGGAAACTCCTGAAACAGGAACCCGGTGACGGATGAATGTGGGAATTTCAGAAAAAAAATAAATACATCTGTTGCAAGTTGAACCGCGAAGCTTTTAATTATTCCAGATGGAGCAGTATCATCAGCTCGCCCCTCCCCTCTCTTCCAACCCTCTTGCGCCTTCCACCATGTCTCCCCTCCTCACTTTCTGTTTCTCATCCCCTAACCCCCCCCTCCTCCCCCTTTCATGTCACAGCACTCTGTTAAATTGCTCCTCTAATGGAAAGGACGGCAGTGTGGAAATGGAGAGAATTGAAAAGAGGAGAGGAGGAAATCAATGAGATAATAGGCAGGGCAGGGGGCCAGGGCAGCAAGGTGGGCCCCTAAGCTGGAGCCTACAGACCACACACACACACACATGCACATGCGCACACACACACACACCTACACACACACACACACACACACACACACACACACACACACACACACACACACACACACACACACACACACACAGTATCCCAATGTACTTTTGCTATAGTACTAACAGTACAGACAATTGGTGGGCCTTGGTGTGTGTGTGTGTGCGCATGTGTGTGTGTGTGTGTGTCTGCTGCTAGCGGTGGGGCAGTGCAGGGGTTATGGCGATAAATTGCGCTGTCCTGTCACTTCTATCTGGGGCGGATCGTCACTGGTGTGCAGGGTGCCGCTGGAGGTAATTTGCTGCTGTATTTCAGATGGACTGGAAATGGGTTTAGAGCGAGAGTTCATGCCTCCCATTACAGAGAGGAGAGAAGGGTTACCCCAAACACACGCCACACACAAAACAACTGACACGCTGCTTAATATTCCATAATCAGTGGAGGGCCACGACGCTGCTACGGAAGGGGGAGAAAAAAAAAGAAAAGATAAAAAGCAGCAAATATCAGCCATGAGCTCTGTCCAAACACACACGGTCCACCAGAGCACCAGCAATAACTCAGCATCACAGACGTTTCACTACAAGATCTGTGGCCGCCCTACACAGGCCAACTGCAGCCGGGGGAGCTGTAATGGAGGCTAATGTTGGAGTGCTGACTGCCACCCAGGGAGGATTAGACAAGGACCGGGCGGCCTGAGGAGACACAATGGAGGTTAATGGGGATATGACATGGACAGTTAACATAGACGCTAATTAACCCTGACACGGGGCTGCAGCTGGGGGGGTGAGACGGTGGCTGTAACGCCCAGAGCTGCTGCTGCAAACTCCAACATATGCTGGATACCTTTGTTTCAGCACGCTTCAGTATCCCAAACATTAGCTGTAATGTGACACACTCAACAAAAGAGAGAGAATGTCAACACAACTTTCTGCCTGAAAAAAAAAGTTGGCCCTCACTCACTTTTTGTTATTTATCCTCATCAGACATATATGTGGTCATGTGTCCCAGACAGGCGATATTAGAAAAGTCATTCTCGTGTTTAATGTCCCATCTCATCCACTGTTGTTTTTCTTCCTCTCCAAAAATCTATTTAAATTGCCATTTGCAGGGGCAACATATTTACATTAAAGTAAAACTAATTAAAGAATAAATATCTATCTCATCTCATATCTGTATCCGCATATAATTTATAAATCCTCTCCTGTTCCATAGCAGGATTTTTGTACAGCTGCAGACCAGGGTGAGCTTTCAGTATCATTTAAATACGCATCACACATTACCTTTTTTTTTTCATGTGAAGCCACCAAACAAGCTTTTAAATAAAGTGAAAAGTTCATGTGACAAAATCAGCTGAAGGTAGCTCTCAAAGAAGTACTGATGTAGTTTTATCCTGGTCACATTTTTGCAACAATGTTTCATCCACAATCCACAAAAAAAAAGAAGAAAAAAAAAAAACGGACAAAAACCAAAACATAATAGGACATACTGACACAAGTCACAGCTAAAACATGAAGTCCCCCAAAAGGGAAGAAACAGAGTGGGAAAAGGAAAAATTGAAGGACACAAGTACATGCAGGAACTCTCCTGTGACTAGTTTGTGTGTGTGTGCATGTGCGTGCGTGCATGTGTGTGTGTGTGTGCCCGTGCGCAGTTCTGACCATGCAAAGCGCAGATGAAGGAGAGCGCGATTCAGCACTACTTAGTGTCGTTGATGAATGATCCGACTTTTGTTTTAGTGACAGGGAAGAATTTGGAGGGTTGTGCAAATGCTCAGAATAATGCTGCCCTTGTGTGTTTGTGTGCAACCCAAGCATTAGTGCGCTCACATTGGGAAACAGTTACCCTTGAAACAGAGCGCAGCAAAAAATGGGCTGCTGCGCTTCTTTAGGCACTTAACAGAAGCCAAAGTGGTGTCGTTACGCATCACAATCTCATCAAGTCTAACTCGGAGCTAGATGACTGTAATGACCAAAAAAAACCACGTTTATGGGAGAAAACGGCCAAGCGAGGCAAAAGGATAAAGAGGAGAGATAGAGGGGAGAGAGAGAGAGAGAGTTGCTCTATGGAAGTGTGAGCAGCAACAAATCATGACACATGAGACCAACGATGATTGTGTGATGAGTCATGAGTGGATGAATGAACTGTGGTATAAAGGGCGATGAATGGTGGAATGAATGCCGCAGAAGCAGGAGGGAAGTGAAAAAGAGGGAGTGCTCCTTCACTTTACTGCCCCGTCTCTTACATCCTGTTCTGATCGATACTGAAGCACTAACGGAGATGAGCGCCTGAGCCCGGGCGCGTGCGTGTGCGAGGTTATCTTTAACATTTATGTCAGAATTAAGTTTAAAAGAGATTAACGCGAGTTTAAGACACGCGGGAGGATGTGGAAATTTTGTGTCTGATAAAAAAACATACAGAAAAGAAGCAGAAAGGCACGGCAAGAGAACGAACGCGCAAGGATATAAAATTAAAGATCTGACAGCGCAGAGAAAAATAGGGAGAGTGTGGGGGCGATGCAGGAAGGGCTGGGCTGTAATTTATCCACCAGTTTGCATGCTTTACAGCTTTCTTAATTCAACTGCTGCTATTATTAATGGAGTTAATGTTGGGATTATATCTATTTTCTGGTCGCCGGGGTTGAAATACTGCAGCTGGTTCCCCCACCCCCTTTAAACTGTCACCTGGCCCTATATCACAGTGTGATCAACTTTGTGACTGTGGAAAAGAAAGAGCATGACGGGAGGGTTCCCTTCCCATGGGTCTGAGCCCTGGTCCTGGTGTTCTGTGCAAACTTTTATGCGTAAATGGATGGTCTTTACATGGATTTTACAAGGATGCCACATGCTTATTTATCAAGATCAAGCAGTAGATGTAAAATTAAAATACTCTCTGCTAATTTGTCCTGTTAACCTTTCTCAAATTGCTGCAGCCCTCATCTCTACAAGAGATTTAATGAATGTTTTAAAAATAGAGTAAACTGAAAATCTTTGCCCAGAATAATGTTGTGGTTGTGAAAGCAGGTGACAAGACTGTGATGTTTTTTTAAAGCAGTAGGAGAAGGCAACGCGAGGGGGGAGCTACCAGTGACACAAAGAGAGAACAAGATCATCCACCAACAAGAAGAGGAAATGCTTCACGTTGTCTTACAGATGGAGTAAAGGCTAAGGCTTCAGTCAGATAAGAGGAGGTTCCACAGATAACAGTGAAGAACAAACATGAGGGTGGCCTCAGCTGCTGTGAGAGAGCCAAGATGAAGAGCAGCACTCAGCAGTTCAGAGCCCAGAATATGAGCTTGTGCTCCCTCAATGGCTTCGACCTGATAAACAGGGCGAGTTAAATGGGTAGATAAGGACAATACGGTGGGGCGGCTGAAGAAGGGTGACCTACCATCCCTGGGGACCTGACCCCGCCCCCCCCACTGCATCTCTGCACAATTCTACATATTTGGACCTATTTCACAAGATGTCACAGGTCTCAGAATTGAAGGGTTGATTAATCAATATTTACTACAACAGCTAAATGAATAGTAATAAGTCACCAAAGGTTGTGTGCAGATAAACTCTGGGTGTTGTGTCTCACCAGAGAATCCATCCACAGGCCGCATACACACAAACACACACACACGCACATACGCACACACAGACGTGTGTATTGGTCTTCATGTGCTTCACCTGGCCGACTGGATCTTCTTGGCCCTCCAGCACAGGGCCGGGTTGTAGTGGTGGGTGTGTGCAGCGCTGGGGCCAAGGCGGGTCCTGTAGCGCGATGAGCCAAACTCGCGGAGAGGAGAAGAGGAGGCGGAGGGGGCGGACAAAGGACCTGGAGACAGTAAAGATCAGCGTGAAAACATGAAACACACACGCGCATGCACAGAGACCGAGGGGCTGTTTCATGGAGCGCGCATATAAAAAGGAGATGGTCTAACGGACAGAATTTTTATGAGCTAATAAATCACATCTTCTAGCGCCTTCATCCCTCCTGCCTCACTCCCTCCTCCTGTCACACTCTAACTTTCATTCATTATAATGTTCCACTGTGCCACAGACTCCAGATCAGAGAGAGAAAACAGGACTGCCTATTTAGATGCATTTAGGTATAGCTGCTGCTTTTACATTATGAAGCCTTATGCTCAGATCAGACCAGAGTTTGAGAGAGTGAGGTACATATTCCTTAAAGGCTACGTCACAATGTGTACATTCTAATGCAGCTATATGCAGTTGGCTTACGTGGCGCTCAAGCACATCAGACCAAACCTTTCCGAGCCCTACTGTTCCAGATTGCACTGACCTCAGCTATACTTCTGAGAGCAAATACAGCGTACGACCCCTGAAAGGAGCTTCCACATTTGCACAGGCGGGGTATTAGCTGGAATTTCTCCCATTTCAGGGGTTTATGAGCTAAATTGGACCACTTGTCCTGACATGAGAGTTCTGTGACAGATTTACATCCCCAATGAGTCCATAAAATTATGTATTTTTGTGTGTCACTTGTGCATAATTGATTTCATTTGTAATTTGTGAAAAGACAATAAAAACAAGCCAAAGAATTGGTTCATTTAAACAGGGAAAACGAACCCTTTTTCACGTCATTATCTCCGCCTCCTCCCAACACCTTGCTGGCATGGTCAAAGGGAGCAGTCTATCTTTCTAATGAGTTTACACATTCACAGAGGAGCTCCAGTCTTTAACTGCCAATTGTCAGGATCATCTCCATTTTAATTAGCGTCTGGCAACAAACAGGGATGACGGAGCCCTCCCCATCACAATAACAGGATTTTATTCCCACTTCTGCTTGTGTTCTCTCTGCCTCCTCAGTTGTATCAGTGAATATGTGTCATGTTTTCTTCTGAACAACCTCTGCACCAAAACCTCATTGTTCACATATGTATGAAGTCATAATGGCTAGATAGATAATATATAAAAAAAAAACAGTGTGTGCCATTGTGAAAAGCAGACAATACCACAGAGTGTTTGTAGAGGTGCGTGTGTGCGTGTGTGTGTGTGTGTGTGTGTGTGTGTGTGGGGTGGGGGGGGGGTCAGGCCAGGATTAGTTCCCTTAATGGTAAACCTTTTTTCTCCCACAATCCACCTCTGCTGCTGTCTGAGCTATTTGGTTGCATTGGCAGATGACAAATAGAGCTTGTCAAGGGTGCCACAATTCCCATACAATAGCCTTGTATGTGCATGTATGCCCATTCACCCCACTACCAGACACACACAGACACACAGACACACAAACACACACACACACACCTCAATTTACCACTAAACCCTCACGCCAACATCATGACTCTTGCCACACACATGAAGCTGTCATGCAGCTGTTCCACCTTGGCTACTGTTTAATGACATCTATAGTGAGCTGTGCAGTTGATAAGTAACTGTGTGTGTGTGTGTGTGTGTGTGTGTGTGTGTGTGTGTGTGTGTGTGTGTGTGTGTGTGTGTGTGTGTGTGTCAGCAGGAATGAATGGACCCTGCTGATCTGATTGTACACCTCTGCAGGTTGTGTTGCTTGAGTGGCTCTGGGAGCAATGGGGTCTCAATCTTCAGGACCATGACCAATGAGAGTGTGAACACACACACTTACTCACACATATACGCCGGGGTCTCAATCTTCCCTTAATAGACCTTTGACAGAGGCCTGCCTTGCAACAGGGGCAGCGTAGTGCACGGTGAAGACTCCGTCTGCAGATGCTTGCGGCTCGGAGGCCGTCCATTCATCTCCCTGTGACTGGCTGCCATGAATCTGCAGATAATCCACTCTCGTCACTACACGCTCTGCACACATCGCTCTTTGGCGAGTGCCCCGGCTTCCAACTGGAGAGCTAGATTTAATGGGACGGTTCGTGATTTGTCTCTTCAGTTAACTCTAATCTATCAGACAACATAACTCTGGATTTTCTAGAGATGATCTCGTAGAGATAAATTCTGGATATACGCTTTCAGTTAAATAAGACAAAGCCGTTAACAGCTAATGATGACACCTCACTTCATCTGCAGGACAGCGGTCATCCTTATTTTACTCTAGCGGCGGCTATTTTGGCAGTCAATAAATCTTGTCAACTAAACCAAATTTTGCTGATTCCAGCCAATCAAACAGAAAGTTTTGCTTAAATTCTGCTTCATCGACATAAAGCTGCACCGCATAAGTGGATCTGGGAGAGCTGAACTGGAATCACTTCTCTAAGACGACTGAGTCTCGTCTCAGCGGCGGCGACGCAACTTTTGCTAAAGTTGTCGGCCACCATCGAGCAATCCTCAGCCCTCTGACTGGGGCTACTGACATGCTGCGCATCCACCATCCTCTTAGGGATCCTCCCACTGATCCCCCTCTCCTCTATACCTGATGGCTAATTCCCAGGAACAGTGGTCCCCATCCGCCTCCTCCCTGGGAAGGTTCCAATGAATAATAAATCTTAATATTGACAGTGTCTGTTCCCCCTAGGGCTCATCTTCTGACTCCCACTGCTCCAACTGCTTACAGAAGATGGAGATGCCATGCAAACTTCAGATTTAACAAGAGAGCTACCACAATTTAATAACCTGCTGTGGCTATGATAATATGATCCCTTGTGAGTCTGACAGCCAGAGAGGTTCAGACTACCCAGACGTGTCGACATCGTTTGCTGCCCCACCCTGCCTACAAAGAACTCAGCCTTAAAAATGCTTCATCCTGTACTCAGAGTATATCACGTAATCCCTGGTTATAGTAGCGGATGAGTCAGGGAGGATGAAGATGATCAGCCAGTGATGATATGGCCTGGGAGCTGCGCGGCCCCTCCTGTTGGCCTCTCCCCGTTGGAGCGGCTGCACTGGCAGGGCAGCGTCTTGTCAGTTGAAGATTTTATGCGTTTAATCAACTTGCATTTTGTTTAAATTTGGCCCAGGACATTTAGAACTCCACGGCAGAGTCTGGCTGACTCGGCAGCTAGGCGACGTTGACTTCACCACTCATCCGGACATACACTCCAAATGATGAAGAGGTAGTGTTTCTTCAAAAATATATAGCAACCTTTGTGCTTACTGTCTTTAAGTAATCCAGCAGATGGTCTTGAATCATTCCCGAGAACTAAAAACAGAACAGTGTTCAGAGAAGTGCCATTACTCTCGGTGTGATGACAGACACGCGGCTTCACATTAATCAATTACGCCCCCGAATTAACACGAGCTGGAAATCAGATGGTGCAGAATAAACAGTATTATTTTTAAAGAAGGTATTTTGGTAGACTCCATTTGTGTGTGTGTGTGTGTGTGCACGCGTGCGTGCTTGTGTGTGTGTTTGTGTGTGTCCGTGTGTGTGTGCATCTGTGTGAAGAGTTGACAGTTGTCAGTTACACGGTGGCCACTTATTGACACAAGAGGCCCCTGATGCTTACCATCAGCTGTCAATGTGGTGATGTCATGACAGGGGGGTTGGGGGGGATGGTGGGCGGTGCTGGTTGTAAAGGTGGTGGAGGGTGGGGGGAGTTATTAGCTTGTGGCCTCGTCCATCATCACGGCAAAGCCATCGGCTGTAACATCCACCAGCTGACCCGGGAATGGCCAACAACGAGAGAACTCTACCGCAGGCTGGTGCTGCTGCTCTTCGCTACAGTGGAGATCAATTATCTGGTCATCCGACCCCTACTGAGGGCAATTTTTCAGATTAATGCAGTTTTACATTTGTCCAATTTCCAATTAATAGTGTTGAGCAGCAGTAGTGAGGAAGAATCACTTTTATCAGCTTTAATCAACATCCTGTTTACAGCACAATTTAAACTTTAGAACCAACGATCGATAAACACTAGGGAATTTCAATCTGCTGCAATATAAACAGTGGGAATAAACTTTATTTCCTTTGTCCATCTGCTCTGTGTATTATGACTTTGCACATGTGATAACTTAACATTTCCAAAAAACAGGGTGGAGAGCCTAGTCTGGACAAAGGTCACTTAGGACCCTGTCCTTTTTAGAAAAAAGCATCAACGTAACCATAGTGACGGATCCATGTTTAAAGTTCTGTTTGTAATTGTTGGTGATCTCTCAAATCAAACCGTATATCGTTGCATTCTGAATGTAATGCTGGTGTGAGATTTGCTCCAACTTTTGAATGATACACAGGAGACTTGAAACACCCTTGATGAATAATTCAAGGGCAATAGCCCCTATGTATGCTTTTCCATACACTCCTGCAGCCATAAAGTACATCAATAACTTAAATAAGACATGATGAAAACATGCATTTCCTTTGAACTCTACCTTGACCTTGACCCTGACCACAAGAGCTGACAAAATCTTCACTGGCAATCGGGGCCCTGCAGCGCCATTTCCCGTATGTCACCTACATGCCACACGTCAACTTTGGTCAAAGGAATGACTGAATCTGTCAATCAGCCAATCCCATTAGAGACATCAGGAGGAGCCCAAAGGCTCTGTCCACTTAAGGACTGCCATTATTCCATACATTATATCTGAATGTAGAGTGCATACGTGCATATGATGGGCGAGTGGAAAAGCATGCATCTGGGGTACATGAAGGTTAAGTGAGTTCATCCCTAAAGGGCAACACAAGATTCCACAAGGGATGTGAACCTAACGATACATGTCAAGACCCCTGAGCAAAGAGGCAGCCCATGGGGGGGGCAGAAAGACAGGAGACTGTCAGTGACAGAGAAAACAGACAGGTGGAGGGGAGCTATTAATGGCTGTGTATGGCTCCTTTTTTAATGGGGGGAGGGTTGCTGAATGACAGATAGTTGTTCTGTTTTAATACGAAGATAAGTTAAGGAGGTTTTGCTGGTGAAGATTGGGATGAGACTGATGTTTGAGGATTGTTCCTGTTTTGGTGGTGATTGCTGTCGTTGTCCTAGGCCGTGCAGCAAAGACTCACAAAGAGAGTTTCGTCTGAGAACAAATGCTGATAAAAATAATAATAATGCTGTTGTGGATGGGCTCTAAAGTTATGTGGGCCGAAGGCATCAATCATGGTGCACATTTATACTGCACTGGTGGCTCATTTAAACCAGCAGGTTGAAGGTTCTGGTTGCAGATGGCCGAATGTCATAAATTCATCATGCTGCTGATTCTTCTGGGCCACTGAGTGATGGTCTCCAGACAACTGGTGGTGAAACACCACCCTCAACTTCTGTTTCAGCGACTGAGTGAGAGAAAAGGAGCTACCAACGTGCCAGAAGACATATGAACACTGCAAATGTGTCGGGGTGTTAAGTGAGGGGGGTCCAAGATGGCTAAAACAGAACTGTGTGAGGTGTATACATGTGAATTCTTTGTGTTTATAATGATTTCTGCTCTCTTCTGTTGCTGCTCTATAATCTGATAATGACATTTGGATAACAAAGCAGTCTCTTTGAGAATAAAGGTTTGATGATAATGTATATATATATATATACATACACACACATATACAGACGTAAAGTGTCGACCTTTGGCAGTGACGCTGATATTTGACCTTTGCATTTCAGGGCCTGCTGGAATAACTACAGGACTTGTAAGTGGTTCACCCTGGCTCCAGGCCATGGTCCACTCAGTGACAAGCTGGAATGGGGGTCAAGAATCTGGGAGGGGGATGCCTCTTGACATGGAACTGCATTTACCCAGGTGAAAAGTGAGGGTTCAGAGGCAAAAGGTCAGGTGATGCAGTGATGAGGCAGAGTCTAGTCTCTGGTTGGCCTGGGTGCTAATTTGGTGAGGTCAAGAGGCTGGGGGCCTTTCACTTGACCCCAGTGGAGACTTGTGGACCAACCAGGAGCTGGATAAACAGAATCTCTCACTACACCCTTATCTCCTCTGTATGACTGGGCTCGGATAACTCGAGGTGTTTTTCAAGGAGGAAGCACCGCATGTCTACATGTCCTGAGCTCTATCGGCCCCTCTTCTGTGCAGTTTTCTCATTCACCCGCAATCCTCTCATTCTGTGGTGGTGTTCTGGGTGCAGCTGCCGGGGCTTAATTGGTCCCTTTGGGCCACAGTAAGAGCTGGCAGCAGCCCGAAAATATGCTGATCCCGACCAGCAGGATCAGGCATCTGCTTGATGTCCCGAACCGCTGGCCTGGTCCACTCACAAACACATACACTGAGGCACTTCTAAAGGTCCTTCAAAGTCACAGCAAATCGAGTTTATGCTACATTTACACCCGGACTTCACAGCAAGGCCACAGACATTGGACACTCATAAAAGGTGTTAAAAACACTACAATCTACTTCAGATGATGTGTAAATCAAACTTTCAGCTGCCGCAAAGATGGAAAGACATCAGGAGGAACCTTAAAGGACGAGGAACCGGTCCAAACCAAACCTGTTGTGGAGTGATCAGAGATCCAAGAACCTGCCATGTTGATGGCTTTTGAATTCTACAAATACATTTGTACAGTGTGGGCATCAGTGTCAATGTCAAGATGAACTGATGAATTATTTTAACACCAAAGTTTGGTTTGAGACAAAATCTGAAAAGACAGAGGTTTCACTAACTTGTAAACTGACTGTGATCAAATTTATACAAGGTTAACTTTAATAAGCTAAACTGATAGTGTTTTATCATGAAAAGATAATCAAAAGAGCCCATAAAATTGTTTTTCAATTCCTAAATTTCAATCAGGTTAAATAAATGATGATTCTTTACATTTTACAATCTTAAATGATTCTTTATTTTTTCCTAGATTTTTTGTCAAACAGCTGAACACTGGTATCATCTAACAAGACAGTCAATGATAGCAGAGTGTGTCTCCAGAGACAGTGAAGAAATTAACCACTAAGCCCTCCAATAGATGGGACACAAATTAACCACAGGCTTTTACACACACACACACACACACACACACACACACACACACACACACACACACCACAGACAACCACAGACAGGAGACAAATTAACCACTTCCTAGCGAGCGATTCACATGGGAGCAGAGGACAGTAAATGGAGAATGATCAATACTGAAGCACCCACACAAGACACTGTATGTACATCTGAGAACATATAGACGCAGGCAAAAAGGTGTGAATACATAAACCTATAGGCCTAGGGGATCCTGTGGCAGTGTATGAAAACTCTGTGTGATCATCATTATCTGAGGGCCAGGGTGATCCCAGGGTCGTGACGCTGCTGTCTTGGTAAGACAACTGCGTCTCTACCACCAGCACTTGCTCTTTATGCCTTTCTCTTTATATTTTTTTACTCCTCTTTAAGTTGCAGTGACAGGAGACAAAGTAGCTATTTCCCACCGAGCTACTCGCCAGGGACAGCACAAAATGAACCAGTGCAGATCAATACAGGACTCTCTCCAAAGCCACTCTTCCCTACAGACACACCATGACGGCTGGGTCCCTCCATGAACACACACTTTCCGAGGGAATTTAAAACACAGGCATGCATGTTGGTACATGGAACGTGCACATGCACACACGTGGATAGGCTGGCACGCCTCTGGAAACAGTGGTCATTTTAGGCCTGAAACTGGTTGGACCCCCTGATGCACTCACTAATACGAACCCCAGATTCCTGGGCAACATGGACTCTTCCTGGCACATTGGCCTCAGGTGATCAAGTATCACCTCTATTAAAGAAGGATGGTAAAACAAGCCTCATGATGATCATTTAGTGATGATGGAATCATGGAAGCATTAGTAATGTTTCCATCATGTTATTACACACTTTAGACCTTCCAACAGCAGGTTAGGATGACAGGGACCTTGTACATCTTTTTTAAATAATAATTTAATTGAATCAGTAACTTTCTATTTAACTACAACTGTTATATAACCAATAGGACTGTATTATTGTTATTCCTGCATTTTACTAGCGTACCTTCTTTTTTTTAATAATAAAATATAATTATATGATTATGACTGTGTTTGTTTATTGGTTCTTCGTCTTGCATCACCACATCTTCTTTCAATTAATAAACACAATCATAATTAAGTGATTATGATAAAATCTATCCGCTAGAGTCCACAAATATCAAAAAAGATTTTTAATAATAATCTTCTGACCAGTATTAAACTGGTCAGTTGTTTGTTGCTGTGAATTAAAAATACTGTGGAAGCATTAGGTGTCATTCCAACAGAGCAGTATTGAGGGTTCAAGTGTTGAGACACAATTACAGCACCATCCATCAAATGATGATGACACATCTGTCATCATTGTTTTAAAGTGCAGCAATTATAAATATCACAGCTGAAGCTAAAAGCCCGAGCTGTCCACCTATCATTTGCTAACTACCCCCCGAGCATCTCCTTGCCAAATGTCCTGGCACAGAGGCTCCTGGAAAACACCCCCAATGTCCAGCACTAAGCCAGCACGGCTACACCTTCACCACCACAAAGACCTGCAGAGCCAGCCCCGACTCTGGCAGTCGCAGCAATGCCAAAAGGCTGAGAGCACGCGAGGAGATGAGCCATTTAATGCTGCAAACATGACACGTGGAGATAAAGCCCCCCCAAACCCCACGCACGAGGACTCAATTACTCTGCTTCTATTCAGAGCAAATCTGACTAATTAAACAGGTTATCCATTAATTATTCAACAATGAGAGCGTGTGAGACGAGCTGGGGGGGGGGTGATGGTGGAGAACGGGCTTGGGGTGGAGGGGGGCGTGCAGTGCTCTTCAGGGGCTATAAAACAATCCACACCCAGCGCAGCTAATCAATAGAGCCCTGCTGGAATTAGCGGTTATCTTAAAGTTCTTTAACAACAGCGTGCTGACTGACAAACGCAGTAGACATTCACTGTCACAACACCAAACACAATCGAAGGCTGCACCACCGTTTGCCTGTGAAGAAAATAAAAAAAAAAAACTTTCCACCAACAGTAGGGACAGTTTTGGAGATGTAAGTTGGGGAAGAGCTTCTAAAGAAAAGGGAGAATAGTTGGGGCAACAATAAATCACTCCATTTACACCTGTCCATCTGAATCTGCAGCACATTTGTTCCTAAGACTGACAACATTTTCCCTAATGGTTAAATCTGGGGTACACCTGTAGGGAGGTCAGGGTGGGCTTAAAGAGCCTAACCTTTCTGCACGCACGGAGGTCATGGATGTGAGGGAAAGTAAAGACAGTGAGCTACACTGAGCTCAGAAGCTCTGCATGCCAGTCGTGGCTGGAGGCACACAGTCTAATACCCCTGCGGGGTCAGAGAGAGTGGGCAAAACCTTTCCCATGGGAGGGACAAAGAAGCCAGGAGAAGAAATCAAAAAGGGAGTGAAGGAGCGCCATCTGAACAAGAAGGGACGTTCGTGGCCGTAGGAGAGATAGCCGTCAGTTGGTGGTTTTGGTGATAGTCGAGACCGATGATTGCACAAGAGTACAATTTAAAAAAGGAAATCCCACACTACGGAGTGATAAATCATTCCCAATGTCGGCAGCCCTGCCCAGCGGCAAAATAATCCAGGTCTGGCTGTGGCGATCACCCACTGGGCACCTCCCATCCCGTCCCGGCCTGTTACACAACCCCTGCATGTGTCCATGCCCATGTGTGAGTGTGTGTAAGAGTGTGGGACATGATTAACATGCCGAGCGCTCCTCAGAGTAGTTGCTCGTCTTCCCACGTAAACGGCAAGCCCCCCCTCCCCAACGATTATTAAGGCAGCACGTCAGTGTGTGTGGACATATGGACGAGAGCTTGGGGGAGATAGGGTTACCGTCAGAGGGTCGGGGGGGGTGAGAGGGGTGGGCACGGTCTCCAGCTGACAGGAGGTAAAGATTTATGGGGAGCCTTGTGAGGACCCTCCCTGATGCCACGACACAAAGTCTTTATGTAACACAACGAGGCCACGCCCCCCCAACAGATCAATACAAATAAAGACGGACTTCCAAAATAAACGCGCGGCCAGTTTGTTTTAATGACCCCTGGGTCCAGTAAAAACTGCAAATGATTTATGTAACAGCAGGGATCAGATCATTAGAGTATCAAATTAATATTTATGGTGTTTTTTATTGCTTTATTCCTGATAACACTAATTCATTTGAACTGTGTTTCCAGCTTTGGAGCACTGGAAATGAGATGTACGGTTTCAGTTAACAGGCACACTGTGTATTTAAAAAAAAACAAAAAAAAAACATTAAATATTTTTTAAATGAATATTCGTATCCATATTTAAGCAGAAAATATATCATTTTTTCAACAAAGTAACTTAATATTTTTTTCTGTTGCCAGGGTTGTGACTTGCCAAAAATAAAGTGTTGGCAGACATCCGAATAAATGGTTTTGGAGCCTAATAATAGCCTCACATCAGCCACGGATGATTCTTTGGCACCTGAACTAATGCCTAACATGGACACTTTGTGTGACTGATGGCGATAACTCAGTTAGTCGTGATAGTTAAATCAGGTAATTATGGTCTTAAAATGGGTCTGGTTTAATACCGCGTTAATGAGATAACTTTCAATGTGGCTTTTTGAATAAAGCGGAGTCAGATTGTCCCCTGTTAAATCTAAAGAAGGCCCCTCCTCCATCCATCCAAACCATTTACCAATAAATGACATGGCTGCTGCCATGTGTTCTCAAATAATTAGTGGGGCCCTTCTGGAGCCCTGTTAGGTTTCTGATTTATTCGACAGCCTGGCACACGGACCACACCACTGGATACCAAGAAAACATTTTAGCCCTGAACCGGGGAGGAGCCGCGGTCATCTCAGGCTACAGCTCTCTGGACTGGCTAGATTACATATTTCAACACGTGTCACTCATCTGACCTCACACAGGATAAAAACACATGATCACAACAGCAAATAGAGCTCAGTGCAGAGTCTCACGGCATGTTCAGGATGTCCCAGCTGCCTTCTGCTCTTCTTTGACCGAAGTGATACTTCTGAGGGGAAATAAAACCTGCTGTGCAATTAAAGGCTCTGCAGCAAAACTCTCCTGGCCACCTGAGACGTGTTAACAAGCGTGTTACAAGTGTGCGCGATACCGCATGTCCTTAAAGCCTGGGTCATCTATACCTTGATTAAATTCAGGGCTTTAATTATGGTGAGTTGACAGTTTCATGAGACGGGGGGGGCGGAGCGACCACGAGCACACGTGGAAATTCACTGATTGCTGGTGCGGGCTTCTCCATAGGCACAGAGAGGTTCATCAAAATGCCAAATGTTACTGTGCACCCGTTACACTGGGGCCATATCAGATTTATATAAATGCACGCGCAGAAGTCGCTCAATAAACCGATTCTGTTTTAAGCCGAGACAGAAACGCGTTTCAAATATATTCTGCTCATATTCTGACTTTCATTCCAACAACCCAGCTGACTGTGATTTAAGACGCAGATGGAGACGCACAAGGGCCGAGGAAATAAATCCTCATCACGGGACCACATTCTGACCCGATCGTTGACACGGGCGCCTCTAAATCATTACGGAAACAATTCTGACTGACAGATATTTGGTGTGTGGGCACACACACACATGTGTTTAAAGAGAGAGTGTGTGAAAGAGGAGACAAGTGGTGGCACATATAGAAAGAGAAAGAAGACAGAGTGCACAGACAGAAAGAGAAGACAGAGATCCACCTGTTTGACACAGAGAGCCTGAGAAAGTGCAGAGGAATGAGTAGCACGCTGCTCAGTGTGTGGACCCCAGGTGCAAGAGTGTGTGTGTGTGCGTGCGTTGTCCAATTGACGAAACTCTGAGGGTACAGTGGAATGGCATCCAGGGAACGGTATGGAGAAAAGCAGCTGACGGGAGAGTCTCACACACATACACACAGTTGTGCACACGCGTACACACACAAGCATGCATGTGTGCTGAATATACTGTACTGCATATTTAAATGATTAAATTGATAACAAAGAGAATAAATGAAAACTATTACGCTAAACCAAACATGAATCAATGAGTCAGTCCCTGTGATCCAATATCACAGAAATTTTTCAATAATATATTTAGTTTTACAAACAAAAAATTGCTTTGTTTTTTTTTTTATAATTGATCAGCACATTAATTTAAAACTGATTAATCAAAAGATGATTTCAGGTGGATTTGGGACAAAAATGATGACAGAGTTGAGATACGAGTGTTACACAGAGCTGCTTTTTATGATTTATATTTCTCCTTGAATGGAGCAGCGGAGGGCCATCAGCTGATTTTACCGATGTGCTTCGGAGTGGCGGGAGCAAGGAGGCCTGAATAAATCGGTGTGTGTGATGTACTTACAGAATATACATCAGCGCAAAAGTGGGAAATGTCAGAGGGAGCGCGGCCTCCATGCAGAGCAGTACATATGATTTATGGCTGAAATAAATGGGATCACTGCAGGTATCACTGCAGGTAAGAGGATCCCGGCAGAGAGTGGGTCTGCACGTGGTGTGTGTGTGTGTGTGTGTGTGTGTGTTGTTAATAGCTCCTTGGTATCATAGTTGTGTGCAGAGGAGGGGGCATGTCAGTATAATGATGCTCCAGGGCCAAAATGGCCACAGTGAGAGTCACCGCTACTACACTACCCAAACAAACCACACACACACACACAAACACGCACACACACACATACACACCACTCCCACCACATGTCTAACTAACTATATTTCAATGACATTCCAATAATGTACTCAATAATATCATTATTTCCATTTTCCTTCATTTCACACACTTGTTTCTCTTGTTCCTCGTGTGTTGTCCAGTCATGTAAACCAAAGGTCTGCAGCTTTTACCATCAGAAATGTGCAGAGAAACAAAAAGCAGGAGTTATGACTATGTGGCACACTTCTCATTTTCATTAGCCGCTGTGCTGATCTACATTTTTCCGCCGACTCTTTTCTTTTCAGGAAATGATGAACACTTTAAGTTCACACCTAACTAGGGTTACGCAGGAAGTGCTTGTTCGGTAATATAGAGTACACGAGGCATATCAGCAGAGCAGCAAAGGCAGCGATGAAGACAGAAAAAAAAAGCCCGAGAATGGATGAGCGATGGAAGAGGGACGGCAGGAACAGGGTGAGATAGAGACCCTCCAGGAGGCCGTCACATGGGACGGCAAGCCGCTTGGATCAGCACTCCTCTCCCCACGTTCTGTCCATTTCTGACATTTATCTGCTTTATTAGATTATCTGGGCAGCGCGGCTGTCTCTGACACACACACACACACACACACACACACACACACACGTGCAAAACCTATACATCCTAAAATACACACACACGCGCGCGCGCTTCTCGATTCATTACAGTCCTAACTGCTTAGTTGGGTTTATGCCCTCTTTAAATTAAACCACAGATAAACGAGCACACAAGCACTGGTGGGTGTGAGCGCAGCAGCTAAAGCTGGTCATTGAGGAGGAAATTAAGACACATTGTTTGTGAGTGCATTATCATGCGTGTGTGAGTGGTCATAAGGTTGGCTTTTAACGGGCTCATCTATAGGGACTCTGCTTCCCATCATTAGTAATTCAATTTACTCTTTATTAGCGGCTCTTATCGGAGGCGCAGCCGGCTTCCCTCGCTCCATATTTTCTCCACCTTTCTTGTGTCTCAGAACTTGAATCGGCCACTTTAATCAGACCTGCGCGTGTTCCTGCGGTCAGGCCCGACGCAGAAATGATGAAGAGGAGGGGGGTTGGGGGGGGGGGGGGGCTGTGTGGAACCGGACATGTTAAAGAGTGAAAAAAGAGACTGACAGACAGAGAACTGCTGGAATAAAGCCTAATGTTAATAGTGATGGTTTTTCTAATGGCTTCTGACTCTATTGAGAGTGGGAGATTACAACAAGATGGGCATGAGGCGTGTGGGGTATGCAGCGTAACCAGAGGCTTGAAGGGGCAAGAGGAGGGAGGAGGGGGACCGTAAAAACAATGATTGCCTTCCATCAGGTTCAGCCCATATTCTACAGTTCGTTAAAACAATCCAATTTGCAAGTGGATAATTATGCATTAGCTCTTTTTTTATCTAGTGTAGAGAGAGTCGTGCCAGGGCACGATAGCAGCGGCCCTGCCTGCCTTTGCTTCTGCAAATTACCCGCTATCACCACTTGTTCGCCATCATGGCTGAATTGGGCAATCAATTAACCTCCTCCTCCCCAGTTTATCGCCTCTGTTGTGGGGCCTCCTGGGGACAGTGAGCAGCTGCAGGGACGAGATCTGCTGCCCTCTGCTGGGCCTTTGCCAAACACGAACGCGAAGACATGAACAGCTATCCGCTAATGATGATGATCAGGACGCCGATGAGGGAAAACAAGGGCACAACAGCAACGTCACCGAAAACAGAAAGCCACAGATAAAGCGAGGGAAGGCCTGGGGAATCCAGATCAGGCTTTGCGCGGCACAGCTCCAAACGGACGAAATCGACTTCGGCAAATCAAGACGAATGTTGGAGGACATACAGAGAAAGGGCGGACGGAAGACGAATGTGAGACCAGCGAGCTGACCGAGCCGGAGCTGTGACCCACACAGACCAACAGACCAAGTCATGACTCTTCCCCAGGAAGACGTGAAGAGACAGAACCTCGACACGCTTCCACTACGGAAGCTCGGCCTGCACGCACTTCAGCTCCCGGGCGCATCCGATCTCAGGCATTTCCTATAAAACCACAAGTTTATTTACAGGCTGCTTCATTTGATAGAATCCAGCCCTATTAACAGGTCTGAAGGGGGAGAACACTCATGATCTACTATGTCTCTGCAGAGTGTTCCTATAAATCAGTATAACATTCAGCAGCATGTAATTTTAAAGACAATTAGCAAAAGACTTCCTAAAATACATACTTTTTCTGTAAACAGGAGTCTCCCGCTTTGCAGTACATAGTATGTAGCAGTGACATCTTCAGAAATTTGACTGCTCTGGTTCTCTTAGGTCAGGTCAACTTTGACCTCTGACTCTAATTACTGAGTCTAAAGTGTCTCATTACTTCACTGGAAGACACATGAAAATAATGGCATGTCTGCAGCATTAATAAGCAGCACAACACCGCTGGGCTGTAATTATCCATAAAAGGTGCGCGCCTTTAACCATGTAATGTCATTTTCCACAGAGGAGTGTTTGTCTGGAAGCTCATTACAACAATTAGTCACAGTGCAGTTATTAAATTCAATAGAAGAAATACTGAAAAATAGGAAACAATAATACACACATCACTGGTGAAGTGTTTTCAGCTCTTGCTTTCTTTTACAGTACTAATATGAGGTATACAATAAAGTAGTGTATTATTATTATTTATTATGATTATCAAAAGATTCATTTCATTGAAGGAGTTATATGATTTTGTCCAATGGAAGGGAAAAGAAAGATTTTATAAAATCTTACCATTAATAAATGTAAAGTTTAATAATAATAATAATAATAATAATGAATTTAATTGGAAATTAACTGAACATATATATTTACATTATCGAGTGTCTTTCTTGCTTAATAATGACTAAAAATTGGAAACTAAAAATAAGATTATAAAACAATATTTAATTTGCTCCATTAACTCCAGTAGTGTGCACTCCTTACTTGTTCTTGTGAAGGAGGTGCAGAGTCTTCTCAACTTGTGTCGACCGAAGGACACGAGCTCTCTGGAGGAGGTCCTCCGCGCCCCTGTGGGGCCCCTGATGGAGGCAGGTGAACGGCCCGGCGTGGAGAACCTCACCCCTGATGTGCTGCTCACCTTCTCTGAACCGCTGCAGCCACAGAGCAAAACAATGAAGGAGAAAAAAAAAGAAAAGAAAACGTGAGCTCAAGATTCCCAGTTTAACAACTCACACGGAGGGAAAACGGATGCTGCCACCTCGTGGTGACAGACAAGACCTAACATGAATCAACAAGCAGGTCAGAGAATAAAAAAAAAACAATCAACTGATCACAGTGTTGTAACCAAGTATATTTCCTTACGTTTTCTGTTTCACTGTAATTAATCTACAAATTCTCTTTTCAGAGTGATATATGTACTATTAGTTGATTCCACTTTTACTGTACTTCCAGGTCGTTTTTCAAGGAATGCATTTACTGACCTATTAGTTGACCTGCGGATGATTTTCATCCGGCTGCGAAGCTTGAATGCACCGGGCGAGGAGGAGGGCAAGGGGAGGGAGGTGCGCAGGGTTCCGGGCGAGAAGCCTCCCCTGACTCCTTTGCTGCGTCTCTCTGCTGTCCAGTAGAAGGACGACCTCCGGCGCACCGCTGTACCTCCGGCTGTGGCAGCCTTCCAGCTGTAACGGCTACTCCTCGAGGGGGCGGACGCCTCCTTTCTGCTTTTGGCCGGGGAAGCCAAAGCTGTTTTGACTTTCTTGGGGGTGTCGCCCGTCTCCGGAGCTTTCTGGGGCAGAGGCAGAGCTTTCGGCGAGAGGGACTTTCGGGAGGTTTTCGGCTGAGCGCCGGTGGAGGAGACCCATTTGTACTTGGAGGTTTTCGGGGAGACGCTGACCTGAGTTAGCCTCCGTGGGGGCTTCTTGGCAGGTGCTTTCTTACAAGGCGCATATGCAATGGTGCTCTCAGCTCCAGACTTTGAGGATGGGGAATCGCTGAGTGATTTGTGTGCAGGGGCGGAAACGCTCCTGCTACTTTTGTGCAGCTCAACTCCCTCCGCGTTCTGGGTCTTGACCCAAACAAACTTGGAATTTGGAGGAAAAGATTTGCTGGTCTGACACTGGTTGGTGCGAGTTGAAAGGTTATTGGAAGCTGGTTTTGACACTTTAGGTACAACAGAGGCTGTGACTGTAGCGTTTGTAGGAACAGCGGGCACTACAGTGGTAGCCGGCATCCCACTTTCAATTTTACTCACGGAGGGTAAACCCTGAGACGTGTTTGTCCTGACGACAACGGTCTTATTCTCTGACGGAACCACGCGCCTGCCTTCGGGCCCCTGCTGGCTTCTGTAAATCTTACTGTGAAGTATTTCGTGTCGCGCCAGTGTTGAACTGGATTCCGCTTTACCGCGTCCACGCTGAGACACTGACAACACCGTCTTCTTGGACGCATTTGTGTTAAGTGTCCCAGTATTGACCTGTCTCCCATGGTTGGGACTCTGAAGGGAACTCCCTGATGGTAACGTGGTAGTTGGGATACTCTCTTCTCCTCCGCGGTTGCTGGGCAGTAAGGTAGAAGCAGACAATTCAGAGGAGGAGGAGGAGGGGGCAGCATTAAAAGGTTGTGGAGCCGACGGCTGTGGGTTCTTGTTTCTCAGAGAGTATTTCCTCTTCCAACTTCCACGGTTCTCAGGAGGATAGATTCTCCCTCTGGAGCTGTAAGGGAGGCCGACAACGGCACCGTGGCCTCTTGATGATCGCTGAGTTCCTGAGGGCTGAACTCTTGCAAAAGGAGTATCACCATGGATCCTTTTATGGTTATCGATAAGACCTTGGAAATTTGGATAAGGGGATAATTAACTACATATAAGTATGTTAACAGTTTGATCTCATTCCTGCATTCTCCTTGAAATTCCGTGATCCAAGTGGGGATCACCAAACACCTGTTCCCTGCCCAATATTTCCTGAACACGTCATTAAAACCGTTTACAACTTTTCGAGTTATTTGAAAACCGAATAAACAAAACAGATAACTGATGTTGTCACTTCCTAGGCGGAGACGATCGCCACAGTTTTTAATGCCAACATGACAGCTCTGGACCCATGGAGTTTCAGATTCCTGCTACCATTAGACGACCGTCCCATCGTTCCAGATCACAAACAGACCTTCTAGATCTCACTTCTCGATCTCCGAAAGTTAAAGTCAGGATTTTACAAACGGGGGGGGCCTCGTCTCATAGCAGGCGGGCGTAATTTGACTCCAGTGACGGGATTTCACCTCCTTTGAAACGCTTTCCTCAAATGCGCAAGGACAGACATATACATTTCTGGATTTGTAACAGAACCGATGGGTTAAAACTACCTTGTAAAGCCTCGATTTCTCTCTTCAGCGCTTCTCTCTCCTCCATGTTTACGCCCGATACTGTTTACGTAATCAAAAGGCGACGCGCCGCCGCTCGCTGATGACGTGTGTGAGCGCCGTTCAGTCAAACTGACAGCTCGAGTTAGCCTGATAGCTTCCTACAAGTCAGGTTAGACACGGATAACGAAATAAATAACACCTGCTGGTACTTTAATTTGACACCAATAGGGCGTCTTTACCTGTAAGGAAAGACGAAGGGGTTAAAAACAGAAGAACGACCCGTGAATCTTGTTATTTCCTGTTGTCAACTTTCTGGAAATAAGAACGTCGTCACAAAGTTCTGTAGTCTGACAGGAGCTCAAATCAGCTCATTTACGGGGACAAACGCCGCTTTGGTTCCAGCATACACCGGTGCTTTTGGAAGTTAAACAGTGGTTCGTGTCGGGTGGAATGTTGCGAAACGTCGATGACGTCGTCGAAGTGAAATGAAAGGAGAAGTGAAAGTGTGAAAACAACCAGGAGGCAAACTTTAAAGGTAAAGCTTCACAGCGACACCGTGGACATACGTAATAGAAGTAGATATTTAGTTATTTACTTAGTTATTAGTTGTTTACGTGTGTATTTGACATGTTTCAGTTCGCTGTCGGATGTTGTGAAGGGTGTGGGTCGTTGCTAACTAGTTAGCCTGTCTTAACCTGGTTTAGTTGAGTTTTTATGTAAATCCTGTTTGTCCACGCTTTTGTCTAGCTTCTACTTTACTCATTCTTTTGTCAAACTGGAGTCTCACCACTGCGATCTATTTTTATTTTAACCTCCGCTAAAGGAGGTTATGTACGTTTATCCGTCTGTTTGTCAGTAAAATAACAAAAAGGTGGAATTCACAACACTCTAGGTGAAGTATATGACCATTTATTATTAGTAATAGTTCTGGCATCACTGTTATAGCCAATGATTTCTTTGGGGTGTAAATAAATGTTCGGTTCTCCAGCTGTGCGTTGCAGAGTTTAAGCAGTAACTTGTTGAATGACTCGATCAGTAGCATCACACATCGGATCAAACGAGGGAAAGGCAATATAAATGACTTAGATGGTGTTCATATGTTTCATTTTGGGTTTTGTGTTACAGCTGCGATCTTCACAAAGATGACATCGGACAACAACAAGTTCTTCATCCTAACCAGAAAACCTGACCACCCGCAGCACATCAGTGCTGGACAACTATGCAGCGTCACCAAATTCAATTACAATTATTCATCTGCTGCCCAGAAAACTCTGCCTGTAACGTTTTTGGACAGTCGGACATCGCTGCCCTATAACATTGAGGTGGGCTCACTCGAGGAGCTGAGCGAAACCGAGGCTGAGCTGCTGCTGGCGCTGCCCAGTAACGCTGAAAGGCTGAGGTGGTTCCCACGGAAAGATTCTCTGCGGGCAGCATCAGAGCTCACCGTGGGCACGGCAGTGATTGTGGAGAAGGCTGGAGAGCAGCTCAAAGGCATTATTCGGTACATCGGGGGGATGACAGAGCCGACATATTCTTCACCTCTGTCTGGAAAGTTCTTTGGCATTGAACTGCAGGTGAGACATTCAAACTCTTACTTTGTACTTGTCAATTTCTACATTTCAGTTTCCCTGTTTACATGCTTCTGTCCAACAGGGAGAAGATAAGGAGAAGGGGGATCCAGAGCGCTTCTATGAATACTTGTTCACCTGCCCGAAAAAAAGTAGGATGTTTGTCCCTTTCTCCCAAGTCAGGCCTGTGATTCCCAGCTCCCCATCGGTGAGGGAGCAGCTGGAATCCTTCGAGCTGACTGCCGGAGACAGAGTCACATACTTCATCGCCGCTGAATGTCGCCATGGAATGGTGTTGGGTGTAATGGAGAAGGGTGGACAGACTGTAGTTCAGATCTCAACAGTGAGTAAATAGTACTGAAATGACCCCCCCCAACACACACACACACACACGGGTGGGGCAACGTTCAACAGGTCTACATAAAGGCTTTTGCTGTTCTCAGGACACTGATGAAAATGGAAAAACAGGCGGAGAGGTTGAAGTTCCATTGGAGTGTGTTGCTAAGGGTGAGGTGCCAGCAGGTGAGAGCAGCTTTCACCAGTATGGAGATGCGAAGCTGTTTTTTTTTCCCACACTGTTCCAACAAATCGTATCCAAATGTCTTTTTCCATTGTAGAGCAAGGGATTTCAGAGGATCTGTACATGGATCTGACATTGAACTCTGTGGTGGAGCTGACTCTGAAACACAGAAAGTTATACGGAATCATCCGCTGGATCGGGAAGTTGCCTGAGCGAAAAGAACTGATGGCTGGAATAGAGTTGGTAAAAAATGAAAGCTGATGAATGTATACTTTGTTCATGTAATGTAACAATTGTGCATCAGCATATTTTGTTAGAGTCAGAGGTGCCATTCAATATTTGTTATGAGCAATGTGCTGATGTTTCCCGCCTGAATCAATGTTGATATTTAACATTGATTGGAGAATTCAAAACAAGTTCATTTTATAGTCGCATGCTATATTGTTATTGCACTTTTGGATGTAACACCAATAATTTTCTTCTTTTAGGAGGAGAAATCCGGTGTGAACGATGGCACCTTCATGGGGGAGCGTTACTTCTCCTGCCCAGAGAACAGAGCTCTTTTTGTGAAGCTCAGCTCCTGCCGGCCTGACTCGCGCTTTCAGAGCTTATCCTCCAATCACGTTGAGAAGACAGAAAAAGAGGAAGGTCAGAATCATCGCTTTAGTTCTATTTTACGTTTCTAACATGTCCAATAACATGTTTGTATGCTTTAGATTCAGATTATATGTGTGTGAGCTGCACACTCAGGTGAGCAGGCACAGGTGTCACCAGCAGGGGGCAGTGCTGTACCAGAATGTGACACACCAACACTTTTGTTCTGACTCTGGGTGTGTGTGTTTGTGTGTGTGTTTCTGTAGAGCGGCAAACTGAAGTCAGGCTGGAGACTTTTCCTCCTGTCACCACAGAGGAGGTTGATCACATTTTAATTGGACGAATGAAGGGAATTCAAGGTCACTGCAACTCCTGCTACATGGACGCTGCCCTCTTCAGGTCAGGAGGATTCAAAGTTTGGGTTTTCACTCAAATCCCAAATCAGTCCAGTCAGCCAAGTTTAAAATGGATACGATTGTTTAAAATAGAGATATTCAAGTCAGAATATTTAATGTTTTTGGTGATCATTTGTGCTCTTAGCTTGTTCTCCTGCTCGTCTGTGTTGGACTCGATGCTCTTCAAATCGACAGAACCTGAGGACTCCCCCATTCAGAAGACACTACTCCACAACATCGTTAACCCTCTCCGCAGGTCTGAGTGTGCTTCTGCAGGATATTTTAGAACTTTTCTGGCATTGTGTGTCATCGCCTTCTGTCTGTTGGCTCCAGAGATGGATTTGTGGAAGGACGACACATCATGAAGCTCCGACAGCAGCTGCAGAAGCTCGGTTACAGTCACTCTTTCACCACAGAGGAGAAGGGTGCGTTTCATCATGTGTTTAAACAAAATGTTCACAGCTAATGGACTTATTCTGTACATCGTCATTATTGTTACTGTAGCTCTGTCACAGAGTGTGGTTGGAGTGGTTTGGAAAGAAAAAAAATTCTGTGTTTAATTGTCTTTTAGATCCAGAAGAGTTTCTCACTGTGATCATGCAACAAATTCTGGCCCTGGAGCCTCTCCTAAAACTGTACAGTCGCAGCAGCACAGCTGAAAGTATCTACATCTCAGCATAAAAGCAGCTGATAATGCTGTTCTCTTGTATTTAGATCAGCAAGAGGAAAAGTGCAGGAGTGTTATTATTATCAGATCTTTTTGGATCAGAAACACAACCTGGTGCTGCCTTCAGTCCAGCAGCTGCTGGAACATTCTTTCTACAGTGAAGGAATCAAACTGGCAGAGGTGAGTTCAGTTTCGTTTTTATGTTTGTGTGTTCGATGAAACAATGACCTTTTCCTTTAGAACCATAATATACAGCAGGATGGGAGGTGTCCAGCGGCCCCTCTGGGTATCACAGTCGAAGTTGCACAATATTTGATTTTTTTTCCAAATATGCTATTGAATACATATATGAATAAGACTGGGAAATACAAAGGACTGCAAACAAAAAACACATTTTTTAATTGATCAATTGTGCAGTGTAACAGCAGTCTGTCCACTTTATGCCTCTTCTTGTTTGTCCTCTGTCCTGATTTTATTTTAAACAAAACTGTAAGAAAATGTATTTATCTAACCCTAACCCTAACCCTAAACTATTCCCAGAGCAACAGTCTCTAATGTCAAATCTAGAAGACCTGTGACAACCTGACTAAGTAACTATTCATTTTTAAGCTGTAATAACTTTTTTACACTTCTATAGATCTTTCATGCAACAAATATAATCACAATCACAGCAATCCACTATGTGGTTCTAATCAAGTGTTTCATACAAAAATAGATTTATTCCATTTTTGAGAGTTTTCGAGGTGAGTGATTGTCCAGTAGATGTCACAGTTTGTTTAAAAGGACAAACACTATTTCACAGTCCCTCACCCTTGTGCGATGCTGTTGTCACCTTACAGGTTCCGTCCTGCCTCATCCTCCAGATGCCTCGCTTTGGGAAGAAATTCAAGCTGTTTGATAAGATTGTTCCTTCACTGGAGCTTGACATCACTGGCCTTCTGTCTGAAGGTACCAAACGCAGCAGCATGTGGCTGGGGCATCTCAACGGTGAACATGACTGCATGTGTGTGTTTCAGGCCCCCATCAGTGTATGATGTGTGGAAGCCTGGCGCAGGAAGAGTGCGCTGACTGTTTTAAAGATCCCCTTTTCAGCCAGACAGGATTCAAACTGTTCTGTGAGACGTGTTCAGCTCAGGTGTGTTTGACTCTGGAAGTATCCCATCTACCTGCAACGTTATTAAAAGTGTTATCAGTCACTTCGGCTGCTTTATTTGCTCAGCTGTTTAGAGAGCCTGTGCTAATGACTAATACACCTATCGCTCTTGACCTTCTGAAATCCAGAGATGATTTAAAAAAACATACAAGACAGATGTGCTTTAGTAATGAAGCACGCACAATTTTCAAAAGCTGAGTAATAATCGATCGGTGTGTGTCTGTGTGTGTGTGTGTGTGTTTTTGCAGGTGCACACACACCCTCAGCGCTGCTCGCACCGCCGCTCTCCTCTGGACATTCCCAAAGGCTACGTAGACCACAGGAGTCCAGGAGTCTTGGCCAGAGAAAAACTGGAGTTGTTTGCCGTGCTCTGCATCGAGACCAGCCACTACGTGTCCTTCATCAAACACGGCCCCGGCAGCCAAGACTGGATCTTCTTCGACAGCATGGCGGACAGAGAAGGTGAGCTCGCCACGCGTCACTTCCCGTTCTCGCAGGCTCACCGGAGCGTTCGTCTTCCAGGCGAGAGCGACGGCTTCAATATCCCAGAGGTCTGCGCCTGCCCTGAGGTCGGCGCCTATTTGGAAATGTCGCTCTCCGAGCTGGCCAATCAGGTCCCTCGGGACATGAGGGGCGTGGCCAAACGGCTGTTCTGCGACGCTTACATGTACCTGTACCAGAGCAGCAGCATGCGTCTGTACTGCTGAGCGGAACCGTCCTCCACCGAAGCCATCGGCTAAATTCCCGTTTGTATTCACTGGATCTCAATTTTATAGATGTGTCCACATCTGGATGATTAATTTGCACTACAAGGAGCCGACGATGGATTGTAAAATAGCTATTCTTTCTGTGATCTATTATAATTATTTTTATTATTTTTACTTTACATAATGAGCATTTATTGCATCAAATTGAGTTTCTGATCTTGATCTTAGATCACTTGTCTGTAAATTTCCTCCTGACTGTATTTTCTCCGATTTGTGAGTTTAAACTGGACCAGTTTTTCCTCTTCTGTCAGTAAAAGATTTGAATTTCTCATTTGAGGGTGATGTTTTTGTCATGAGGTTCATCTCACAGCTGCGGTCTCATCCTGCTCCAATAAGACCTGATCTTATTGGTAACTCCTGACATGGCAACAGGGAACAGTTCCTCACCTGCGTCTCACCTCTCACCAACTTTATTAGCTTTTACTGCGCTTTTATTTGCTGGGTTTCATCATTTCTGGCATTCAGATGAGTCTGGAAGATCTGAAGTGCCTCTGCTGGCTCACTGGTTCAGAACACCACCCCCTTGCTTTCACCTTCATCTGGATTTTTGATATTTTCATTTTCATTTAATTTGTTAAAGCCATGCTGGACCTATTTTTCTACAAAATGAATTTATTGTATTAATTTCTGCGTATTAGAATTGTTGAGTTTGTGATCCTCGCAGGATCGAAAATGTCTCCTCTGGGGGACGAAAACACTGAAGGGATCTCACCTTCACCAATTCCACACTAACAAGTCGCCTGATCTGAATACCCAACATCTCTTTTTACAGTTTCAGCCTCTGCTCTCTTTTCCTGCCTCGTCTGTTTCTCAAACGCTGCCTCGGCCGATATTTGTCTCCGTCTGAGGCTCTTTTGATCCTGCCGTCCACCGCTTTCCCTCCCCATCTCGCTGTGATCAGCTCTGCCGATGACCTCCACACTGAGACCGTTGCCCGCCCCCCCCACACACACACACACACTTTGATGAGTCGGTCTTTTTTCTGTACTAGAGGGTTCGTCAGTGCAACAGCCGAGCATCTTTAAACCTTCAGGAGCTCCTCAGCACTTTTACTGCCATTTATCATCCAAACAAGAGCGTGGGTGTGTGTGTGTGTGTGGTGTGTGTGGTGAGAGGTGAGTCAGGCCCCACTGAGCAGCCCAGGGCTGCACTTAGGAACGACTGGGCCCCTGATTAGAAGCTGCGTCACCTTTTCCACCTGACAGACGGGGCTCTTGAGTTAAATAACAACATATTCGGGTACATCGCGTCAGGAGGAGAGTTTCTGTAACTGGACTTTTTATGGTTACTTTGGGAGAAAGCGCATGTTGAAAATGTGCTTTAATGCTGTACTGAGGCGTCATCGGTCTGTGCTGAGTCACAGGTAGTCCGCGGGAGCGGGACGTGACATCTGAGCACGTTAAAGCCACCACAGGGAGCACGAGCCTCAGCTGGCTGTTTTCAGCTTCAGCATCACAAGCAGCCCATCGGCTGCTTCTTAACTCCGGGCTGTTGCCGATGCTGCGCCTCGCTCTCGCTCTTTCTTCCCGATAGCTGCCCTTTAAAGACTCAACCTTGCAGCTGCAGCGTGCCGCCTGTGTGCTCTGCTGAATCATGGTGATAAAATTCCAATATTAAGAATATTACCATCTCATTGCTCAAGCTTTTCTGAATGAGGTTCTGACCTCTTCCCCGCTCTGTCTGAATGTCTCTCTGAAAATGTTTTACTGAGATCCAAATGTCTTTTTTTTTCTTCAGTAATGGTGACTATTTAGACAAAGAGTGATAACCTTGTTCATAGAAACTAATCATAGCTCCATTAGAGGTAAACCTCCCCCATTCAGCTCCTGGAACTCGGTGTGGAAGCCTCCAGAAGAATCTGGTTTGGTGAAGGATTTTAAGAACATAAAATCCTGAATAACATTTCTTATTTTGATTTGGCTGAGATGCTGACTTCTTCTTTTAGGTCAGGCAAGTTTCGAAGCATCGTTAAATGGCACATTTATTTTGTTCCTTTCGAAAGCTTCCAGCTTTGTGCTCAAGTTCCTCTTCTCCCATGAGAAGAACGGCTTTTTATTGTCTCTGGGCACCGTGAGAGTTATGGCTTTCATATCCAGATGCTCTTTCAGTTTCTTATCAGCATTAGTGTTTATGAACATGTCATTAAAGCATAAATGCTGAGGCCCAGCGCTGCGGCGTTCACAGGCTGATGTCTCAGATCCACAAAAGCGATCCTCATATGGAATTTATATGTCATCAGCTCCTGCGGGACCCTGCCCTGCCTGAGCTCCACCACATCATTACACCTTGAGCGTCATGGGAAATGTTCTAAGGCTTTGGGGGCGTGGTCAAAGTTCCATCCGTGAACAGTGGAGGCACCGGTGCTGAAAACCAGAGTTAGGGATCCGACTGCGGTGATGATAACTGTTGAGTCCAAGGCAGCTTCTGTTCCACCACGGCAAAAAGCGACCTTGAGAGCCGCCGCAGGCTGGGACTCGGAGCTCCAGCTCTGCTCTTAGTCTGCCGTTTTGTGCCTAACAGAGCTGTAGGTGCTAGATTGGTGTAATGCATCCTCCTCTCTAAAGCTCCGTTCTGCATGCCCAGCCGTCATTTTAAAACCGGCAACACCAGATTAAAAACAACTTTGGCCAGATATCAGGGAGCACAGGCCTCAGGAGGAGAGGGCAGCATCCAAAACTAAATGAGCTCTAATTGCTTTAAACATAAAACCACACGCAGCGCACCCCTTCCTGTAACCGACCTGGAAATTGGTTCTTCGCAGCAGTGAATTACTGCAACAGTGAATCATGTAGTTTATAGCTAAACACGTATTTATATTTTCATCAAGACTGATTAAAAATGCAGACGCACACGACACAAGCACGCCTGAAGCTGCGTCTTCACCGGCAAATCATTGTAACGAGCAGCCGCGAGGCTAATGGGAAGAATGGAAACAGTCTTTCGAGGCGGTGGTGATTCATGCGCAGCTTTGATTGTTCAATTAGAGGACATCACTGGAAAGAGAGGAAATGTGCACACTTTGGCTCGTTCATTTGATTAAAGCAGGGCTTTGGAGACTCTATGGCAACTGTCAGTGCACAGAAATCTGGAGTCTTTGGAGGAGCCACATGCAAACAGGGGGCGATCAATGCGCCTCCGTAAGAGGCACAAGAGTCAAGAGTGAGGCTGTAATTAGCTGTCTCCAACATGATATCCTCATTAAAGTCTCATTACACAAGGCTCACAGCAGAAGTGACAACCACGACGCTCCCACATGGCAACCACGGGCTTTTGGACTCGCGACTGTTTCAAAGGGCGCATCCTGGAGAACTCCGCCGTCACGATCGGGAAGCTGCTCGTAAACTGGTTCTTGGGAGGCTACTCACAATAGATTGCAGCAAAATAAGCTGCGCGACCGATAACAAACACGGAACGCCACGAGGACGTCCTGGCTGGTCCTCCAGGATGTTGTTGGCTGGAACCCATGACAGGACCATAGACCCCCCCACCCCCACCCCACCCCACAGTGGACCAGGTACTGGAACCCGCCGCAGACAGGCTGTCCATCAGTGATCTGTGGATGGAGCGCCATGGACCTGGGCAGATGGAGAATGGACTCAAGTACCTGGGGCTAGTGTATGACTGATGATGTGTAAGGATAAGTCCCTGGAAGAAAGCCAGACCTTCTCCCCCAGGATGAGCTGGGGGCTCTCTGCTGCTCTCTTAACCGCCGCTGCAGAGCTGAGGAGATTGCGCCCGACCGTCTCCCAAATCCGCCGACAACATCGGTCAGGAACGGAACGACAGCAGATGCCGGAACGGAACAGTTAACTCTCTCGGAAGCTTCTCACAGCAGCGTCGGAAACCCGTATGTATGCCTGTAGCTGAACTTGGAATGCAATGAGCCACCTCCACCCAAACGAGCATCCCTGCCCACGTGGACAGTGAAGACAGGACTCCTGATTCATTCATTGGCCTGAGGATGTAGCCCAAGGTGAGGTCAGCGGTTTCCCCCAAATCCCACCAGAAGGGTTTTCAAAACTGGGGGGGGGGGTGCTCTGATCAGCAGCCGACCGTCTATGGAACAAGGAAGCCCAAGGGTGAGACTTATTGTCCGTGACCCTCCTGTCTGTTCGGTTGCTGGAGCATCGGGGCCTGAGTAAACGTCTGCTTGAGAGCTGCAAAGGCTCTCTCTGCTGCTGGGAACACAGGAGAGATCGGAGCTCCCTGAGCGGACTGGCTGATCTGTTGCTGCCTGAACATCGCTCCAACTGTAACCGTCCCTGGGCGATCATGAAATGACGCTGAAGGGGGTGGGGGGGTTGGGTTGGAATTCATGTTTTCACAAGCGGTTAGTGCTGCAGTCGTCTCCTCAAGACCAGGAACACATGAGCGTTGCGAGAAACCGAGTCAGGGGGGAGAATAAGGATGTGGTCCGGGAACCCCAAAGAGCAGCTGGTTCAGGTAATCTCTAAGAATGTCAACAAACCAGGTGGTGGGGATATTGGGGGTCTAACTTGGTGTGAATCCTGGCTCTGTGCAGCAGGCGAAGGAGGAGATCAGCGGCACTGAGACGGGTTTTTCCACCGTTATATCATTTAGACATTTGTAATCAATACAGGCACGGAGAGTCTAATCTGTCTTCCTCACAACGAAGAATCCTACAACTGATTCCCGAGTGTTGGGACCTAAGGCGAATCCCTCCACCGCCCTCTCCTGAGGCCAGGAGGAAGGTCGACGCTGCAACGGCAGGGACGGCGGCGCATGCGATGTGGCTAGCGATGGGGATCGAACACCAGTTCTTCTCATTCCCGGGAATCGCTTGCTCGCCTGACGATTGCGTTTATCGATTCCTTATACGCCGCAAATGTGGGACGATGTCACACGCACATTTTTTTTTTCTATTTAGAAACATCTGCCGAACCGAGCCTGTAACGAACGAACGTGCAGAATCGGAACGTGTTTGACGCGCTACTCAGCGAAGGCGGGCCTCACCCAGGTCCATCGGGAGCGCGGCCAAAGTGTCGGCGCCGTCCGCTCGCCGCGTGGAAGGTAACGTCGTCTCCTCCGGGCCCTGCCTGCCGGGTTTAGCGCCTCCTCCGTCCCCATGAATCTCCTGGAATTACATTTAGCGGGGATCCGCCGCGTCATCCGTCCAAAGTTGGAGACATTAAAGCGGGAAAGGTCCGGAGAGTCGAGAACGCGGCGCACAGATCACCGCAGCTTGCCGTAATGAGCAGATAAAAAAAATGTGGGCGACGGGGAGTCTCAGCACATCCTGCTGCGGTGCTTCAGTGAGAGTATTTATTCAGTTCTTGTTTTCCGTGCGCCTGCTCGCTTGTATGATGAGTTTCCAAATGATTGTAATTTCTTTACCTTATTGACGGCTGCGGTCCATCCCAGATGCGAACAGATCATAATTAATATGCTGTGAACAATATTACACTCTGAAGCGTCACCGCCTGCTGGGAAATAAATAATAAAGTGCTTTAAAATAGCTCCGGTGACGTCATGTGTAGGTGCAGCGGCCAAACATCAGACGAGGCTGAAGGCTGAGATGCATCTTTTTTATGAGGCGTATTTGATCTCCAGTGAGACCCTCCGTGTATTTATTTGACTGTGAATCTAATCACAGCCGTTAATACCTCCAGACTCATCAGATGTCTCTCATCGGGCTTCGTTTCTGACCGCTGTCGTTCACGGCTTCAGCCAAAGGCTCCTGCTGGTTCTGCTGATCGCCGCCGGTTGTTTTGCCGACTTTCCGATCCAATTTGGGAGGGCTGCTTGGTGGCTTCGCGGGTTTTATGTTTTGTTTTGCTTGAACGCCCCCCCTTACCCGTCGCAGAGCAAAGCTCCTCCGGCGCCGCCGAGGAGACCTTAATGAGACTCAGCGCTGGTTCCCTTCAGCCGCAGCTTTGATTTGTGGATCGAAAAGGGTTGTTTGTTCAATCACACATGGAAGCGTCCTCCAGGAGCCTAATAAACCCGCTCAAACTGCTGCTCGTGCTGCGCGTCCAGCGAACAAACTCCAGATGAGCAGGTGACCTCCATGGCTATGACGCCTAAGTATGTGGAATACTGCCACTTTCCTTTCCTCAGCCAATCAGAGGCCTTCTTATTATCCATCGGTAGATGTTTTGCTTTTTTTTTTTTTTTTTCTTAAATCATCTGTGCTCTGAACAAACCCATTTGAGGTTCTTCCCTTTTCTGGATTCACCCCGGCTCGTGACCTCGGTCTGCGCTAACGACGGAAGAGGAAATAGACATTCCACCCTGAAGGTCTCGGTCCACAGGGACAGACCGTCTTGTAAAGGGAACGCCGGTCGTGTCTGATTCTTAATGACGCTGCTGCTCCTCCGCGGCTGAGGTTCGAGCGTTCCCGCGGACACAGGAGATGCTGCAGAGTGGGAACGCGGCAGACAAATCAAGTGTTTCCTGTCCAGAAGCCTTTAGCAGAAGCCGTACAGAAGGGATGAGAGTTGGATGATAACTGGCTGCTCGCACAAACATATTTGGTGGTGGAAATTTGAATACTAACGAAATGCGCAGCACTTCCCCTGACAGAGTAGCTCGTTTAATTATGTGAAATTGGGGCAGATTCAAATAAAATTCCAAACTGCTGATTAAAAAGAAAAAAAAAAGTCTAAAGATATTTGCATCGCAATTGCATTTGCATATTTGTCTACATTTGAACCTGATATTGGAGACAGTTCATTTAAATAAGACAGTGTTTCACAGATATAAAATACTGCAAAATAAAGCATTACATTCCCTCTGCACACAGGTTGATTAAAAAGAGAATCAACAAGGACAAGATGAGAACGGGGAGCATATTAGAGTAGTGGGTGTAAAGTTGTTTTATGAGGTTATTTTAAAGTTAATCTGGTTTAAGACCAATATACAATATGAAAAGTTCTACAGTCCCGACTCTCATCACATTATTATTCTAATCGCCTTTGTTAAAGCTTCCTTCTGAATTCCAAAGGGAGGTCTGAAGGTTATCTCGCGCCGTATGAAACAGTCAGTTTCACCACAGAGAACAGGCTGACCTTCCAGATGTTGAGAAAAGGACAAACTAGTGTGAGGCTGGAGCACAGAAACACGTGGTGGGACTGACTGATTTCAGTGTGTGGAGTGAAACTGCGAGGGTTTGATGGAGCGTCAGCGTCTCGCATCGCCCCCGAACATCCCTGAGGAGCTTGTGAACCCCCCCCCCCACGCAACAGGTCACCATCACGGTCTCTGCTGTGGGAGTAAAATCACCGACATAAAAGCTTCATGAAAGACGCCGGGAGCTCTGTCTAATGTTCAACATCACTTTGAACTAAACCAGTCAAGAAAGAAAGTTATAAGGAACTTTGAACTACTAGTACTACTAGTACTGAGTGACTGTAGGCTAATCCAACATAACCCAGCATATAATCCATCATGCTTTTGGGGTGTGTTAGTGTCAAACAGGCACGGGAAAATTAGCCAAAAAATTAAAGGTATTTAAACAAAGCAATTTAAAAACACAGAGAAGTCTTCAGAGACCTTCGGCAACAGGTCGGTGTGCTTTTGTCATCAAAGAGAGAAGGGGAGTCGGGCTGTTTGACAGGCATGAAAAACTGTAATCTGCAAATGTGTCGGCTGAGACTCCAGGAACCAGTGCCGAGGAAGTCCTGAGAATTCCAGACCGGGCCATTCTGTTCCATTAGTTCTGAGGTCCCTGAGGGCCACATGGAGACACACAGCTGCAAACAGCAAGTGTCCACTGTGTCCACACACACACACACACACACACACACACACACACACACACACACACACACACACACACACACACACACACACACACACACACTGTATCGAGGAATGCTTTTTTAAAATATTGAGACCAACAAAGAGAACAATCTGCACAAACATCACAGAGGCCAGCAGACGGGATCTGGGTCAAAAGTCAAGTGTGTTAATGAATATTGATCCCACTTTGTCTGATCAATTCACACCCGGTTTGATATAATTTCCTGCCTTTCTGCAGCCACAGACGTTTCAGACTTCAGCTTTTTGGGGGACTTTAGAGGTTCACGGACTGATCTGGGGCTAACGCTCCGAGGACGACAGCCGTGTGGGGTTTTTACACTTTAATTAAGAGTCATGCAGGGGCACCGAAAACAGTCAGGAGGGCTGGAGCACGTCTGCCCTTGTATACACATACACACACACATATACACACACACACACACACACACACACACACACACACAGTGCTGTCAACCGACACTGTTTCTGTTTATTCTGTTTATATGAACCTGAATAATAAAACAACTTCGGGGACATTTAGGGGACACACACATACACACAGTGAGAGAGAGAGAGAGAAAGAGAGAAAGAGAGAAAGAGAGGGGCAGGGGGCAGCCATTTACAATTCTTCACTCCAACATATTCACAGTGTCAAATACCGTATATAAATACCGTAATATTTTACCACGTTGCCACATGTGATGTTAACTTCACATGTGGCAACATGTGATGTTACGTGGACGCTATAGTTCCCAAGCCAGGATGGAAAAAACACACTTTAGTCTTCATACAGCCAACATAAGTGAGGAAATCCTCTCCTGTCACAGTTGAAGAATGAACCGTTCATTACTCTCACGGCCCCACCTCCATAATATTTGCATTCTTACGATGCGATGCGCTCAGGCTCAGACACATGAAACAAACGCTGGCAGCTGGACTCAGACTTGTCCAAACACAAAGCTGCACGCGTGGAATATTGATCTCAGCTCTGAGCTGCTGTCAAACTGTTGCATGAAGTCATGATTCTCTGGCAGCCAATCAGCAGAGTGCGTTTGTGGACGCTCCACAGTGCACAACAACAACGACGATGATGATAATTTCATTGTTGTTTTGTTGACTGAAACAGCCAGATTATCACATTACACCCTTGTAAATGAGAGGACGTTCACTCACTTTTGCAGTAAAGAGATGCTCAGTTCCACCTCATTTGGCTCCTATTGAGGCGTTTCTATCTTTACTTCAGGTCCTATTTGCTTTACTGGACATACTTTGCGCGTTAAAGTAACTCAGTCCGTTTTCGTTTTTTTTTGTCAAAAACACTGAAAAAGTTAGATGAGAACCCAAGTGCGACACAGTCGTCAGTTCAAACACCGATTTATTGACGGGCTTGCACAGAGAGACAGAACAGGACCCGCTGGGAAGCGGGGCCCGGCCGAGGGCGGCGCAGAGGGACGGAAGGCACCGGGAGGCAGGCAGAATCGGAGAGAACGTGGGCAGAACGGGTCGGAACCAGGCAGGCAGGCAGGCAGGAAACTGGATCTGGAGAACCAAGGACAGACAGGTTTAGCAGGGAACAGACGGAGCAGGCAGGTCGGAAAGAGGCGGGCAGAAAACGCTGGAAAGTCTCGCATAACCGGAGAGAAGCACCTGGGTTTGGACCGGGACCTAAAGACAGCCCGAGTGATTGCCCTAATTGGCCACCGGTGCACAGGAGAGCCCGGAGGGGGCGGGGCTGTCCTCTCCGCAGATGTGACAAGCGCGTCGTCGACGCGTCGGTGCGCACCTTGTTCCGGCTGTGCGCGCGTCCTGCGGACCCCGTGGTGCAGACACGACGCCGCCAACGAGGCTCTCGGCTCCCGGACCTTCATCCAGATGGGGGAATCCAGCAAAAGAGCCTGAAATACCACTTCCAGATATTGTGAACTTTTTGATTTAGTTTTTTTTTTATTTGTTTTCTTTTGTAAAGCATTACAATGCCGCGGAGGCGCGGCGCGTCCATCCGTGAGAGCCGGTGGTGGAGGCGGACGTCCACGGTCCTTCACGTGGTTCTGCTGGTGCAGCTGACGGTTCTGGAGACGGTGAGTCCGGGGGGGGGGCATGACCGGCGGCTTCCGCTCAGAATCATACGATTATCACATCACTGGGAGTTGAAGCTGCTATTAAAGTTTCATCTAATGGATATTCAAATTGATTTCTGACGCATCACCGCCATTTAAGAAATGCCAAGCGGATCTCTAAAGAATACTAATAAATATTTGAGTCAAACTTTATTTAGGACTCACGTTTTTAAAGGAAATTAAATACGGTGTCTGATATTATTCTCTATGGACCTGTAGGAGCATAATAAAATCTCCTTTATGTCCTCTCCTACTTTATTAGATTCTTCTGTCAGACAATCTGGTGCTCTTCTGATTTTTTTTTTTTTTAATTGAATCAAGTTTTCATGACGGATCGTTCACTGTTGTAAATGGCAGATCATTAAAGCAGTAGCTGACTGCTGTCTGTACTTGTAGTGTTTTTGTGGCCAGTGTAAGTGAAGTTTGAACATCTTTGGTGATTCTTTTCAGGGCAAAAATGTGATACAAAGCAGCGCCCCCTACCGCCGAGGCAGTAAATCAGTTCAGTTCAGTATAATTGTTGACTTAAATATCAGTAAACACAGTTTTTGCAAATCTCTACAGCAGATGGTTACTTTGTAACGCGTTAGAGTAGTCTGATCACATTTTTGTAGTAACTAGTACTGTAACGTGTTTGTATCATGAGTTGATAATTGGTTATATTGCTACTTTTTGAAACAACATTACATTAAGAATTTCTGCAGATAAGGAAAGAACGATCCCATCTGCGTCCTGGACCTGCCTTTTGTCCGGCAGCTCTAACACCTCAGATGCCTGATGTCGTTTGAGGCTCATATTGATCACCACTTCACTTCACTTCTGTGCTGACTGTATTTCCTGTTATTATCTTGCAGAGTTATAATTTGGGTCGATGAGTGACGTCATTATTTCAGGACATCGTGCCTTTAAAGGAGGTTGTGTGTCTGTGTCAGTTGAGTTACAGCGTGTAGGATAATGATAATGAGTGAATTCAATAATGACTTTTAATTAACGAATGAGATCATTTACGGATGTGTTACTTTGATTCATAGGGATTGCTGTAACATAACATTACTTTTAATGACGGTAACATTGTACCTGAATTAACTACTTTGTGGGGGAAAAAAATCTCAAGAATCTGTTTTTTACATTTTTAAAAAAAACTCTTCACTGATTTTTCATACTGTAAAATGCAAGAAATGTATCAATTTTAAGAAGCTGTGTACCAACATTTGTATTCTCCTCTCAAAGTGAGGTGTTTTAGGAAGTAAGTGACATTCTGGCTGGTTCTCACAACCTTGTAGGACTGTTCAGGGTCAAGATGTGGGTTTAAGGTTGAGGCTAGAACTGGTTTTAGGTTAAATTTAGGGTCGGGGGTTAGTGGAGAAGGTTGGGGTTAGGGTGAGGGGCTGTATAATACATTATGTTTTTGAAAGTCCTCACAAGGTGTGTATGGTGTGTGTGGTGTGTGTTGTGTGTGGTGTGTGTGTGCATTTGAAAAGAAACAATGGAAAGCCTTCTGGTTGCTAGGAAACAGACATACAAGTGTTCAAGCTTACCAAACTCACCTGAAATTAAGATCGGATTCCTGATTTGTTCAGATTTGCTTTTGTGCCACTTCAGACCGGAGGTAATCTCAAATCTTCAGACAAGATGACTGCAGATTGGAAGTTTAAGATTCAGCCGTGGCTCCAAAGAGCTGACGGCTCCACCAGAACCACCTGCTGCTGCTGCCTACAAGTTTCAGGGACTTGACCCGCGGGGAAGATGTAGATTGGAAAAAAGCCAATAAGGAAAACACATTGGTCTTGAATGACATCAGAGACCAGGAGATTATGTGTCCATGGTGACAATTCTGAATGTAAATGATGAGTCGGTGCAGATTTGGCTGAGGGCGATCGGTGGCCAGCGATGGTAACCTGGTTAATAATGTCGATGACTGTGTCGTCCACTTGAGTTGGTGTTCTTCACTGACACTCGGAAGCTGACTTTAGGATTCTGGAGTTGCAAAAACACATCCCGGCTCTTTCCCTGGACCCAGATGGGTTCGGCTATCTGGGGTCCCGGCTCCAGATATGCTGCTGATTATTGAATTATGTCAGAGTTTGTGGGCCACCCACTCAAACCTAAATATTTATCTGGTGTGCAGTAATTCCTCCTCATGTCGCATGTTAGGGGGCTGCACTGCATTCATCAGATAGTCCTTAATGATGAATGTGGGAGTTCAAAGTACCAATGATGGGAAACTGAGCATGTTCATGTTGCTCCAAGTGTCAGACAAGAATGTCAAATACTACATAAGCAGCTGAGAAAACCTGGATTTACTGTATAAGGCCGCAGAGAAACAAGTCTGCTGACTCCTGAATAAGATTTTCCAGGCTCCCACATGTTTTTTCTCAGAAAACGTTTTAATGTTTTTTTATGACTGGTGCAAAAATATATTTGTATTTGATTTATTGGAAGAGAGAGCTGCTCCGTAACCAACCTGATAACTTAATTTGTTTTAAAATATCCACGGGAAGTGGCCATTCAGAGCTGGATTCCGTCCTGTGAGATAAGGGAGCAAATCCTATGCAAAACTAGAGCTCTATTTTTAAACCCTGAGCAGACTGTAAAGGGTTCCTGCTTACTTGGTTTTACACTTTTATGGCAGAAAGACGAAGAGAAGATAATGATGATGTCAAACAATAGGGAAAAAAAGCACATTTCTTTCTTAATGTCTGAAAATTACAAATAAAAAAGAAACCTGAGATTAAATGAATAATTCTGACAATAGCAGATCATATAAGGAGGATAGGATCAGAAGAATTGAATCAGGGTTTGATGTATTTGTAGTTGAAATAAAACTCAGTTGATGACGTCAAAGTTCTCCCACAAACCTCTGCTGATTTTATTTTTAGTCCAGGAGGTTCAAAGAATTTCATTTTCCAAATTACAACTGCAGTTCAAGTCTTTGCGCTATCAGACCTGGAAGAGTCAGTTTTGGGATTATTTCTGTATTAACACTCATCTTTTTAAAATGCTGCTGAATTTTATAAGCAGCTTGGCTTTTCAGTTTCACTTCCTTTACTCCTACACAGTAGGAGGCCTTTCAGTTTGAAGATGAAGAGTTGCTGTTGTGGAGCATGAAACATCAGCATTGTGTGTGTGTGTTTGTGTGTTTGTTTCAGACTGAGGCCATGCATCCAGACTGCGCTCTGGTGGTCCAGCACATGATGGCTCAGGACGACTGTCGCCAGATCCTGAGGCAGGAGGAGGAGAGCAACCACTCCACAGGGTCAGGTCAGTCCGCCCGTTGCTCAGGAGATGGAGGCCGGTGGTGGTTTGATCAGAGAGAGACCTCTAGAGAACGGGAGCACGTTTGGCCACAAGCTCAAAGTCTTTAAACTTTTAATATCCTATGAATTCGTGGTTTAATTAACACTTTCTCTAGAAGGTCAGAAAACTAATTCACCTTTTTGACTTCCGACTTTCCCGAAGACAAACTCTGCCAACGTGAATACTTGCTGGTTCCTTCACCGCCCTCTTGCTAAAATGTTTAAATCCCCATCCTGACCTTCCTACTCAGTAAAGGTTATTCTAGTCCCTGGATGAGCCCAGCCTGTCTGAGCCTTGAAGAACTTCTCACCGGAGAAGTTTCCGTATGAGCTTGAGTCATGTCGTTAAACCTCAGACGCGAACTCTTGGTGACATTTGCTTCAGATAATGATGCTGGAATGTGCTTTACAGGCTGAGGAGGAGCCTTGACCTTTAGCCAGTAAAGGTGAATTCTGCCCGTAGAGAGCGGGGATGGAACGTCCACTGAGCGGCGATGCTCAGTAACGTCGCCCTCAGCAGAGTTGCTCCAGGAGGGTGTCTGTAGTTGAGGAGCGCAGCTGAGCTGCTGGAAACCACCGACGGTGGAGGTGGACGCATGTTTACAGCAGCAGTAGTCGCAGGAGAAGAAAACGGCCATGGGGTGTGTTGGTGACCGCACAGGTGCTGGGTGTTGATGGACGGATGAAGAACGGTGAAGCCCCGGGGCTTTTTGAGTCCGCACATGCAGGCGCGGCAACATTAAAGCAGCCGTTTAAAACCACAGATCAGGTCTGTAAAACACAAATGATAAAATCTTCTGCACCGTTTAGGAATACCTTTCCTTCAGATATGAAAAATAAGTAGAAAATATTGATTTTACCAGCTAACAAGCGTTTGTTGAAACAGTTGGGGGGGCAGGAGACTCTGCCCAGGATGAGTTCTCCTTGGATGTGAGCAGCTTCTCTGCTCTTCCAAATTGCATCCATCAAATTCAACTGAACACGCCACCAACTCTGTGAGGTCAGGCACGGGATTTAAACGTTCATCAGACCAAAGGAGAGAGATGGATGTCAAAGATTCAAATATTTATATTTAAAGCCAGGGATTGTGGATTATAAGGAGAGGGGGAACGGAGCAGAGAGGTGTATGGAGCTGATGACCTTCACACCTCCTGGTTCACCTGGAAACCGTCACCAGCGACTTGTGTGACGTCGGTGAGTCAGAGAGGTTAACCGTTGGGGTTCCCCGCTGGCATTTTCAGGGATCATTAGACACCATAAATGTACCGCTCCCTCCACCTCTTTGAGGCAAGTTGTCATTTTCAGAAATAATAAAACCAATCAAATACCAGAGGTGTAAGGTTACAACCAGCTGTGATTGGTCGCTGTGTTGCTCTCATCACAATTAACAGTTTAAAAAATCTTTGAAAAAAATCATGTTGATCCAGTCTCAGGAAACCTCTGTTCTGGTGCCCAGGAGTCGTTTGAATCATCCATTAACATTTTAAACGTCTGTTAACTGAGCTGAATAATGGACGATGCAGAAGTTAAAGTCGGATGTTTTAGAGCCCGCTTTCCAGGTGCTGCCCTTTGTTGGCAGGCGGGATCTTGAAAAGGCTGTAAACACCTCAGCTGAATGATCGAAACAGAGATTATATTAAAGCGAAGTGGCCCCTGTCTCATCTTCAGCTCAGATGTGGCGAGTGAATTTCGCTTTTGTCTAAAGTTCTGGTCCTGGAAGTCGACTCGGAGCGCTCTTGAGCTCGTTATTGCGTCACTTCTGGAATGATGGCGCCGTTTCCTAGTGGAGAAAATTCAAATAGAAATCGGTAACAATAAGGCTAACAGATTAATCCGGATCGATGTGGTCACAGAAAGTCCCCAGATTAAACAAGGGCGGGCCGTAGAGGCAGATCTCTGTTAAAGAGCTCTACGGATCTTTGAACGTGTCCCCACCTCGTCTTTGCCATCTCTCCATCCACCTCTGCACCTCCCTGATCACATAACGTTGTTTATAAGAGGGCGGATATTGTGGCCCGGGTCCCAGAGGAGCCTTTTCTACCGTAATATTTGTAACAATATTACGGCGGCAGCAATATACATGACGCACAGAAGACAAATGCTTTACCGAGGAATAAAAGAGGTACAAGGTGAAGCCGGGGAGGTCAACGGGGGAGGAATAAAACGCAGAGACACGGGGATGTGTGGGTGAGGAGGACACGCGGCACATCGGCTTAAATTGATGATGGTGGATCTCGTTCTGACTCGCTGATGTTTTTACGGAGGACACGTGTCGTCGGGGGGGGGGGCAGATATTTGTCCGAGCGCGCGCAGACGCGACTCAAGGACGAAGCGGGCTGAATGTGATGAGATCCAGGTCTGTTTGCTTTACCTGCCACAGAGGCCTAATCCCATGAGCTAGATTTAATGAAGGCGCTGGTGTGGCTAAGGTCAGATGTGAACCAGGATAACTGACTGTAGCCCGCTCCTTCCCGGGGGGGGGGCTCGTTTTCGTTTCGCCTTTGGGCCGCTTCCGTCGAAGCGTCGAGATGTTCTCACATGATACTAATGGGGCGAAGAAGAGCCCTTCAGACAGACTGACATGGAGAGAAGTGCGCTCCCGGAGAGGAAGAGGGCTGTGGCCACACTGTTGCCATGGCAAAAGGATCCACACATTAACATGTGATGAGGGTTCTTCTGCCGTGTCATCCTGTCGCGAGCTTTAATTATCCGCCGTTGACTCTGAAGGAGTCATCTGGAGGGTCGCCGAGACAACGTCAACCCGCTTGAGCCGATTCAAACAGAAGGCGCGCTGTCAACGGGGGCAGCCTTTGAACATGGGCAGAGATCTGGCAGGAGAGCCCCCAGCAGGCGCCAAAGGACGTTCGATTATGAGTGAGTGTCTTTCGAACCCCCCCCGTGGATCGACGCCACCGTCTGCCCGCCCCGAACCAGAGAACCCCCCTCGGCTGACACGAACGGCCGCAACTCCGCTTTGGATTCGGGTGGGGGGGGCTGAAGGTCAAACAGCACCCCGTCTGAGGGATTTATTTAAGCTGCTGTGAGACTAAAGAGGGACAGGAAGGTCGCCTCTGTGTCCGCAGCCGTGTCGAGCTTTCTCTTGTTTTTGCTTTGTTTTTTGTTTTTTTAATCGCTGTCCCTGATTCACGATGCGGCTGATGTCGTCCCGGCCTCCCAGGGTGTCCGACATCGTGGGACGAGATCCGGTGCTGGTCCCGTGCTGAGGTGGGCCAGGTCGCCAGAGTCTCCTGCGTCAACGCCTCGCAGCTGTTCGCGGACAACGAAGGTAGACGACGTTTGTGCGATTTTTTTTTTTTTTTTTAATGGGACTTTTACAGTGAAAACAGTTGATTTGTTTCATTCTGTGTCTGTTTTATCCCGTGTTGCTTCTCCTCTCATTTAATCGGCTGCTTTCGTGTCACTGCCACGTGCCCCCACCCAAAAAAAGGCGCGAAGGCTGCAGGCCACGTGACAGGAAGGGACACGAGCTGATGTGTTTGTCTCAATCGGCGCCCGTGTTCGGACAAATGACACGTGAAGGAAGTTGCTGACGTGCTGTAAAAACCTGAAGGCGGAAAAATGTGAGAAATGACACATGAAGCCTTAAAAGCGGCGCGCTGGTTATCCGCTCCGAGATCACAAAATAACGACCCGGCGTCCGTTTCATTCACATCTTTACGGCTCAGTGCGGGTTATATATAGAGGCCCCGTGTTGACTGAGTGGTTATTCAGCCATGTTTTTCTACATGAATGGAACGGCCTGCACTTTACCTCGTGGGCCCTGTTGTTTACCTGCCCCCCCCCACCCCACCGCCACTTTCTCCTCCAGCTGGAGGGTCTGATGAATAATAATTGGCCCTGGATGTTGTCAAGTATCCTCAGCTACCTGACCCCAAGTCCTGGACAAGAGGCCTCGGAGCCTTTATCCGTTATCGCCCCGTTATTGTCGGGTTTTTCCAGCTCTGCCTCTGGGCTCGGGGGGGAGGGGGGGCAACAAGGTGGCGTGAATATCTGACAGAGAGAGTCTGGCAGATGCTCTGTGGCAGGAAGCTTCCTGAGCCTCCAATAGTCCAGGGTGAAGATCTGGAGGCCGTCTGCTCGTGTTTGCGTCTCTCCCCGTGACCCAGTTTCGTCCAAATTAGCAGATGTGTTTGCAGCGGCGGTAGCGTCTGCTGCGGCATGTGCTCGACTAGCTCGGCTGCGTGTGCGGGATGTGGGAATAAGCGCAGATGACACATTTCACCAGCAGTGAGAATCAAAGGTGAAGGAAAAGTGGAAAACGCAGCGGTTGGTTCTCTGCAGCACAGCGCTGATGACCTCACTCCGCGGTCTCCAGGACCCCGCTGGATTTCCTCCTCCGCAGACAGAACCGGTCCAACTCGGGGGGGCCTGCATGCGGAGAAAATAATGAATTGGAAAATCAAAGAGTTCAGCTTAGCAACCCAGGAGCGTGAGGAAGGAATTGGCTCTCCTTGTTAAGGATGATGGAGCGAGCGCTGGGGATCTCCCCGGGGGCTCGGCCCTCAACCTCCGCTCGGTACTCGCCGTTCACCCACCGTCGCCGCGGGCCCGTGGGCTCCGCTCGGCGCTGTTAACCGAGGCCAGCGCAGCTCGATACCTCAGCAACCACCCACGGTTCGAACCTCCACGCTGCAGCGGGACAGCAGAACTTTTTTTTCTTTTTTTTTTTTTTTTTTTTTAATCCTCCCGCTCACAAACGCAAGAGCACAGAATTTCAGTTGACCTTGCGTGCGTCACGGCCGAAGCCGAGTTTGAGCTGCGGTGTTCTGACTCCAGGCCACCGTAGGAGAGCTTTACATCCGTCTCTGACAGCCTTCACCCCGGTCGTTGCTGTGTAGGAAAGCTTCAAACTACTGAAATCAGTTTGGCTAAACGGGCAGATGCAGATGAATTTTTCATGGACTGAGGGGGACCATGGGCAGCGAGCTGCTCCTTCAGATTTCACTCCTGTGTATATCCTCCCCAAATAAGTGAATCCATTTTTATTGCGCAATCAACATGCACAAAAATTCTCCCATAACAGAAGCTCATATCCGAGCCCCCTCTGCAGAGCTGCACCGGGCCTTCTGCTCCGCAGTGGTGGGTGTCAGTAAAACAGCTCCGGAGGTTTTCCAGATGTTTTGAATTTGCTCAGCGTCCTGTAAAAATGTCAAGAGGAGCTTTTTTTTTTTTTTCTTTTGTCTGATCAAGGCCTCTGGGTGGTGGCTGGGACCTTCTGCGCTTGCTCCAGTCTCTGAATGCAGGTTCCTCCTCCTGCTGGTGCACAGCTCTGTGATTTGTTCTGGTCTGTGTTCCACCACAGCAGATGAGTGTTGCTCTTTTGCAGCTTACATCTACAGGAACTGCACCGAGCGCGGGTGGTCCGAGCTGTACCCGTCCTACGAGGAGGCCTGCGAGTTCACCGAGTATGAAGCGACACAACAGGAGGTAAACGGAGGAAACAAGCTTTAACCCTGGAATCTGTAATCTGGTTTCGCCTCCATTTCCTTTTCATCGCTGTTGCCATAGCGAAGCATCCCAGCCACAGCATCACAGATGTGCCACGTGGTTCAGACGGGCTAAAAGTCCTAATTCCTCCCTTAGACTCATCCTGACTTTAATTATTAGCTGTCTGTTATAGGCATCTCTTAGCATGTGATGATTAAAGGTTAAGTGACAGATGTCATCTTAAATTGGATAATTGGCAGGTCTGTGGGATATGAAGATGGTTCCTTTGGGACTCTCACTGAGATGTACGCTAAACGAGTTCAGTAATTATTTTCCTGTTTCCACAAAGAGGAGATAATGGACGCGAGAGGGTGATTGTGGTTTATTTTCATCGGGCACTTCAATCCAAATTCAATTTGGCAAACAAAGACGCTGAAGTCTCGATATTAACTTTTTGTGTCACGTGATGGACCGGCAGCCACCTGCTGCTAATGAATAAAGTCAGGTCCTCATTCCTGATGCCGGGAGTTTAAAAGGTCACTATAACTGGCCTGTTTGAGCATAATCAGCTGTGCATCTGAACTTTTGAACCTGACTTGCTGATGTCGGCAAAGGACACTGATGCTGATCTTTCTCCTCCTCAAATTTGCAGACGTTGTACTTTTCCAACTACAAACAGGTTTACACCGCCGGCTACGCTACCTCCCTCATCTCTCTCATAATGGCCATTTTCGTCTTCACCGTGTTCAGGTAAGGTCTTTTCTGAAGCAAAGACTGGTGCCGACGCTCTTCCGGCTCCTTTACTGTGTGGCTCCGCCCACATTGTCTCACTCACGACACACAAATGAATGAATCTGTCTGAGTCAATCATGAAATGCTTCTCTAAGTATTGAAATTATTCTCTAAAAGTACTTTGCAACTACTTGTTTCCTCAGGAAGTTCCACTGCACCAGGAACTACATTCACATCAACCTGTTCTTCTCCTTCATCCTGAGAGCGAGCGCTGTCTTTATTAAAGACGCCGTCCTCTTTTCAGATGAGACCCTGAACCACTGCTTCATGTCCACCGTGAGTACCCACGCTTTCACTTCACAGCCCAGAGGCCGTTTTAGTTTTACTCCAATTATTCTGTTCATTGTCATGAAATCTGCAGAACCAGACTGAACTAAACATGTTGCCTTATTTTGATGGTAACTGCCCCTTTAAGCAACTGAAATCAGTCGCTCTCACGGGTTTGTCAGCCAGTGGGGACCAATCAGACGCACCCATGAGCACCCTCAGGTGGAGGTGATGAGCTGAGCCCTGGAGGTTTATAATTACAGCTGGGTTGACTTGTCTGATTTTAGCTTTTTAGGCCTGTTTTTAGTCTTCTGCCATAACCTCAGACCCACAGAAATCTAGATTCTCACACAATTGTTAAACTATTTGGAGAATTTCAGGATTGGGAACAAGGTGGAAGATAAAGAACCGAGTCTCAGTCAGTCTGGGTTGGAAGAGAACACAAATCACAACAGAAATGGTTTGGAACAAAAGGCTCATTCCATCCGTCGTCTGTTTTAATTCCATGAAACCGTGTCTAGTTGTAGATCAGAACAGAAGCAAACAGATTTCAATAGCAGACCTTCTATGCTGGTGCAGTATCTCCCTCCCCAGTGACACAAGTACAGCCTGAATAGGTTGAGTATGTTCTGGTTCCTGGAAGGTTTGAGTATGATAGGATTTATCATGACTGGAGGTTTAGTCTGACCAGCGGGAGCATAAACTCATGGAAACTCCACCATGATGATGTGAAACAGCTCCTGCTGGTCTGGAAGAGTCTCCCGTTGGGGCCACGAGGGGATCGATGACAAGAGATCCTCCTCCTGGAAACATGAGGAACTTCTAATATTTAGAATGTTCTGGATAGTCTAGAACATGGGAGCAGCGTACCACTGCCTCTCAGCTCTAGTTGGAGTATCTTCATGAGGCAAATATTTAGTGGCTGAAAAGTCAGATTCCTGCAGATCCAAATGCAGTCACACCAAGGAAGGCCAAGTCAAAGGGTGTTTATTAAACCAACGATGAGCTGGGAGATGGGCCACTCTTCAGAATGAGGCTGAACTGGGGTAGTGGGCAGCTGGGAACAGGCAGACAACTGAGGACACAAACCAGAGTCAACAGAACCTGGGAAAAACAGGAACAACATAGAACAAACACTGGGAATAATAGACTAGGAAAAACACCAAGAAGCACCAGGAATAGTCGGCTAGAGCGTTACCACAGAAAACTGTGGGACGATCTGGCAGAGGGCCACGAGAAAACCAGGGCCTTTATAGGATGGTGGTGATGAGGTAATGGCAGGCAGGTGAGAGGGAAGACACAATCTGAGCCAGGTGTGCCAATCTGGAAAAGAGGAAACCAAGACTATGGCCACTCAAAGACAGACAAACACAACTCAACACCCACATGACACTGGTCAGGTCGATGACAGGTGCCGGTTCTGTTTGCCCTGCAGACTTCCTGTAAGTCGGCTGTGGCCTTCTTCCACTTCAGCATCCTGGCCAACTACTTCTGGCTGCTGGTGGAGGGCATGTACCTCCAGACGCTGCTGGCTCTCACCTTCGCCTTCCAGAAGAAATACTTCTGGTGGTACATCGTCATCGGTTGGGGTGGGTTGCCTTTCCTTCAGAAGCCTTTCCCTATCCTCGGTTTGGCTCCAATAATTTTGTTTGTGCCCTCCAGGTCTCCCGACAACAATCATAACCGTCTGGATCCTCACCCGCAACTTCTACGATAACAGAGGGTGAGCCTCGCCCAGATCCCACCGCGTGGAGCTTCCAGTCGGCAGCTCGGGGGTTAAACCCGCCTGCAGCCCCTGCCTGACCCCATCGGGGGTCCTCTTCTGCGTCTCAGGCTGTCGTCGCGTGCTTTGTTCTGCGCCGTAGGACCTGATCGGGTTTCGCGCTCTCGTCTGTTCCAGGTGCTGGGACGACACGGACGTGGCCTTCATCTGGTTGATCATAAGGGTTCCCATAACTGCGTCGCTGCTGGTGAGTTCACAGCAGCTCTGGGTGACGTCCCGGAGTCGCAGCGCTGTAATTCTCCCATTGGCAGCTCACGCCTACAGAATCTCGGGACTGGTTTATTTCACTCTGACCGCAGGAAGAAAGAGCTTCCTGCTTCAGGGGCCTTACTTGAAACCTGTGGATTTATTATGACCTTGTAAGACTGCTTTAAAGAAGAGGGGTCCCGTTAACCCTTTGTTCGGGCTCGCGTAGGTGAACTTCCTCATCTTCATCAACGTGATCCGCATCCTGGTGCAGAAGCTGAGGTCTCCCAGCGTGGGCGGCAACGACACCAGCCACTTCAAGTGAGGGAACTGACGCCGGCTCCGGAGGGCGAGCGAGCGGCCCGTCGGTTCTGACGCTCTGATCCGTGCAGGAGACTCGCCAAGTCCACGCTGCTGCTCATCCCGCTCTTCGGGATGCACTACATGGTGTTCGCCGTGCTCCCCGAGCACACGGGAGCCGAGGCCCGGATCTTCATCGAGCTCGGCCTGGGCTCGTTCCAGGTGAGGCACATCTGGGTGTAAATCAAAGTCTGCAGAATCGCTGTTGTTCGGAGGATTTGTGTAAATATATTTATCCTTTTTCTGCCCTGAAGGGTTTTGTTGTGGCGCTGCTCTACTGTTTCCTGAACGGTGAGGTAAGCGCCATTTTACGGATCCTTTAGGATCCATTTCCTTTTTATTAGGATTGTTATAGATGCATTTACACTTCAGAGCTGTCACAACATCTGGAGGTGAGTGCAGTAGGCAGGCTTGCGCTGCAGCAGTTAAACTCCTCAGTCGAACCCAATATTCTGTCACTGAAGACTGGCTCTGAGGGGGTGATGAATAATTCACATTTTTGTCTTTAACATAATTTTTTGATCTTCGGTCCTTGTGATATTCTGCACATTTATTAACGGGGGTTAGGCCACATTTCCTTAGAGCATCTCTTCGGGGGTTGTTTTACTCTAAGACCTTATTATGTATCCTTCAAAAGGTGAGACGATAGAAATATTTATTTAAAAGAAACGTCTTGGTTTGGAGCTCAATCGGATTCTAAACAGGCAGGGATGAGGAGGTTCCGGGCGTTAAGTCAACACGGCGGATGTCCAGTTGGAGCAGGCAACAACAATTCCAAATGAGGAAAAGGTTCAGAGTGGGGGTCAAAAAAGTGTCCAGTATGAAAATGGAGAGTAAAAGTACCCAGAACTTTTCAAGAGGTGGTGCGAGAAGGTGAAAAGGTTCTGGTAGATAACCCCGAGGTGGGTTTGGGTTAAGCTGTTCATGGTTATAACGTTTATGTCTGGGTTCCAGGTTTAATCTGTATAGAGGAACTACTTCTTCGCCCCTTCTTCTTTTATTTTTTCTACAAATGTGGGTCGTTTACTCCGTGTGACCTGGTTCCAGGTACAGGCTGAGCTGAAGAAGAGGTTCTGGAAGTGGCAGACCCAGAGTTACCTGACGTACAGCAAGCGGCGGCGCACGCTGTTCACAGAGAGCAGCACAGTCACCCAGATATCCGTGCTGGATAAATCCAGCCCCAAAGAGCAGCCGTCCTCGGAGACCCACGGCCTGATGTCCTCCAGCGTCTCCTCGGTCTGAGCCCGGCGGGGCTTCCACGACGGCCGCGGGCCCCGCCGGGTTCGCGCCGGGTTGTCGCGGGGGCCGCGCAATAAGCGGCCCCGCCTCGAACGCGTCCGTTTTCAAAGTGCCAATTTCACACGCCGTTTCAACCTCTGTTGCTGGTACAAAAGTGGGGAGGGGGGAGGGGGGCATTTTTATCCCAGCGATCCCGCTCGGAGGACGTCCTGGTCATTAACTCAGCACTAAACAACACTCATCTTTCGCCTCTTGTGCCATTCCTGAGTCTGGACGGTGGCTCTTGTTTACAGAACGTGCTGGTCAGCAGCAACATGTTGCACGGCGCACCCGTGCACATCTGGAGCACTCGACTGTAAACATAAACATGTCCCAATGTCTTTGTGAAGTGGATTAATCTCTGTTTTGTGGCAGATTTGCAAACTTGGAAACTGGTTCCTAGAGTACTAGAAGAAGAAACGCCGTTTATTTGATTCCTAAATTTTGTGAAAAGGCTTCGTGTTCCTTCGCCTTTTGTTTAGGGTTTGCGATGCTAATGCTGCTTGCGCTTGAAATCTTTCCGGTTTCTGTGCTTTGTGGTTTTGTGTAGTAGATTTTAATAGATTTTTTTTTGTTTGTTTGTTTTGTGGACTCGTAGATCAAAACCCTGTTGTCGGTGGTTGTGTTCCTCAGTTACTGACCACAGCAGTGCCTTTGTGACGCCAAAGCAGAACTGAGGTCGATTTAAAATGGAAATGGTGTTGTGTCACCGACGTGATAAAATTAAGGCTGGACTGAGAGAACCATTTGGGGACATAGATGATGTCACCAGAGCTGCTTCGGCGTCATCTGAGCCGGGTACAATTTGCTGTGGGAGGGCTCAAATGAGTGTATCCGCAGACTAAATGGTGAAATGGAGCTTCAGATGGGAGGATATGAAACACTCGCCACAACGTAGAGCCAACAAGTTAAAAAACATTTATTGTCAATACTTAGAAAAGAAAGGAAAAGAAGAGAAAAAAAAAACGCCTTTTCGATGAGCACAACAGAGCAAAGGTCGAGGAGGTCGAGCAGGCCGACGTTACATTCAGCCATCGGAACACACTCCCTTAGCCCCACGGCCTCACGTGGCGGTGGCCGAGGGGCTCGCCGCTTCGCACTTCCGTCTGCTTCTCCTCATGTGTGCAACATTCAAAGGAAAAGCTGGTGAGGCTGGAGCTGCAGCCGGAACTCCATCATTCTCCGCCGGCCCATTAATCACCTTCCTGGGAGGCGGCTCAGATTCCCTTGAATGGCCTGAAGGCTCAGCCCTCCCACTGTGATTATATTTGCTGGTCAAATGAGATCAGAACAGTTGAACACGCATGCATCAGCCAGTAAACAGGCGTCACAGGAGGCGTTTATATTTCTAACACAATCACTATAGAAAAGTGGTAAAAGATAAAGAAGTTACGGCTATTCACTTTGAACCACAGAAAACTTCATTTACAAGGAACAGCGACTCGTTTCCGTCTCACATCCTAATTGTATTAAGTCACAAATGTTGGCTAAACACTCTAACGATAGCTTCATATTTGTTCTTATAGCAACAAGTTGGTCTGACATCGATGTACTAGCGGCGGAATAAGGCAACATAAACAGACAAAAGACCACTGATTGAGTTTAAAAAAGAGTGATGAGATTGTCATGAACTGAATTAGAAGCAGAAGCAGCCCTATCCCTCCCCCGACATCACAGAGATGGTGGGGGCCCCATGGGTGCTGTTGGATCTGCACCCTTACTAGGTCAGAAAGCAGAGCAACAAGTTGGTACAGTTTTCGGTCACACTTCTTTTACTTTCAGTTTGGTGATCTGCAGGTCTGAACATCCACAGTGACTGAGAAGAGTCCATGCTTTTATTCTTCAATTTGTAAGTGATGTTATTTTAAAGAGTGACTTTTTTTTTGTTATTATTTTTTATTTTTGGTGATTTTATTGGCTGTAAACTACAATTTTGTACATAAAAGTGATGACTTCACTTTATTTTGTTTGAATTCATGACATTTTACTTAATTGTACAATGTGAGAATGCATAAAATAAGTGTGAATATTTACAATAAAACTCGGTAAAAGTCTTAATATTAGTACTTTGATTTGTCATTATCATTTTAGTTAATGATTTGAAATAAATATTATAGTTACTGTTGAATTTATGTTCTGGGTGTTACCTGCAAATTACCGAAACAACGTTTATTTAAAAGGATTTATGGAAAATACATCTTTATAAAGCAGAAGTGATAAATCATAAAAAATAAACGCTTTAAAGAATTACATCATCCCTCAGATTTTAGTTTCCCTTTTAAAGTCTGTTAAATTGTCTCTTGCAGAAATGTATATCTTCGATGTACTTTTTTTTTTTTTTTTTACCCCTGTGGGTGCTGTAAAAAAATGGCATCTGTTGATTGTTGTGGCGTGCTGAGCGAAGGTTTCACTGCTCTGTCGTATGTTCTGCTCATCTTCAGCAGAGACGCGTTAAAGTAGCTTCAAGGCCTCCAGGGTTCAAACGCTGATTTCACTCCCATCGCATCATAAAAAGCACTTCGTCCAAACCTCCCACCGTTTTGAGTTTGCAGTTTCGTTTCGAAATCAAAAGACAGAAATGGTGGGTTTTTGTGCATGAAGGCACTTTTGGAGACACGAATCAAATGTTCAATTCTGACTGAAGGAGCAAAACGTTCGGCACATGAATCAACAAAACTGGAACTAAAACTCACCCGGAGCTGATTAATTCGTCTTTGGGACATCACTCGGCGGGTTCACCTCTGCAGAAGCATCCTAACACTTTCAGCAGGAGTGTGAAGGGATCCGCAACGCGTGAAATATTTCACATTTTATTTTACTCTGATCCTTTTGATTCAGAATTTATCTATTTAAAAGACAGCTACTCCTGGAATTCTTTTTGTCCCACAGAAACATTATAGTATAGTAGTTTGTTGTAAACATTGTACTCTGGAGAACCTTTTACCAGGAACTCTTTTGAGACACAAACGTTTGCTGCTCACCCAGAATTTTCCAGGACTTCCCAAGTGTTTCTGAGGGGACAGAAACGTTTGGGATTTGACCACATCCACCTGCAGCAGTGGCCAGAGAGGGCGAGCTGCAGAACCAGCAAATGGTTCACGGGAACCTTTCAGCTGTAAATTTAGTTCCAGTTCAAGAGGTACCAGGAGTCTGAAAAAGTTGAACTGCTCCCCCCCCTTGAAATGTTTCCAGAAGTGACACTAATCGACTTCTACAGGACGTATTTTGATAAAATTCCCGTAATGACTCAGGATATCATATAGAACATAAATATTCCAGTTTTTCACCTTCTCCTGAACCCCTCAAACGTCCTATAGGAACAAAATGAGTAGGTTCACGGTTGCCCAGGCAACAGATGCTGAGAGCCCACGAAGAAAAACAAGCAATTCAGCATCTTTTAAATACTCAGAAATACTCACAGACAATAAATATGACTTCATGCAGGCAGCTGAATGCAGTCCTTCAGCTCCATTGACATTTTCTGTACTAACGGCTGTTAAAAAATACTACAAATGCACCAAACTACTGGGCTTCTGGGGCTTCTTCTGTTCTGAGGCTTGAGGGTCGGTGATCCTCAGCGCACAGAACAAGCCCAGAAGTCCTCGTCTAACCCTGGTGGTTTCCTCACATATTTGGCATCTGACATGAGATTGCTGCGTTTTTTCAGCGGTTTGATCTGGATCAAACGTTTAGCTCAACATTCTTCCGTCTTTGTTGCATTTGCGGGGGATAATCCTGTTCCATCACTGTGGCTGAATAACTGCATGTTTAAAGTTTGATCTGTACAACACAGGAGTATAGTGTGTGTGTGTGTGTGCGTGTGTGTGTGTTCAGACTGGTTCCAGATCTCTGGGGTGAAGCAGGTCAAACTAGAGGCTGTTCCGGGTCACTGGAGTTGAGCTGGGTCTCCGCGGTGGTGTCGTCCGGGTACGGGTTGGGATAAGGGTTGTGGAACAGGTCGGTCATGGGGATGGGCGCGGCGTGTCCGCCGGCGTCGCCGTCGGCGCCGCACTTGCTCCCCGCGTTCAGGTGGCCGGGGTCTCGGCCTGAAGGCTGGACATTCGGATCTGCGAGCTGCTCTTGCTGAGGATGGACAGCTGCGTTCCCCCGTTCACCCCACTGCTCGCCAGCGAAGGATGTCGATGCTTCATGTCCACAGCAAAGTACCTGTTCACCGTCCAGCTGCGCCATTTCCTCTTGATCTCCGATTGCACCTTGAGGGATATACTTCACAAGGTCATTATTAATGGACCTCGCTGGAAAGACACAAGCTCACTGTTTTTGCTCCTCCCCTCTTATAAAACACTCCCAAGACTTTTCAGCGAGTTTTAAACATTATTTTACTCTGAAGAATCTTTTTTTTTTTTTTTTCCCTCAAAGGATGTTTCAAACCTGTCTGATCATGAGTCAGAGCGCGCGTCCCCTCATGGCCAGGTTACTCAGTCCCTGAGTCAGACCCTCATCCTAAACCTCTCCCCATGTTTAGCGTGTGTGTTCAAATATTCAATGAGTCATGCGTGAAGCTGTGCACCGTTACTTAAGGGAGGCTTACCTCTCCATTCAGGAAACAGTAAAGGACGGCGACCACGAAGCCCTGAAGACACGAGAGGGCACGACCATGAGACAAATGCATAAATATGACAATAAAGATGCAAAAACCTTGAAAATAAATGCAAAAAACCTGCACCACTGGATGGTTTAAGATCAAATAATCTACAGAAGAGAGTAGACACAGCTGAGATTTACTGGCCTAAATCAGCAATCTCACATTTCTTAAATCAGATCTATCTAATTGTTGACAGTAAAGCCAATAAAATACTATAAAAACTAGAGATTCATATGTAAGAAGTCAGATCATTATTTTACCAAAGTGTCCTATAGACTTCCAGACTTAACTCTGGTCCTGTTGGGACGTTTGGGGTGACCTGAGTGCAGGAGCGAGGGGTTCTGCTCACCTGGAAGGAGCCCAGCCCGAGTTCAAACACCAGACGCTCCCTCTTGCTGACGTTCTCGGGGGAGAAGGCGAAGACCGTGTAGTGGATCCCGAACAGGGGGATCAGCAGCAGCGTGGATCGAGCCAGTCGCCTGGAAACACACAGGTGTTGACCAGGTATTGAGTGGGATCAGCGTCCGTCCTGGGCAGTGGTTCCCACATTCCACAGTATTTTCTGCCTTAAATTCCATTTCTCGTTGGAACAAAACATTGAAACCAATCGACAGCCCGCCTCTGCTCCATCTCAGGTGTGTGTCCAGGTCCTCATACTCACAGGTAAATACTGGACTCGTTTCCACCGATGTCAGGTGACTGAAGCTTCTGGACAAGAATGATGATGATGCCGACGAAGAGCACAAAGTTGATCTGCAGGAAATGAACGCGACAATAGGATGACCACATGGTGATGTAATGGCGCTCTCCTTCACATTTGTCTGAGCGCTGCTCAAGACATGACACCAGTAAGACCAGTAAGACTCTCCCTGATCTCACCATAATTGAAGCCAGCACAGGTCCCTTTATCACCCACCAGATGGCAGCATTGTCGTTCATGTCCCAACATCTGCACCAAATAAGAAGAAACCTTTATTTTTATCATGCAGAGACAACAACAATAACAACAACAACAATAATAATAACAACAACGCACACTGGTGTGTTGGAATAAGTTGGAATAAAATGTCATAAACTTCGATAGATAAACTTCACCTGTCAATCTGGTGAAGGTGATCGTTATATGATTATTGATGTGTGTAAAATACAAAGAGGAGCGTCTTCCAGCTTTCCGGGCGTGTGTGTGTCACCCCACCTACCCGATGTCGTCAAAGTGCAGCCTGAGCACCGCCCAGATGGTCACGCACAGCGTCGGAGTTCCTGTCGGCGACAGAAACTGTTAAAATCCACGTTTGTTCCCATTGGCGAGGGCGGCAGGGTCACGCCGTCTCACCCCAGCCGATGATGATGTACCAGTAGAAGTATCTCTTCTCGGGGAAGAAGGTCTCCACCAGCAGGGTGAAGAGGTACAGGCCCTCGATGAAGAGCCAGAAGTAATTCGACAGGACGCAGTAGTGGAAGAAAATCATGACGGCCCGACACTCCAGCTGCAAACATCAGGGTGGGGGGTGGAGGGGGGTCACAGTGGGGAGGGCACCTCCGTGGGCAGAGCCGGCCACGGCTGTCACTCACCGTGTGTATGAAGCAGTGGTCGCTGTCCTCCTGCGCGTACAGCACGCTGTCTTTGATGAAGACCGAGATCGCCCTCAAGATGAACGACACGAACAGGTTCATGTGGATGAAGTTGCGCGTGCAGTGCAGCTTCCTGCGAGGGACAGGCCGAGATTAGCAGGATGTGTTGCCAACGACCGGCGAGCCCTCTCTCAGCTTGAGACGGTCTCACCTGAACCTGCACAGGATCACCATGGCGATGGTGAGGGACACCAGAGAGGTGCTGTAGCCCACCGTGTACAGAGCCTTCACCGACACGTAATACATGTCCTGAAAGACACGAGCGACAGGTTTAACTACTTGAACCCTCTGAACCTGAAGGCCGACAGCACGCGGGCACTGACCACATGGCTGCCGTTGCCTTCCTCGTACAGGCAGGCGTCAGCGTAGTGAGGGAAGGTCTCCGACCAGCCGTACTCGGTGCAGTTACGGCTCACTGTTCCCAACTCTGGGGACACAGCAGAGTAAAGACAAGAGTTAAACCATGGGATGCACACACACACACACACACACACACACACACACACGCACACACACACATAGACGTGTGTAGGGTGAGGTGCCCTGAAGCAGACCACAACCCTCAGAAACCATCCTGGAACATCAGGAACACTCCCTGAAAACACTCATCAATCATCTGAAAATAAGCACAGTCAGCTCAAGTTAATGAGCTGCTGTCTGATGTGCATCCCAAGTAGTTCTGGAACAAATTAGAAATGCATTCTAAATAAAATACTGGTTCCTGTCCAAACCTGAGTTAAGGGTTACGTCTGTCATTGCAAATAACTGTAATTACACAAATGACCAGCAGGGGGAGACATAGTACACAAAACATCTGAGCCGAGTTAAAACTATTACTTATTTCAATTGTAACAAAACCACAAAGCATCTTTTTTCTGCTGAAAAAAATTTACTGATTGATTGATTCTTGAAATCTTTTCTCCTTTTAGTCAAAGTATTTAAATTTGTCCTCTTTGGATTGAAACCCAATAATCACATTTTTCTACTGGCAGACATTGAGGCTGATGACTTTTATATGATGGATGGTTTCTATCATTTCATTTTACCTAGAGATTTGAGAGTGTCATTTTTAAATGGCTTTTATATATTAATATATCTGCACATTCTGTAGTTTAATTGAGAGAAATACTGCCACAAATCTGTGTTTCATAGAAAGAATCACAGTATAGAAACCCAGAACACCCTCATCACTGACCGTAGTCTTCCTCACTCATGAACTGGGAGAAGAGTTCAGGACAGTTTATTTCAACCACCTCGCCGATCTGAGCTGAATGCCAGCAGGTCAAGTTGTCCCACATCCAAGGACATCCTGGAGACAAGATACAATACCATCTGATACCACCTCATATGATGCTGAAGACTACAAAAATGCCAAAAACCCACCAAACTCCGGGTCATTCCTGGGGTCGTTGATCATTTCCATACATTTCTCCTCTTCCCTCTTGATGACACAGTTCATAGGAACCTGCTGGCTCCAAACCTAGAAAACAAATACAGAAAAATGAGTGAGTGAGGGAGATTGTTGGAATTTACAGGCAGTGTGGATCACTGATCTCATTTAGTTTTGTCCTGGTGGGGTTTGAAACGATATGTAGTCGATAGTATTGATTCATTTCACAGTATATCAAAGTTAAACAAAAGACAGAAGACCCCCCCACACACACACAGACACACAGACCAAAGGGGACAGAAGGGGGGCTCCTTCACAGTGCTTTTTGCTCTGGGAGTCATTTAAAGGGTCAATAACCTGCTGACTGACACCAGACTTCAGTCTGAACCATTGTCAGAGACTCCAGCCTCCACATACACACATAACACACACACAGACACACACACACAGACACACACACAGACACACACACAGGAGGAGGACCGGTGCGCCACATGACTGATTTTATGAGATGCGGTTAGCGTCATCACCACTCGGGGGGCTAACGGAGAGCGTGAAGGGTTTATTGTGTGGAAGTTTGATCCTGAGTCAGCTGACGCAGGAGCTTCACCGACGGACCGTCTCTACGTTTGCTTGTTATGTTCAGCACATTACTGAGTGTGGGACAAAAACATCTTGCGACACAGACCTCATCTCAACATCTAGATGAAGTCAGACTGGAGACAACCGCAGCTCTCGATGAGCTGTGTGGGAGTGAAGAAGCTCCAGAACTTGCAGATAAAATTACGTTTTATTTGACAGATCACTTCCTCCTGACTCATAGGACTTTGGTGTTTTTATCATGTTTCTGTTTGAAGCTACTACTAAACTTCTAGAACTCCTATCAGCAGCAAATTTAACGCAAAAAGGGCAGCAGTTAATTTGATTTTATTGACCAGGGCTAATCTGCCGACACATTCAACAGAAGTGAGATGAGGAGCGGCACAGAAATCTGAGTTCAGCCACCTTCACCAAAGGAAAAACAAACACTTTTAAACACCTAGACTCAAAACGGCCTTGGTTTACAAGGCTATGGTTCAAAGGTTGTATTTAACACACTGGAACACACATGTGCGGATTCTACCTTCAAGTGAAGCTTTTAAAGAGCAAAACTGAGATATTTTGCATGAAGATAAAATAAATGTAATCTGCAGTTATCATAGCACCAGCAGTTTATGAGGATTGTGATAGCGCAATCTATCACTTCCTGTTTCCTCATCTCTAAAAAATATCATTACAATATGTGTGTGTGTGTGTGTGTGCATATGTGAACACACTTACACAAACACACACTGGGTGAGTCACCCCTCATTTCTATTCATCAATAATAAAGATTGACCATCAGAGACATTAATTTGACCATCGACAGTTGTTGGTCATCAGGTATGTTGATCTAGAATCATACCGGATCTCTAATGATTCCCTCGTACTCCCTTAATCCTATAAACCTGTCTGAGGTGTTTCATTCAAAGGTCTAATCTACCATGCGTCTTTTGCTCCCATCCCATCACACTTCCTGAAGGGCATCTTCCCTGATTGGTAGCTCTGCTCTTGGCCAAGAGAAACCAGGGTGTGATCCAGATGTGTTACCAAACTATAAGGAGCAAACTCTAAAAAGAAGGTTAAATATAGACATTTAACCCTGTTTTTATCTGTAGAGTTCTTGAGAAGTCAGAGAAGTCATGGAGTTCCACCAGGTTCTGTGCTTGGACCTCTCCTTTTCAACTTGTACATGCTTCCCTTGGGAAATGTTATTCGGAAGCGCGGAATAATTTTTCATTGGTATGCTGATGACGCTCTGTATTTATCCATGAAACCAGAGTAGGCAGAGCAGTTAGTGTAGCTCCAGGCTTGGCTTAAATACATAAACTCTTGGATGACCTTGAATTTCCTTCTTCTTAATCGAGAAAAAACTGAGGTCCTAAATGTCTCACTGATAGATTAGACCACATCGCGACATCATAAAAAGGTCACATGACTGCGGTTCTGGCTTCTCTTCTTTGGCTGCCCATTAATTTAAGAATATGTTTTCAAATATTTCTCCTGACCTTCCAGGTCCTCAGAGGCTCCATCCTATCTGGAGGAGCTAATAGCGCCATACCATCCCAGTAGACCGCGCCACTCTCAGAATGCTGGTTTACTTACTGGGTTGGCAGAATCTCAAAGGCTAGAATGGGTGGTTGAGCATTTATCCATCCTCTTCCTCCCCCCTCATCTCATCCTCTTTTTATCTCCTCTCTTTCTCTCCTCTCCTCATCTCCCCTCCTCTCCTCCACCTCTCTCCTCCTCTCCTCTTCTGCTCTTCTCCCCTCCTCTCCTTCACCTTTCTCCTCCTACTCCTCTTCTGCTCTTCTCCCCTCCTCTCCTCCACCTTTTTCCTCTCCTCCACCTCTCTCCTACTCCTCTTCTGCTCTTCTCTCCTCCTCTCCTCCACATTTCTCCTCCTCTCCCCTTCTACACCTCTCTCCTACTCTCCTCTTCTCTCCTCCCCCTCCTCTCCTCCACCTCTCTCCTCCTCCTCTCCTCCACTTTTCTCCTCCTCTCCTCTCCTCCTCCTCTGCTGCACCTCTCTCCTCCTCCTCTGCTGCACCTCTCGTCTCCTCCACCGCTCCTCTCCTCCTCCTCTGTCTGTATCCATCTGCAGGAATCCAATCCCATAGCTGTGTGCAGTCGTTGTATAAATAAAGATGAATTGAATTGCATCACTGAGACGTGGTGAACTGAGGGTCCAGATGTTCTCTCATCTTCCAGTGTCGAGCACCATCGCTGAGCGACCTTTTACACTTCAGCCCCTCTGATGTGTAGAATTCAACCTGTTTGTTGTTTTTTGTTTTTTCTTCTTGATAATCAGTCGTTCCAGCGTGGTTGATCGACAGCCCGCTCCAGCCCAAACATCTGCTCCAAACGTCTGATTACAGCAGTTTCCGTTCCCCCTCCGCTCCCCGTGTGGCCTCGTCACAGCCATCTAAGCTCTCAGCAAATGCACCTCAGGGCAATGACTCACATTTAACGGCGGATCGCTTTTCTCGCAGCTCTTCACAGGAGAGAAGCCTGCTCTGGGGAACAAGACTGACGTTAAATAAACGGTGAATAAATGATGAGATTGCATCTTTATCCAGCAGTCCCGCTTCACACCAGTCAATCCATAATTGATGCGGAACGGCTGTACAAGAGCCGTGCACCTGAGGGTGTGGGCGCACGGGGAGGGGAGGGGTGTTCACCTCCAACTGTTGCTGTTGGTCCTCGATGCTGCGGAAATGAAGGCGGGTCAGATGTTCAGACCTTACCGAGGGTGCGACCAGCAGGAAGAGCATCAGCATGGTGGCAGCAGACATTCTGGAATCCTCAGGAGCTCTCAACCAGATGGACAGATGGACGCAGCCGATGGGAGTTCACCTCGGGATCTGAAACACACCGCGGGTGAAATCTGTTACCGCCTCAAAATGGATCACACGAAGCGTTTGAGACTGTCGTGGAGAAGAAACAGGGAATGTTTAAAGGTTTAAATCCGCATTCAGCCGCACATGAACCTGAAGTCTCGTCAGAGCGAAGATGTAGCGACGGTGCGTTCAGGTGTTCAAACGAAACAGAGGAAACAACCATGCCAGAAGAATCAGCTCTTTGAGTTGAGGTCAGTGTCTCAGGTCAGACCAGAGGCCGTGAAGGCCAGGGGTCACCTCAGATGACCTCAGAGCTCTGTTAGCTGTCACTCAACTTGACAGAAGCGCTTGAGTGATTTCAGCCCGCTTTTCGTTTCCTCAGCAGCCAATCACAATCGTCCTCGCTCCTCCTTTAGCCAATCACAGCAGACAGGATATAAAACCCATCCCATCTCTTCGAGCTTTTTTTTTTCACGTCCCTCACCTTTATCACCGCAGGGTCCATCAGCTTCAGGCTACTGCTGGGATTTCTTTTTACCATCCAGTCACTCATTTATTTGCAGACCCACACGTGAATCTATTATTTTGTGCCAGTTTTCTGACTGTTATCAGATTTTTATATAAAATCCCAGTATTGTCCGGTGCCCTTCGATCATCCTGGATCTACCCTGACTCTGCAGGCCTGAAACGTTCACACGGGTGAAGCCAAGTGTCCTCGTCCCGCTGGGAGAGTTCAGCATCGCTGCGGTGCCATAACGCTGCCAGCAGCGGGCCCCTCCCCCTGCTTCCTGTTGCCAGGAGCAACGGCCGAATGCTGGCGAGTTTGGATCTGAAGTGAAGCACGTGGACCTCCTTCTGTTCGATCCTCTGCTCTGATGATAAAGGTTCGGTGTGTTTCAGGTTTTATTTTTACAGTAACGTTATCCCTGATGCACCTTAGCAGAGAATAAATACCTTTATATTATTTATAGAAAACAGTGTATTTATAAAATAGAATTCAGCTCAACAGAATACCCACAAAATGTTGAATAAAATGTACAACAACATATTTAAAACTGCCATTAAATGCACACACGTAACAGCTGTGGTTTTGCATATATGAGCTCTTTCCTGAAATAAAACTGATGTATTTTTATTCACAGTCCCACCCTTCATTAAAACTGTGATATAGAATAAACTAATCCCAGTCTCTGGTTGTGCTGAAACCTTACAAACGCCCAGAGACGGGAAAACACCAAACAGGTCACAACATATTTCTGTCGCCTGAAAACAGGTGAAAAGGAAGGACTCATATTTCTGTTAATCCCTCTTCGCGACCGCTCTCCATCTTCATGTCTGTTTTTGTTGCCCCGCCAGCTGTCAGAGCCCAGAGGATGAAGGCCCTCGTCTATCTACTCCCTCAGTAAGCCTCAACCACCATCTTCAATCTCTTCTTTTTGTTCCGAAATATGTAAATGGTTCAGAAATGGTGGAGAAAGTATTCTTCTAAAAGAGCCATCGTCTACGTGTTAATCCAACAACGGACCATCTAATTCCCAGTGATTACCTCGGAAAGTCTGGAGCTCTATATTTAGTCCAAGGAATTATGGGAAGAATTAATGTACACAGACATGACTTAGTCTTCATTATTACAGAGAGAGAGACAGACTGACAGACAGACAGAGAGACAGACAGACAGAGAGTGGCCTGGTTTCACGCTCCCATTAAATCCCTCTTTCTTTCCCACAATTCACTAGGGATCGTGTCAACATGGGACAGGGGCAAAAGTAAAGAATTTGTTAATCATCGTCTTGTTCTCACCAGCAAACCACCAATCACAGAGAACCTCACCACCGACCACAGTGATGAGATGGAGCCCACCTGCCCCCTGCTGGTGGGCTTCAGTGTAGCAACCGACTCCTCCTCTGCTGTCATTGCATGTGTCAGATGTTTGGGGTCAGGTATTTAAATTAGGGGTGGGGGGGGTGTACAACAATGTCTACTAATTATTGTGTATTCAAGGTCAAAACAATGTTTGGTCAAATTTGGATTTCAAAGGAAAAAGTCTGGAAATTGTAAAAATCGGCAGCATCAGTCTGAGAATATTCTGCATAAGATGGAGCCATTGGCACGGCTATGAGGGGGAAAACATTTTAATATGTTGTGATAAGAACTCAGTGTGATCCTGTTTTCACTCCAGGACAGCAGGTGGCGGCAAGCTTTGTGTGTGTGTGTGTGTGTGTGTGTGTGTGTGTGTGTGTGTGTTGTGTGTGTGTGTGTGTGTGTGTGTGTGTGTGCGTGTGTGAGTGAGTGAAGAAGGAAGAGGAAGACAAACAGCCATTTTTAAAAACACTGATAAGTTTGAAGAGGCAAATCCCTTCTTCGTAGCCTCATTCTCAAATTTCAAACGGCAAATTGGATTTTTAATTGGATTCTTAAAGGAACATCAAAGAAGAAGGTGAACGCTGGCAGCGGTATGTTCTCTAGATTTGTTCTGTTTTGGTTGGTCAAATATATGATAATAAATAGTTCCATTTACTGACATAAGCATTAAATCACAAAAACACTGTTTCCATAAATAGTAAATGTAAACATTAACCTAAATTCATGTCCTGAAACTCAGAAATCAGACGGGAACAATCTTAGTTCCACTAAAGAAGACAAAAATCTGATGGGGATGATGTCATCGTGTGATCTCCCGTCGTGCGTTAGTGGGTGCGTTTTGGTGCAGTTGGAAACGTCATGGGAAAACAAAACATCTACGCAAGGTTTTAAAACTGGGCGTTTAAAGGAAATGAACTTGCAAGAGACGGAGAATTCAGCGGTCACAAACGTGATTCAAACAAAAGGGCCACCAGCCACAATATCTCCACGACCGTCGTTTAAAGGGGATGTGAGGCAGCATGGCGATTGGTTCCTATCAGTCGAGGGTTCCTTAAAATGATTTCAGCGTTCCTCATGTGATGAAGAAGCTGCAGGAGTTGTTGGGTTCTGTTTGTGAACCTTTATTTTTGCGGGACAGCACAGGTTGAGATGGAAGAGAAGGCGGCGACAATGCTTTGTGGGGATTTGACAAATAGCTCAGCGTTCTAACCTCCGGGGTCAACGCGAAGAGAGTCTCCGCTCTGACAGAATGTGTGAGCTCGTCTCTAAGCAGGAGGATGTGCGACATTAGGAATGAACAGATGCTGCCTTCGAAGACTCGGCATTGAAAGGAGGATCCGTGACAAAGACGACTGGGAAGGGAATGAGGTCGATGTGCTGTGAGTGGGCCTGAAGCACCCCCCCCACACACACACACTCAAACACACACACACACACACACACACACACACACACACAGACACACCTACCATTTAAACATCAGTATCTCACAGATCTGAGAAGCAGCTGAGCTTGACTGCATCTTCATCGAAGCAAATCCAAGCAGGATCCTGTGGTTTGGCCCTGGTGAGGTTCCCGCTGGATAAACAGCTTTGAAGATTAACCAGCTTCCCATCAAGTCCCGCCGACATTTCAGGAAGTAAACAGCACATATATGGTCTGAACCTTTGTTCCATACCAGTGTTTATTTATTTTTGTGGCTGCTTGGGCTAAAAGGGGAGCTCACTCTGGGTGCATTCACCTCCCTCCATCGGCGAAGCTGCAGCTTCGCAAACGTGAGTACAACGGCCCGTCGCTGCAGTTTATCAACGGATCTCCAGCTATGGGTGCCGGAACACGCTGGATCGGGCGCACCCACACCGCCCTGCAGCCATAAACATTCACGCACAGCGAGCAGGACCCCAGCTGGGTCAGACATCTGCATTAAATGCCTCACACTGAGATGCATGGGCCTGCTGCTGCACCTCCTTCAGCAGACCAGATCAGCCGGTGGATTCATGACAAGGTCACATAAACGCTCTGCACGGAAGATCTCCGTGAACAAAGCTGCTGCATCCTGAACCTAAAACCATCTCCCTGCAGGATCTCGGCATCCATCCATGCTGCTGCTGCTGCTGCTGCTGCATGTGTGGGGAGGCAGCATCAAGTCCATCTTTGCTCATTCCGTTCAACTTTAAAACCAGTCTCCTCCGGCATCGGCAGCGTTTTAGCCGAGTTTTATGTCCTGTTCTAATCCTGATAATCTAATCTCGACCTAACCGTGTGCACCAAACTGCGCGCTGCTGCGCCTCGCGGAGCGCAGCCGCACATGCCGCAAGATCCCGGTGTGCTCCGTCCCCCACTCTCCTCCGAGACATCCGTCAAGACACACACACACACACGCACGCACGCACGCACGCACACACACACACACACAGACCGCGGGAGGATCCGTCCATTGAACAGGATCCGAGTCAGATCTTACCATGGTGTCGTTATTCTCCAAACGCGCTCTGGTTCAGACCTGCCGTCACCGATGAGGAGGACCAGACTCCCGACAAGTTCCACTCTGAGCCGATGAATGCGGAGATTCTGTGAAAAGATCGGAGATGTTCGGCTTTTTTTTGTTTTTTTTCAGCTGATTCCGATCTCCACCTCCAAGAAAATCACCAATGACGGGATGTCGAGCAATTCTGGGGATCCAGTCGCCTCCGCTGAAAATGCGCCGCGCATTTCAACCAACCAACCAACCATCTCTCTCTCTCTCTCTCTCTCTCTCTCTCTCTCTCTCTCTCTCTCTCTCTCTCTCTCTCTCTCTCTATTTCTCTCTCACACACACACACACAAACACACACTCACACGCACACAGTACAAAATTCAATTTTAGATGATTGATGTGCGATTTGAACAGTTCACGATGAATAAATTATCTGAAGAACTGTGGTCATTCTCTCTCTCTCTCTCTCTCTCTCTCTCTCTCTCTCTCTCTCTCTCTGTGAGAGAAGGGGTCACAGTTTTTCCTTTCAATTCATTTGTAGTGATATTGCTTCTATTACAACCCAAATTGCCTGAAGGTTCCCCCAATAGGAAGAAACCCCGAGCAGGACCAGTTACCACCTGCTTGTGTCAAAGGTGAGGAGATGTTCCTGCTGGGTTTCTGTCCCAGTCTGAAGACCATTTAGGGGTGAACTAATGAAGTGGGCCCATTTGACAGACAGGTAAAACTGACAACTGGGGGAACTGGAGAATGCATCCCCTTCTTCATGGGTCATCCCTGTGGCAACATCAAACTCCCCGCATGGACAAAGTAATTCTGCCAACAACCTTCACCTGTTGCTGATCACAACGCCACCTCCTACCAACAGCTGCTGGTTTGTTGGCCTTTTTTTGGCCTTTTTTTTAATGTGCTTTTATATTTTTTTGTGCTTTAAGAATTTGACCGCGTGCCCTTTACTCCACCTACAGTAGGAGTCGGTGTTTGCTACAGCTGTTTCCATGACAACTCACTCCTCTACATAGATTAGGAAGTTGCAGTGACTTATTTTGCAGGTTAGGAGCCCCTTCCTCGGCATGAATGTCACAAAACGCACTCAGCTTCTTTGCTCTTGCTCCAATTTTCATCTTTGGCTCAGAAAAAAAAGTATTTTTACACCTCTGCATCACACAGCATCAATGTGTTTTATTCCTCTTGTGTTCTTCATCCGACCAGCCCTCCCACACCGACTGTAGCTGTGACTCATTTTCCATCCTGAGCTGGAAGCACAAAAATCTCACTTTCTCATTTTCCTTTAAGCATAATTTAAATATACTGCGTGCACGCGCGTGCACACACACACACACACACACACACACACACACACACACACACACACACACACACGTACACACATGCTCAAGTTCTACTTCCCAGCTGTGATGGAATCGTGACCAGGATTTGAGTGCTCCTCCTGATGCAGTGACATCATCCCTAATTGATCCTCCTTTTCAATTTTGACGGGGGAATAATACGCTGCTGTATGGGGTTGCCATAGCAACTGGCCCATTTCAATGCATAGTGATGTGGAGTGCATGTTGCTGGAAGCCAGGAGATGGTAATTGGGGGTGTCGGGGTGGGATCGGGGGTGAATGTGAAGGAAGGAGGTGGGTGAAGCTGTCTGGAAGCAGAATGCAGACAACAGTGGGGGGCAGGGCCGCGATCGGCTCGACGAGCGCACAAGTCAAACTGAAACTGGTACCGTCAGAGCTGTAAACAAATCTGTTTAGATCTGTTTGTTATCTCAACTGTGCTCCCTCCTTTAATGGTCGAAACTTGGAATATTTCCCAGAATGCCCCGGGCAAGAGGTTGAGACATCGCGCGGGGCGCTGCAGCCAACAGGCTTTGGCCTCGGGGAGCGCGTGAATAACGATCAGCTGTAGCTCGTAACATGAGTCGGTTGGAAATTGATCACGTCTGACCAGCGATGTGGAGGCCATAGCGGCATGGATGGTCACGGCAAATGTTCAGGAATGTGCACGCCTCCTTCCCTCCCTGCCAGAAGGTCCTCTTCATCATACTGAAGCAATAACAGCAGTTGAAATCACCATGGCAACAGCATTCCTACCTGGAAGTATGGCTGTGGTGATGCGGGAGGAGGAGTAGATGGAGGGAGAGCGAGGCCTCAGAACTCCACAGGGTTTATTATTTCCAACTAGCTGTCTTCAGTTGGCTTCGTAAATGTGCTCCTATCTCTCCCTGCATCAGTAATGATGTTTAGATCCCTCAAGCTAATGTTTTTAGAAGCTTTCTGAAAGGCTCGTCCATATAAAATGGACCTGATGGGACCAACCACAATTATAACACAATGATAATCATGGTTTAAAACACAGCAACAACATTAAGAAATAAAAATAAACAAACAGGAGGATCATTTAATGCGAAAAATGCTAAATTTCCTTTATAAAAAATAGAAAATCAGAATCAGTTCAAAATAATGACTATTTTATTTGTAAATACATAAACCTGCTGCTGTTACAAACAAAATAATAATAATTTTTGCATATTACACCAACTTTCACCAAAATGTTTAACCATATGTTAATAAAATTCATGAATTATTGATGCTCCAGTTAATGTTTGGCTTAATAAAAGATTTACATTTCAGCTGCAGCCAAAACACAGGTGGAACAACAAAAACATTAAAAATGAATTGACACGAAGGAGAAGAAAGCATCCCACTTGTGACTCTTCCGTCTCGCCCTTTAGCACTGACGGGCCACAACTCTGGAAGAGTGATTCCAGTCCTGTCCTGGAAGAAGAAATCTGTGGCTCTCCGCTCTCGTTTGTCTTCAGCCTCGCTATCGTCCAGATCAATGGAGATCTCCACATGGGTCTGAAGAAATTTCACTAGCCTTCGCCTCGCTCTGCCGTCTCCATGGAGACGAGAGAGCAACCCCACTACATGACCAGACACGTTGGAGACGGGGGGACTATCTGCTCCGCGGGGATGCGTTGGACGTGCTCGTTGAACGTTGGTTTTTAGTCTCACGGCCTCTTTCGCCCACCTTCGGCGGTGAATCTGCTCTCTTGTGACAGCGTCGACGGTCCTCTTCATTATGTCTCCTACAGCCACGTTGGCATGGGGGTCAAACGGCTGTGACCGCGGCAGACAGAGGAGGCCATTAACCCGCCGTTAACTGCGGCGTGTCAATGGTCCCCGACGTGGACTGACCTCGGAGGGAGCTGCGAGAGATGAAACAGAGCCGAGCGTCAGACATCAGCGTCTGAGCATCGCCCTGGGCTTTCTGTGTCTAGGGGGGGGTTCACCACTCTCGGGAGGGGGCGAGGCGTCCCGCATGACCACAAACCTATTACAAGTTGTCGGGGGGGACTTTTATTTCTGATGCGATTTCACAGCGTGAAAAAAGACCTCCAGAAATAACCAGAGGAAACGAGAGAGCACAGATTAGCCTGGACCATCAGCTCAAATAAAATTAAAAACACACCCAGAGGAAGACCGAAGCTCCGACCACGCTGAAAAACACTGGTCATGTAGAGCAGCGCGGAAGTTCCCAGGTTTTTTTTTTCCTGCGACAGAACCAGAACCCAGAAGGTCACAGATGTGACACAGATGTGGTTACAGTCTGTGGCGTGAACTTTAGAGTTGACTGTTTGACTGATTTGACTGCTTTGATTGTCATTATAAAATGACTGAACAATGAAATCATAAGGCCCGGGGGGTCAGCCATGAACCCTGTTTGATTTTTGCTTTTTAGTGGGGTGAGAAAGACCCCCCCCCCCCCCCCACACACACACACACACACACACACACACACACACAGAGCAACACAGGTAGATGGGAATTGAACCCATGTTGCTGTGAGGTCGTAGAGCTGAGAGTGGAGGTGCAGGCGAGCTGTCAGTGGGAGCTGCCGGGACGATGGACGTCCACGTGAAGACATCTGCATGGTGAGACGGCTCGAGGCTGCTGCCCGCTGCAATGAAATTACTGGCTGGATCAGGATGTAATCACTGTTATTGTGCTGTCTCCACTTGTGCTGTGACACAGCCGGCGGAAACAACCGCTACGGGCTATTTTCAGGCTCCGCACAGATGGCATCTTTCAGGTTAGACCCCTGGAACCAGCGCTCTCGCTCCAGACCCGTGCACCGACTTCTACTCCGTCACAACGTTGCCCGAGACTGCGACGAAAGCAGCCAGGAAACCTGGATCAGGGGGTAGTTCACGGTCATCTGGAGCGCTTTAAAGGTTACTGCCTCCGCTTCAGAGGCAGGATAAGTAGGAAGGGGTTCTTTCACGGTGGAATGTGTATTGTCGTAGACCTCGTGTGTGTGGCGTCGTTATCCTGTCCATAAAAAATACATGCTGTGATCTCATTATCCTGCTCCTCTCCTGGAACGCCACATAAAATCAATCCCGGCCAGAGGAGGGAGAGAGCGCTACAGATTCTCCTCATTTCACAATGGGTGAGAAGAGGCCCTTACAACTGTGTGTGTGTGTGTCTGCGTGTGTGTGTGTGTGTTGTTGTGAGTGCTAGAAATTGAGTACCAAAATTTGCATTCTACTAGCAAAGTGAGGACATTTTCTCTGGTTCTCCCAACTCCGACTGTTTTAGGGTTTAATGTTGCATTAGAATTTTATCTAGGTAGACGTACAAGCATGGGTGTGGGTGTGTTTGCCTCCACAGTTTTCAAGGATATTTGAATAACTGTTCCTTAAAATGCCTTCCCTTTTTGAAATTCTTATTCTTGAAAAGTTGCCTTGAAAGTGGTGCTTCTTGTCTTTCCCTGGCATTTTTAAAGGGCCATTGCTAAGCGAGCTGGAGTCCTGGAGATTCGTGTAAGATTCAACCCAGACTCCCTCGTGACAAAACTGGTGGCTTGTTGAATTGTGCATTTAATTTTAAGCAGCGTTTCACTCTAAAACATCTCAACTTGTGTGTTTGTTATAATGTTTTTGATTTTCTTTTTTTGTGCACAGGCTCCTTCTCCTCAGAGCGAGCAGCGTCCCTAAGATCCCACGTGCGTGCACGACTTTCTGGGCGTGGTCAGTCTGAATTCTGGGCGTGGTCAGATGGATGAGAACCGGGTGAGAACACCAAACAAGGTAACTGAAAAAGTGGGTCTTCCCCTGTGAAGAAGGGAACCCTGCCGGCTCCCGAAGAGCAGGCTTGTCCCTGCGACAGTAAACTCACCTGTCACCTGTGCTTCACGGCCTGATTCCCAGCAGGTGAGAATCTACATGTGTACCCGCCTTTTACCCAATTAGAGCGGTGGTGGGTGAGGGCTGCCTCATTTCCCTGCATAATGGATTGAAGAGAGGACCCCCTCCCTGAAAACACAGGCTGCATGCTGATGGAACACCTGATGTCCTGCCTCAGGAAGTTCTGGTTACCATAGGAACCGCTGGACGAGGCCGGTGCAGAGCCGGGCTTCGGCCTGCCCGCCGCATCGCTGTTTATCTGACTGGTGTCCTTCATTGCAGCACAGCCTCTGGTTGATTTCTGGAAAGCCTTTTCCATCCAAATCATTAGTTGCAAACCTCCAGATCCTTGGGGGGGGGGGGGGGGGCAGACTGGGTCCATAATCTGTTTTAAAATGGTTAAATGTGTTAACGGCCTCCAGGTGAAGAGCGGAGGACGGAGCTGCAGAGGCTCGCTGCTTTGTATCGACTGCTTCCTCTAATCTGATCGGGGTAATAGACTGCGGGAAACACTGGCCGTCTGTCTTCAGCGCCGGCCTTATTTGATCATTTCGTCCCGAAACTCCGTCACAGAAGCGCGGTCTTTGGCTGGGGGGGGGGGTTAACCTCGAACTGGGGCGAGGTGGCGAGGGGCCGTCCCTGCCTCTATCATGGGGCAGCAGGTGTAGGGTGAGCTCGGCTCCCTGAACCGAGGCTGTAAATCCACGATCTCTGTGTCAACAAAGACGTTTCCCGCGTAAAGCGACACCAGGTTGCCCCCCCCCCAAAATGATCGAACCGGGTGCTGGAAATGTCAGCTGATGCATGTTAACTCGCTGGTATTTTCCAGTGAACGGCAGGTCTGAGTCTGATTGTTCCTGTTCCAGATCTTTAAAATGAGGTCGCCCACATGCGTTCAGCAGATAATGAAATAATTACGATCACAGCGTGCTTGAATGTGCCTTATGACACCGCTGGTTACCGTTGGCAACGTGGGTGAAACAAAGGTGTGTAATTATTATAAATATTAATACAGCTACCGGATCTACATATTGAATGTCGCAGAGCGGCGAGGCTCTGGTACCTCAAGCCCAGCGCTGGTTTTATTTCTGTTGACCATGACCAACGGTCAGAATGTCAACAGAAGGTCAACAGGCAGACACGGTGAGCAAGGCAGTGTGAAAAAGAGCAAAGGGATCACTGTGACGACCCATCTCAGATATCTGACCTTCATGTGGAGTCGAGGACCCTGATGGGAGAAGAAGATGAAGAACGGCCTTTATGTTCCTGAATGTTCTCCTCTGGTCCATCCTGTGAGGATGTCAGGACCGTCCAGGAAGAGAGGAGGAGAGTCCAGCTCTCGCACCACAGCTGAAAATAATCAATATCACGGCCGCAATGTGTCTGAATATTAAAAATGAGGGCGAGACACAGCCTTAAACACCTCAACTAAACTGAGAGGAAGGAAGGTTGTGGACAGATGAGGAACTCAGAGAATGCCAGCAGCCATGAGTGTTCCTGCACACATTAGACGGCTGACTGGAACAGAGGGAACAGCTTTGGGGACTCGGTAGGCAGTAAAATCACTTCTCTTCCATTTCACAGCCCAGCGAAGATGTGTAAGTGATGCTCCCTCGCTTGCTCCCGCGGTGTGGGCGCCCGGCCCCGGGCACCCGTGCCTCCGCCGCTGACGACCTCTCCGGGGCGCGTTTGAGCTGCCGCAGACTCGACGGAAGCTTGTGTGGAAACCGCAGCTCCGCTGAGATGCATCCAAATGAGCCTGACCGGACGATCCAGTGTTCAGCGTGGGTTTACCGCTCTCGGGGCGCTCGCGTGGATGGAGTAGTGAAGAGGAAAGGGCCACAGGGGGTGTTGCTAATGGTACTAGTTTACATTACACTTTCGAAGAGGAGAAGTTACACTTCAGAAGAGAAGAAGGGTGTCAGCATTGGGCCCTTATGTGAATATACGCAATGAAAACACCATAACAGCCAGTGAAAGAACAGCTGGCCCTTTAAGAATGCGAGGATCAGGAGCACAAACGTGGATTTCCTGGACTGAAACCTGGATGTTTTGCTGAAACAGCAATATCACTGTGGTTTATTACAGCGGAGGCAGGACCACAAGAAGAAGAGGAGCAGCCGACACTCGCCGATGTTTAAACCGCGGATGTTTATCTTTGGGCAAGTTCTGTCCCCAAACAGTCCCGACACTGGGTCACCGTCACCGAGTTGACATACTTTTACACATGCTTTTATTTTGACGGCAGAAGTGTACCAAAGCAATTGAGACACGGGTTTACCCTAAAGTCATGTGACTTTACTTTAAAGGTTCCCCAGATTACATCTTGAGCATCTTAAGTCCTTTAAACAAGCAGAGGTTGTTCATAATGTGACAGGATTTTGTAAACTAGGGACAAGTGTGTCCCTGTTTGTAAAATTAGCCTCTTAAATTAGGAGCGGATTTATTTTGTCCACGGCTCTGAGCCCATTGGCCTGCTCACTCTTGGACTACAACGTGATTGAGCTGCCAGCTTAGATGCGATGAAGAAATATGAAAAATAAATCGACGGGGGCACAGAGACGAGGGAAAACCAATTTCTGGGCAGCAGCGTCCCAAGAGTGTGGCTGGGAGACGGACCCTGATGTTAAAATTCAGATCACATACACTCCAGCAAACCAGAGCGGGGGAGGAGGAGGAGGAGGAGGATCCAGCATGTACACACAAAATATAATCAGGCCAAGCAGCGACGAGGAGCCAAATAACTCCGGTTTATAATGACGTGAACCCGATACAGAAGAGCAGATGTGAAGGAAAGGGGTGGCAGGGAACTGGAGGGACCCAACTTCCTGCAGATCTGCAACACGTCCAGGAAGCTCCGTGTGAGTGTTTGGGGTTACTGTGACGAACCAAAGGCTGGTTTTGAGCTCCAACCTCAGTCCTGGTCCATAGACCTTGTGATGATCTGTTTCCTTTCACAAGATAAATCATGAGCTATGTTTTCTCTCTCTCTCTCTCTCTCTCTCTCTCTCTTGTTTCACCCTCACAGTAGTGATGACAACGGTGGCCTTCGCCTTCACCGCCCACATCCCCTTCAGGTCCTGTGAGCAGTGAGACAAGCCCGCTTCTTAACCTCTGTAGCCCCAGATTCACTCCCTCAGGTAAACGACCCCCCCTTAAATGTTACCGCTGTCAGGGTCATGAAGGAGCTGAAATCAAATGACTGTTTTCCTGCACCATCAATGCTGATCCAGGCTTTGTCTGTGGGGGGGGGGTTCTCTGATAGGTCAACGGTTTCTTTGTCAGGATGGATTGGGAGGCTGTGCCTGTGTTCCTCCTCCTGCTCCACCTTGTACTGGAGCTGAACTGGAACACCAGATGGTTCCAGGTTTGAGGTTCATCATCAGCAACTCAGAAGTTGAGCTTCATGTTGTTGAATATTATTCCTCTGGAGCTCGTCACCAGGTCGATCAGGTCCATAGACCTGACACACACACATACACACACACACACACACACACATACACATACACACACTCAGGACCCACATACATCACTACGGTAACCAAGCAGGCCCTCCTGTTCCTCTCAGACCCTCTCACGTTGTTCACAATCCGGATAATTTCTCACTTTTTGTGTCCCTCTCAAGCCACTCGTTCTCCGAGTGGCGTCAGAATGTGCTGCTATTCATAGCGCGGTCGATGGCGACCAGCAGGAAGAGCCACGAAACAAAGCTCTGTGACGCGCGAGGCTGCTTTTCGTGGCGCGTATAAATAAACCGCAGCTCGCCGACGAGCCTCTTCGCAACAATTAAAGGACGAGCCGGGAAAGGAGCCGCTTGTTTGAAAGGGACAGGCAGCCATGCGCCTATTGTTTCTGCTGGAAAAGACAATTATCCCGTCTGTAGAAGGAAAGTCCATTAGGGGCCCATTCATAACGTTTAGATTGATTTCTGAAAGCCGAGCTGCTTTTGAGATTGAGCCCGTTTAATCCAAGAGAGCAACAAAGAACTATTAGGTATTTGATTTGTCTGTTAGGTATTTGATTTGTCTGTTAGGTATTTGATTTGTCTATCCAGGACAGTTTCCCCTGTGGAGGTGCTGGGAGCACTGGGGCGAGTCGGTGCCTTGCTCACGGGTACCTCGGCGGTGCCTTGAGAGCGTGCTGCCGCCTTCGATCTTTTGTCCAACATGGGGACTGAACCGACCGTCTGCTTCCTGGCCCAATCCCATGCAAAATAAAGGTACAGTCCACCAAAAACAGTGACAACAGGGGCGTGTGTCTTTGGTGTGTCTCAGTCATATTCAGAGGGTCTGCACCCGGGGGGGCACCCCTGGATGGGTGGTCAACCACTAAAAGGTAATCTCAGATAATCTGATAGAGTTGACGTCATATTTGCTTTCCTACTCCCTCTGCAAACGATGATCAGAAGCCACAGTATCACCGGCAGCCGCGGTCCGCCTCGAAGAATTTTTCCAACCACAATAACCACCAACTCACCCGCCCACACACACACTCAAACACAAGCACACACACACACACACACACACACACACACACAGTGAGCCATTGGAGCCCGTCTGGAGTCCCCCGGCTCACACAGTAAATGAGGTGGAAATGCACGAAGCCTAAATCATCCCGGGGGGGACATTCTGCCAAAGTTTCACCCAGGAGAGGAACCAGGAGCAACAGAGGATGTTCAGAGAAGTCGATCGTCTCATCAGACTCTCTTCCTGAGTTACGCCAAACATCCACAATCCTTGTGGCCATATAAGAGTTTTATACATTTAATGCACAGAACAAAAGAGCAGTAACCACCAAACAGGGGATTACAACAGGTTTTAATGGTTCAGAGCGTTTGATGGACAGACTCTTTTCACCTCAGGTTAACGCGTTGTCTTCTGTCAGCCGCCTACATAGGAGGTGTTTTCTGATGAATTCTGACAAAGGCAAGCCAAGATGTTCAGATTGTGGCACCTTCCACCTCCGCACTGCCACTTCTGAGTACTTTTGACATAACTCAGCAGTAAATTTCCTGACAGGTTAAATAAGAATATCAGTTTTATAAAATCCCCTCACTTCCAAGAAACAAAAACCAGAGTTGGTGAGTGTTCAGCTGCTAATAACTGGAGCAGTAGATGTTATGGAAGACCAGCCAGTACATAGCTGCATCTGCGTTGTGACAATATCTCAATGTTTCAGGTTTGGAAATGAAAGCGATATGTGTGACGTCCAGAAGGTTGCTTTGTGCTGCTTTTGTTTTTTGTTTTTCTGAGCAGAACCATTGTTAATGAAGCCTCCCGCTGCTGCTCCTCCGCTGTCAATCATCTACGTGGAGCAGCTACGACTGCCTAAGCCCTCTCCACCGCTGGTATCCATGGCAACACTTGTGTCAAGCATCACTTGGTGGAAATGTCAGATGTGCACAGCAGCTCGACATGACAATCCTCTTGAAACAACGGGAGCTCCTCCAGGAGAATTCAGCAGGGAAGCAAAGAAAAGCATGTGAAAGCCCACCACATCTGCGATGACATCATCAGTTGCAGCTGAAAACATCAGGGTGCGCATTCCCCATGTTGACATTTCATTTCTGATTTTACTGGAATGTCCCTTGTTTTTGCATTCAGGGGATTGAAACCAGCTAAATCCCGGTTTTTGGATGACGATCCTCTCTCAGGGTCTTGGTCCGGGGGTCCTGGGGGCGGCGGTTTAAGCGTGGAGGTCCGGGCCCTCCCCACCCCGCCCTCCTCCTCGTCCTCCTCCTCGTCCTCCTCTTCCACTCGAGGCCTCCCCTTTTGGATCTGCTGACCACCTCAGCAGCTTCACACTCGGCTGCAAAGCGCGAGCTGAAGGTCACGGTTGGACGAGGCATCAACATCTCTGGATCTTTCCCCCCGAAACAGATCTAAAAGACCTAAAGGTCAGGGGACAGCAGCCTGGCCCTGGAAAACCTGGACCTGAAGTTTATTGATCACTTCTGGTCCATTTGCACGGCACCATGCAAGGAACCGTAGCAGCGTGTGTGCCTGGGTCATTAGTGCCGAGTAAAAATATCACAGCCACCCCGGCTGTGTCAGAATTGAGAAATGTGTGCGTCTGAACCGTCACTTGGCCTTCTCATCAACCTGCCAGCGCGATCATTAGGCGTCTCCCGACGGAGGGTTAAACGACCCCGAGGGGGGCGCGAGCGGCGGTTCAGGCCGTCAGCGTCGATACATCCGAGGAAGTGACACGAGGAAGGGAGAGCAGATAAACTGATAGCAGACCAGAATAGAGCCGCGCAGTCGGCGGCGACAAGCAGCCTTTCTGTTGGGTCGCCATGGCGATCCACCCCACGCCTCCGTCGGAGCGATCCGGTTCGCCGCGGCGCTCGCTCGGTGCCCGCCGATGTCGCGCTGTCGTGTTCATATGTCACCTCCTGTTTGCACGGCATGTTTACGGGGAGGTGCAGCAGATCCGATACGGCCTGCGCATCCGTCGCCATCGGTGGAAGCGAGGCTGGCGGGCTGGCGGGCAGATGGCCAAACAAACAGGCAGACAATCAGCGGCAGCGATTGGATTAGCATATGGGTCTAATTGCATTTTGAGAAAGCAGAGAGAGCAAAGAAGAGGAGAAATTAAAAGTGGCGTCCGCATGATGAGCTGGTTACACGGCAACACAATGTATTTGAGGATGATTAATTAAACATCCAATCGATATCTGCCCCTCCACAATAAACACATATATTTTGAAGGGATTCATAGAGCTAACATGTATCAAAGAAGAGTTTTAAGGGCCGGTAGTGGATGTGAATCTGTGAGATGCTCCCAAAGCACGAATGTTACAGTATGAAACCTTTGATTTAGTAAAAACAGGCATCATTCATTCATTCATTAACTGAAGGTTTCACAGTTTTATGGCTTTTCAAGGTTCTCCCAACCTCTTTCGTGTTACAGGAATCTGAATCAGCGTGTAGAAATATAGATACAATAAGGACGGCTTACAGGTTTATGGTTACAGGAGACAGGTCAGTGATCAGATGACTGAAGATCCTCTGAGAACATTTCCACCCTCACATGGAACAGGAGGTGAGGATATTCTGCTGTTTCGGCTGTCATAATGCCGTTTTAATCACCATGTGAATTTACGGTTGTATTTGTGTAAAGAATAGAGAACAAATAAATAATATTTGTCATATCTCGATCCCTGTAAAGAGGGTCAAAATCCCTGCACCTCTGCAGATGTTTCCACAGCTGCACCTGCATTAAAACCCGCATGTGTGGACTATCTTTGTCCCGGAAACCCGCTGATTCTGCATTTATGTGGCCTCATGGAATCGCTGCTGCGGATTTAGCTCCAGGATGCCACTACAAGGAAGCCAGGGAGTAGTGGAAGAGGGGGAGGATGCAGGGAAGGTGGTGCCGGGGGGGTGGGGCAGTTTGCTTTTGAGGAATGAGCCCTCTCGCTCCTTCTCCCTGGAGAAACTGGGATGGAATAATTACAAAGCACGAAGAGGATTGATCATGAGTTGAAAGCGCTGAAGAAGGATTAAAACCAGGATGATGGCCGCCAGTTGCTGCTGGTGAGACTGAGGCATGTAGGAGATATGTGATATATATCACATAATCTACAGCTGAGGGTTTAAAGCTCAGCGCAGCCAATTATATTTGATCAGAAGACTGTTTCAGAGGCAGAACCCTGCAGCAGTCGCAGGTTTTTCACTTTCTTCTTCTGCACTCAGGTATCCCCACGACTGTCACGTAAAATCGTTCATTGTTTCCTCTTTGTAATTCAGCAGCGAATCCGACGACGGGAGAAAGGAAACGCTGCCACCGTGTGGCCACAGTGTGTAACAACAAGGACTTTGGTTCGTGAACTGCTGGGTCATTTATTAATCATCAAGTTATTTTCACTTTTGAAAAACGGGTCCCACAGACCCGAACACTACACAAGGGTTAATAAAAAAAACCCAAAGTGTATTTTCTTACGTCTTATCTTACATCTTAATTCTGTCTCATTTTCTTCCGCTTATGCAGGTCCGGGTCGCGGACAGCAGCTTCAGGAGGGAGGCCCAGACGGCCCTCTCCCCGGCCACTTTCATCAGCTCCTTCGGGGGCCCCCCAGCTGCTCCCAGGCCAGAGACACGGTCCCTCCACCTGGTCCTGGGCTGGCCACCAGGCCTCCTCCTGGTGGGACATGTCCGGAACACCTCTAAAGGTGGCGTCCAGGAGGGTCCTAACCAGATGCCTGAGCTGCCCCAATTGGCTCCCCTTGACGTGGAGATGAAGCGGTTCTTCTGTGAGCTCCTCCCGGATGTCCGAGGTCCTCACCCCGTCCCTGAGGCTGAGTTTCCCTGAGGAGGAAACACATTTTGGCTGCTTGTATCGATCTTATTCACCCAGAGTTGATGGACACAGGTGAGGGTGGGGACGGAGATCGACCTGTAACTTGAGAGCGACCAAATGAGACAGACAGACAGACAGACAGACAGACAGACAGACAGACAGACAGACAGACAGACAGACAGACAGACAGAGACACACATACACACACACACACAAACACACGCAGACATAGATAGATAGATCGATGAGTTTTTCTGCCTGGTAAAATAAAGCTTCCATACAGGTCAGTAGTGGAAACACCTCTGACCTTTGACAGTGGGCCAGGGTTTGCAGTAACACTACCACAGCAATGCTGACGGATCATATGCAGATGTCGGGGGGTAGCAGACACTGACCACTTGCTTCTTTGTCCTTTCACAGGAGTCCAGAGGTTTTCTTGGGCCTTCCATTAACAGCAGCTGTAGACATGTGGTCTCTGGGCTGCGTGGCTGCAGAATTGTACTTGGGGGCTTCGCTCTTCAAAGGGCGTGAGGAGTACACCATAGTGAGTCCAACATTTCTGTGTCAGCAGCCATTCATTTGCGCTGGGACATGATCAGTATTGGTTGATGTACTTGTTTGTAATGATTGGAAGAACGCTTGTGCACTACCTGGCTCTTAAAGATTGACCTCCGTGTTGTATTTTCAGATGATGGAGATAATCCAAACGGTGGGTCTGCCACCAGAGCACATGCTCTCTGCTGGATACTACACTCGCTCTTATTTCAAGAAGTTAAACTCTTCCACCAGCGAATGGACAGTCAAGGTAGCACCATTGAGTTGTCCTCCTTGGTCATTTCAAACCAAACCTCACCTCTGAATCTGAATCAGTGTGTTCATTTGCATTGGTTTTAGTTATGCTAGCTTATATTTTCCATTGCGATCCTGATTTTCTGTCCTTTCCATCTCTGTCCTGACTGCTCCTACACGTCTACCTCCGGTTGTTAGATCATTCAAGTTGTTTGTCCCAGTTCAGATGTGGCTGTTTCATTCCAATCTCCATAAATCTGGTCATTCTCTCATGTCCTCTAATTCTTCCTGAGTTTGCTCCATCATGTTTCTGCTTTCATGTTTGCTCAGTGCTTTTCCTTTACATGTATTGTCTTCTATTGTTAGATGCATTTCCACTATTTACTTTTGAATCACACTCTTTGTCTTAAATCACTTTAACAGTCTGTGTTTATTAGGGAAGGAATTAAAACAATTAAGAGTTCCTCTTTTCACCAATCTATCATGGACCTTACCAGTGTCATGTGGCTGTTGAGTTGTGTTTGTCTGTCTTTGAGTGGCCATAGTTTTGGTTTCCTCTTTGGTTTCCTCTTTTTTTCTTCTTTTTTTTTTTTCTTTTCTCCCCCCTCCCTTTCCTTCCCTCCCCTTCTTATTATTTTTTTTTTGTTTTTCCTTCATCTTCTTCCTTTTTTTTTTTTATTTTTTCCCTTTTTTTTTTTTTTTCTTTTTATTTTTCCTTTTTTTTTTTTTTTTTTTTTCCCTTTCTTTTTCCCTTCCTTCCCCCCCCTGCCCCAGTTCAGCCTCATTCTGAAGAGTGGCCCATCTCCCAGCTCATCGTTAGTTTTGTGTCTGCATTTGGGTCTGCCAGTTTGGTTAATCCTGACATAATCACGAAGGTAAAGACAAACTGGTCTCTGCAGGTAAAAAGTTCTCCATGTTTTTCTTGTGAAACAGGTTCGAGTGTCCCCAAAGATCCCTGCGTGTGTCATTTGTCTCTGCATTTCTTGTTTGGGATGTAGTTATTTGTGTAGCACAATGGTTCTAAACACAGGTCAGGAAGATGTCAAGAATGATGAATCAACATTTTACAAAGCAAACTGGGTGATCGGACATTGTGGAGAAAAGCATCAGCACTGGAATATTTCTAAAATGTGACTTGGCTCGGTCGCTCATTAAAAAGCTTACTGGCTGCTGTTTTCCAAAACTTGGCTGGTGTTTGCAAACACTAGTGCGTACTTGGTGAAATAAACTACGAGTAAGTAGGGCCAAATCTCTGCTCATGACATGGTGTGCGTTTTGGGCTCATGTCGTCTGCTGCCTGAATTGGCTCTGAGATGTTGCACCCTTCGGGCAGCATGACTTCATTACATCCTACGGAAAATGATGAATCACTCTTCGCAGGACCTCTTCAATGAACTTTGGTCTGACCGTTTGAATGTCTCCACCTGATTCGCAGCTTCTGATTCAGCAGTGAAGGGAACTTTAACTTGTTCTAACAGAGAAATCCTCCATTTCAGACACATCTGACTGTTCTCAAAGTGTTTCAGATGTTCCCGCTAATGCCCTGCTGCTGTCTGAGATCCACTTTTAAATTTATGAACCCTCTACATTATTACAATGCTTTATATTTAGAAAAGGAGATTTCACAACATTTAATCTCTCACAGATGCCATAAGACAAAGTCTAAATCAAAAACCACAATCATTAGAGTGCTCAGACCTGCTCTAATTCCTCCTCCAGAGACTGAGGAGGATGAAAAACTTCTTTTCAGATTTGTCAGATGTTTAATCAAACTGCGAAAACTCCAAAGGTCATTTCATCATCAGTGACAGAAGTCAAACTCTTGCTCAAAAGCACTTTGGCAGCTGTGGTTTAGGGAGTTTATTAGTTCATTAGTGGAGAGGAAGAAGTTAAAGAGGAGGAAGTGAAGCCACCCTCAGAACTGGTGTTTCAGGAGGAGGAGGTGGAGTTAGTCATGACTAAAGATGAAGGTTTTCAGGAAGATGAGCAGGAGTAAGTAATTAAGTCCCTTGAAGAATGAATGTCCAAGAAAAAGGAGAATTCAATACGAGTCTGACGAACACACTGAGAGATTGAGGCAGGAGGGGAGGGCAGGGCAAAGAAAAAGATGTTACAAAAACAGCAAGAACAGTTATATAACCAGAAAAATGAGCAACTAATGTCACAAAGACGAGATCAAATGATAAACAACTTAAAAACAAAAAACCATGATTGCATGAAAGTGAGAAAAGGACACAAAATGTGACATCCTGAAAGAGAAGGTGGGAGTGAAAATGAAGAGGAGGAGGGAAAGCAACACGTGGAAATGAAGCAGCATTTCTCCAAAATGAGAAAACAGACCTGCAAAATGGACAAGAGATGCTGAAGTGAAGGAAGGGAGGATGAAGAAAAGGAAAAAAGCTTGTTCTGTCAAAGTTTGAAACCTATGTTAACTGCTTCCAGCCACCAAGTAACTCATAACTATAGCCATTGTACTTGGATTACTTTGTGACATCACAGTGCACTTTTTTCATACAGTTTTGCAACCAATCCATGTGGACTCTAAATGAGAAAGTATTATTTGTGAAAATATGGAACAGTAACAATATTTGACCCCCCCCCCCATTCTTTAATTTCATCAACATTTATCAGTCTTTTTTTGCTGTTTGTGAAATATTTGACTCTCTCACATCTTGTGCATCTCCCATCCTCCCTTGTCCCTTGTGACTACTCAAAACATCATAAATTTTGAGTTCTTTCATTGTTAATAGTCAAAACCAGCAGGAATCAAAAGTACACTCATTTAATTTGGACATAATCAATTTATTGGTATTCATATTGGACATTGGTTTTAGAAGAGATCGGCCACATCCACGGGAAGCTCCTCAACTACGCTGCTATAAAACCTTTGGATGGCCGTGAGTTTATCCCGGCTGTCCTCCGTGATGATGTTTATGGCCACCCCTTTCCTACCAAATCGACCGCCCCGGCCAATTCGGTGGATGTAGCTCTCCCAGTTGGTGGGGATTTCGTAATTGATCACAATGGACACTTGCTGGACGTCGATCCCTCGGGCCAGCAGGTCGGTGGTGATCAGCACTCGGCTGGAGCCACTGCGGAACTCCTTCATGATGAGATCCCGCTCTTTCTGTTCCATCTCACCATGAAGAAGAGACACTGTGAAATCTTGTGATTTCAGCTGCTCAGTCAGCCACTCTGCTTTCTTTTGCTGTTTACAAAAATGACAGATTGGGATATGGGCAGAGTGGCGTACAGGTCACACAGGGTTTCCAGCTTGAACTCCTCTCTTTTGCGTCCACATAAAACTGTTGTATGCCCTCCAGGGTGAGTTCCTCCCTCTTAACGAGGATCCTCTTTGGATCCCGCATAAACTCTTTGGTGACTTCCAGAACGTCAGGTGGCATGGTTGCTGACAGCAGGACTGTTTGCATGTCAACCGGAAGTTTACGGAAGACACGGTGAATTTGATCCTTGAAGCCGTTCCTTGAACTGAGCATCTGATCGGCTTCGTCAATCACCAGCATTTTTATGGTCGTGGAAGAGATGAAGCCCCGTGCTACCATGTCCAGGACACGACCTGGTGTTCCCACGATGATGTGAGGTGTCCTTGACCTGAGGGCATCCATGTCTTCACGAACACTTGTCCCTCCAACGCAGGCATGGCAACGGACCCCCATGTAGTCCCCCAGACTGAGGACCACTTGCTGGATTTGCTTGGCCAGCTCCCTGGTGGGTGCCAGGATAATAGCCTGGGTCTCCTTCCTGCTCACGTTAATCCTCTGCAGGACAGAGATGGCAAAGGTCGCTGTCTTTCCAGTCCCTGACTGAGACTGTGCGATCACATCATGTCCTTGGATGCACGGAACAATGGCTCGCTGTTGAATGAGCGAAGGCTTCTCAAGTCCGTATGCAAAGATTCCTCGAAGCAACTTCTCGTTTAGCTTCATGTCTTCAAAACTGCCCACAGTGTGAGTCCAGTTATTCTCATACGTCTCTCTTTGCCCTTCCCTCCAGTTTCTGGTGTAATTGTTTCGTTTCATCTTTGGCTGATGATCAACTGTGTTTCTTCCATTTGATTCACGAGTAAACATAGTGTTAATAATAATTACTTATTATAGTAATAATAATAATAATATAATGTAATATGAATAGTCTTAGTTTTACTATATAATATAGTCCCAATGTATACATTTTTGGTTTTCATCTTTATTATGTAGTTATCAGAGTACACATTATGTGTCTTTGATGTTAAGCATGAAATGGTCAATACATAAAAAGTTAAATTCAAAGCAAATGACTTGAAAATGTCATTTATTTTTTTAGAAATGGAAACATTAGAATTAAACATTTAAAAAAATTTCTTTATTACTTTATTTTTTTTCTAGAATTTATATTTAATATCACTATTAAAACTTTTAATATAACTATTAAAATCATCAAACCAGCGTGAACCTCACCTTCGCCCAATGTGCTGGAACAGGCACCAGTCCCTCCACGTCCCTCAGTGGAGAAACAAACGGGTGAAGCCTTTAAAACCATTAAAACCACTCAATAGAAGCCATGGATGGATACAAACCAGTTAGCGTTACTGTGCACAAATGCAGTCACATGACAGAGTGATCTTCATTGATATTAATGGTTGTGCTACTACTGTTCTTAATGAAAATACTAATGACCCAACCTGATAATAAATAATTATATTCTTTGAAACATTTTTATGTGTTTTAAATTCTACACCACTGAGGCATAACATCATGACCATTGACTGGTGATATAATTAAGACTGATTATCTCTTCATCACAAAACCTGGAATTCTGGGCAACAGACAGACAACAGTCCTCAAAGTTGATGATTTAGAAAGCAGGAAATAAGGGCAAGTGCAAAGAGTTGAGTGAGTCTGAGAAGGCCTCCCTTTGATGGTTGCACCTCTTGTGGGGTATTCCTGAGGGAGGAGAGGGGGTGGGCAGGACCAGTACACACACTGCATCTGTCACAAACCAGACCAGAACCCAAGAGCGACGCCAGAGTTTGGTTTAACACTGCTTTATTGACAGGGTTGTTCATTTCACAGCATTATCATTTGTGATGCGGACAGTCTTGGAATTTGTTTTAGCTTTTGTTATTCAATGTTGATCAGTTGTTAATTCACAACAGCGCGATAGACTGATTAACAACCATATAAACAGACGGCATTCTTTGATGCTTCCAGCCACCAAGTAACTCATAATTAAAGCCAGTGTATTATTATTTGTAAAAATGTGGAACAATAACAGTGTTTGACCCCCCCCACCCATTTTCTAATTTCATCAACATTTATCAGTCTTTTTTTGCTGTTTGTGAAATTTGATTTTGATTTTGACTCACTCACATCTTGTGCATCTCCCATCCTCCCTTGTCCCTTGTGACTACTCAAAACATCATAAATTTTGAGTTCTTTCATTGTTAATAGTCAAAACCAGCAGGAATCAAAAGTACACTCATTTAATTTGGACATAATCAATTTAATGGTATTCATATTGGACATTGGTTTTAGAAGAGATCGGCCACATCCACGGGAAGCTCCTCAACTACGCTGCTATAAAACCTTTGGATGGCCGTGAGTTTATCCCGGCTGTCCTCCGTGATGATGTTTATGGCCACCCCTTTCCTACCAAATCGACCGCCCCGGCCAATTCGGTGGATGTAGCTCTCCCAGTTGGTGGGGATTTCGTAATTGATCACAATGGACACTTGCTGGACGTCGATCCTCGGGCCAGCAGGTCGGTGGTGATCAGCACTCGGCTGGAGCCACTGCGGAACTCCTTCATGATGAGATCCCGCTCTTTCTGTTCCATCTCACCATGAAGAAGAGACACTGTGAAATCTTGTGACTTCAGCTGCTCAGTCAGCCACTCTGCTTTCTTTTTGCTGTTTACAAAAATGACAGATTGGGATATGGGCAGAGTGGCGTACAGGTCACACAGGGTTTCCAGCTTGAACTCCTCTCTTTTTGCGTCCACATAAAACTGTTGTATGCCCTCCAGGGTGAGTTCCTCCTCTTAACGAGGATCCTCTTTGGATCCCGCATAAACTCTTTGGTGACTTCCAGAACGTCAGGTGGCATGGTTGCTGACAGCAGGACTGTTTGCATGTCAACCGGAAGTTTACGGAAGACACGGTGAATTTGATCCTTGAAGCCGTTCCTTGAACTGAGCATCTGATCGGCTTCGTCAATCACCAGCATTTTTATGGTCGTGGAAGAGATGAACCCCCGTGCTACCATGTCCAGGACACGACCTGGTGTTCCCACGATGATGTGAGGTGTCCTTGACCTGAGGGCATCCATGTCTTCACGAACACTTGTCCCTCCAACGCAGGCATGGCAACGGACCCCCATGTAGTCCCCCAGACTGAGGACCACTTGCTGGATTTGCTTGGCCAGCTCCCTGGTGGGTGCCAGGATAATAGCCTGGGTCTCCTTCCTGCTCACGTTAATCCTCTGCAGGACAGAGATGGCAAAGGTCGCCGTCTTTCCAGTCCCTGACTGAGACTGTGCGATCACATCATGTCCTTGGATGCACGGAACAATGGCTCGCTGTTGAATGAGCGAAGGCTTCTCAAGTCCGTATGCAAAGATTCCTCGAAGCAACTTCTCGTTTAGCTTCATGTCTTCAAAACTGCCCACAGTGTGAGTCCAGTTATTCTCATACGTCTCTCTTCGCCCTTCCCTCCAGTTTCTGGTGTAATTGTTTCGTTTCATCTTTGGCTGATGATCAACTGTGTTTCTTCCATTTGATTCACGAGTAAACATAGTGTTAATACTAATTACTTATTATAGTAATAATAATAATAATATAATGTAATATGAATAGTCTTAGTTTTACTATATAATATAGTCCCAATGTATACATTTTTGGTTTTCATCTTTATTATGTAGTTATCAGAGTACACATTATGTGTCTTTGATGTTAAGCATGAAATGGTCAATACATAAAAAGTTAAATTCAAAGCAAATGACTTGAAAATGTCATTTATTTTTTAGAAATGGAAACATTAAAATTAAACATTTAAAAAAAATTCTTTATTACTTTATTTTTTTTCTAGAATTTATATTTAATATCACTATTAAAACTTTTAATATAACTATTAAAATCATCAAACCAGCGTGAACCTCACCTTCGCCCAATGTGCTGGAACAGGCACCAGTCCCTCCACGTCCCTCAGTGGAGAAACAAACGGGTGAAGCCTTTAAAACCATTAAAACCACTCAATAGAAGCCATGGACGGATACAAACCAGTTAGCGTTACTGTGCACAAATGCAGTCACATGACAGAGTGATCTTCATTGATATTAATGGTTGTGCTACTACTGTTCTTAATGAAAATACTAATGACCCAACCTGATAATAAATAATTATATTCTTTGAAACATTTTTATGTGTTTTAAATTCTACACCACTGAGGCATAACATCATGACCATTGACTGGTGATGTAATTAAGACTGATTATCTCTGCATCACAAAACCTGGAATTCTTGGCAACAAACAGACAACAGTCCTCAAAATTGATGATTTAGAAGCAGGAAATAAGGGCAAGTGCAAAGAGTTGAGTGAGTCTGAGAAGGCCTCCCTTTTGATGGTTGCACCTCTTGTGGGGTATTCCTGAGGGAGGAGAGGGGTGGGCAGGACCAGTACACACACTGCATCTGTCACAAACCAGACCAGAACCCAAGAGCGACGCCAGAGTTCGGTTTAACATACAGACATACATAGACACATTCTCCAATAATGTTCAGATTCAGTGAATTGAAATGGAATATTTAGACTATTTAAAATAATTGGACTAAGTAAATAACAGACGAGTGTCACGTAAAATCGTTCATTGTTTCCTCTTTGTAATTCAGCAGCGAATCCGACGACGGGAGAAAGGAAACGCTTCCACCGTGTGGCCACAGTGTGTAACAACAAGGACTTTGGTTCGTGAACTGCTGGGTCATTTATTAATCATCAAATACAAATAACCAAAGTATTATCTTACATCCTAATCTAAAGTATTACTCTTCTAAACGATGAAAACCTGTGGATAGAACTCCCTGACATCCCACTCCCTGCCAGGTCACTCTTGAAAAAGGATAGATAGACTGTTAGACAGATAGACAGATAGACAGATAGATAGATAGATAGATAGATAGATAGATAGACACATACATAGACACATAGATAGATACACAGTGTAATGACCTCCATGTTCAATGTTCAATGTTCTGTTACAAAGCCTGTTGTGTCTTGTTATATTGTGTTGGTTAGGGTTAGAGAAACGGGGCGGGCGAAAAGTGAGGGACATGAAGGGGCGTGGGTGCGCGTGCGCGGGGTGCGCGAGAGCAGGAGTGTGAGTGAGGTACGAGAGTGGTTCGGGGGTTCTTTCTTTTTTTATGGCGTGGTTACGGCCGACCTGTTGGGTAGTTAAATAAAGCACTTTGCAACCAAGAAGTCGTCCGTTGTTCCTGATCCTGACAGAAGGAACGCTACAACTGATGTCAGAACTAAAAGTGGCCGGCGCCGCTATCTGCGAACTCCCGTGCCGCGGTTAGCCAAGTGGGCTATTGATTGTAGCGACCTACGAGAGGATGGCTGCGAGACGGGCCGGACCGGGACCTCCGGCGGGGATCAAGGAAGAGGCGTCGGGAGGTGGTTACGCTTTTACGTCCGGATGGCAGTTGCACTTTGAAGGAGCTACGGAACACAAAGCGCGCCTGAAGGAGACCGCCAGGAAGCTAGCTGCGGAGGCGGGATTCGGTTCCCCGCGAACCCGCGGGCGCCTTGACGCCGACCCCGACACCATGATGCCCGCGAAGAACGACGCACGACTATCTGTGGACGAAGATGGCGGCGTCCAGGTCAGCCAGCTGCAGGTGAAGACGCCCAAATACTCCGGTAAGGCAAGCTGGGAGGCTTTCCATGCACAACTCGAGGTGTTGGCGCGGGCTGGACGGAGGACGCTAAAGCCCTGCAGCTGGTATTGTGTCTTACGGACGAGGCGCTGTCCTGCCTGTTGCTGCTAAGCCCGGCCGAGAGGGACGACTATGGGGCTTTAGTAGGGGCGCTACAGCGCCGTTTTGGACAGTGCAGCCAGCAAAGTGTCCTGCGAACAGAACTGTCAAGTCGGCGCAGACAGGACGGGGAGCCGCTTCGGTTGCTGGCTAATGACATTGAGACATTGGCTAGGAGAGCATCTGCCCACATGCCCACGGATGTGCAGAGTGAGCTCGCCAGAGACCAGTTCATCCAAGCCATTACGCCGAGGGAGCTGCGCGTCCAGACTCAGCTGGCTCACCCCCGTACCCTGCAGGAGGCGCTGGAGTTGGCTTTGGAGAGAGAAATCGTCGGTGCAGGGTCAACTGGAATCGACCAGGACAGGGACGGCCCTGTGGTGAGAGTCGCAGCTCGAGATGGTCTGGAGCAGGAGAGACCGGCATGGTTGGCTGAGGTGTCTGAACTGATCCGTGCTGCATCGCTGCGATCGCCGCGGGGCAGTGGACAACCCCTGCCCCTGTGTCCCACCTTTCCACACCAGCAGCCGGAGCCCAGCGGTGCACTCGGGGGAGCGAGGCTCCACTCTCCCCAGAAGCAGACGACAGCTTGGAGTCAGTAAGGGTGGTCGGCTGGACCCATGTGGGGGATTTTTGCCATGTTCCCGTTACCCTGGCAGGGACCCCATGCACAGCCCTCGTAGACACTGGCTCTACCGCTACATTGGTGAGGCCTGACATCGTTCCAGCAGGTACGACGTTGGAGCCAACGTCTGTTAAGCTGCGAACGGTGACTGGTGAGCTGGCCCCAATGCTTGGTAGGGGAATAGTGACTGTTAAAGTGGGTGGGCTATCTGTGAACCTTAGAGTGTGGATAGCAGAGGTACAGGACCCCTGTATATTGGGCCTAGACTTCCTGCGTTTTGCTCGCTGTGTGCTAGACTTGGGCGAGAACACACTGTCCTTTCCTGGGGGTCCCACAGTTGAAATGGTGCACCCTGCCCAGGACCAGAGGCCCTCACGTAGACTAGCCCTGAGAGCAGCAGACCCTTGTGATGAGCTAGATCCCCGACCTCCTGGTTCCACGTCTCCTTCCACACTGTTGACTTCCTCCACTAGGGGTGGGTCTCCTCCGACTGCACCGCCTGCTACGAACCAGCGACCCGCGGCCGAAGGAGGAGGCAGAACAGCAGCTGTGAAGGAAATATGGAGGCGTAATAGCGAAGGGCTGCAACCCTGGCAACGGGAGGAGCTGTGGCTGCTGTTGGAGGAGTTCAAAGACGTTTTTGCTCTGACAGACGATGAGGTGGGCCTGACTCACCTAGTGCAGCATGCCATAGACACCGGGGATGCACATCCCATCAAGACACGCCCCCGCCGCCTCCCCTTGGCACACCAGGCAGCGGCTGACAGTGCAATCGAAGAGATGCAGAGGGCTGGCATTATTGAGCCCTCTGACAGCCCCTGGGCTTCAGGGGTTGTGATGGTCAAAAAAAAAGGAGTTCCAAGATGAGGTTCTGTGTGGACTACAGGCCATTGAACAGCGTGACGAAGAAAGACTCGTATCCGCTGCCACGCATCGATGAGTCGTTGGACCTCGTGTCTGGCTCATCATGGTTCTCCTCGTTGGACCTTCGCAGCGGATACTGGCAGGTCCCCCTCAGTCTTGACGCCAGACTAAAGACAGCTTTCTGCACAGGCAGGGGGTTATGGCAGTTCCGTGTCCTCAGTTTCGGCCTCTGTAATGCCCCAGCTACATTTGAGAGGCTGATGGAGAAGGTTTTGTCTGGCATTCCCAGACAGGAGTGCCTGGTTTACCTGGATGACATTTTGGTCCATGGGGACTCTTTCCAGGCAGCATTGGGTTCCCTGCGGCAGGTACTACTGAGGGTGGCAGCAGCAGGCCTTAAGCTCCATCCAGATAAGTGCTGTTTTATGAGGAGGGAACTGGAGTTTTTGGGGCACAAGATCGGGGGGGGACGGCATTTGCACGGTGGAGGAGAAGGTGCAGGCAGTCAGAGACTGGCCAACCCCCACCAACCTGCAGGAGCTGAAAAGCTTTATTGGCCTGGCATCCTACTACAGGCGGTTTGTGCGTGGCTTTTCTTGCATAGCTGCACCGCTGTTCCACCTGCAGCAGAAGGACATTGCCTTCACTTGGACAGCCGAGTGCGAACAGGCCTTCGTTGCTCTGAAGAAGGCCTTGACAGATTCCCCCATCCTCACCCCCCCGAACCCTAGCCTGCCATTTATCCTGGACACTGACGCGAGTGATGTAGGAATGGGGGCGGTGTTAAGCCAGGTAGGTCTGGAGGGAGAAAAAGTTGTGGCATATTTCAGCAAAACATTTAACAAGGCTGAGCGACGCTATTGCGTGACGCGAAGGGAGCTGTTAGCCATTGTGAGGGCAATTAGCCACTTCAGGTACTATCCGTGTGGGTTGCATTTCAGAGTTCAGACTGACCATTCAGCTTTACAGTGGTTGATGTCCTTTAAAGAGCCAGAGGGACAGATAGCACGTTGGCTAGAGGAGTTAGAACCATACGCCTTCACAGTGGAGTACAGACCTGGGGCTCGCCATGGCAACGCAGACGCAATGTCTCGACGTCCCTGTGCTTCTGCTGGCTGTCGGTATTGTGACGAGAGATGCCCGAGAGAGTGAGCTTTGTGTAGAGGATCGAGGGCCCTCACACGATGCGGATGGGCCGGTTTGTAGGGAGATGCAGGTTATTGGTCCCCAGGAATGGAGAGCGCAGCAGGAGCAGGATGTTGACCTGCAACCAGTGCTGCACTGGGTGGAGGAGGGGCAGAAGCCGCAGCAGGATGTGGTTGCAGGGTGCTCGCCAGCCACTAAAGGACTGCTCGCTAAGTTCGGGGCCCTAAGGTTGAATGATGGGGTGCTCCAGAGGGCATGGAAGCAGCCAGCTACAGGAGAAGAGAGGTAGCAGGTGGTGGTCCCCAGGTCGATGAGGGAGGCTGTGCTGAAGGCTTCTCATGGGAGCACTGGGTCAGGACACTTTGGGGTCTCAAAGACCCTACGCCGACTTCAGCAGAGTTTTTACTGGGGCCAGGCCAGGAGGGACGTGGTAGACTTTTGCCGCCGCTGTGACCTCTGCACGGCACATAAGGGTCCCCCAGATCAGTCTCATGCCCCGCTCCAACAGCTAGCAGTGGGGGCCCCGATGGAGAGGGTTGCGGTCAATGTGATGGGTCCATTTCCCTGCACAGAAAGGGGAAATCGTTACGTGTTGGCCGCCATGGACTACTTCACAAAGTGGCCAGAGGCCTATCCCATCCCTGACCAGGAGGCGGAGACTGTGGTGGATGTGCTGGTGGAGGGCATGTTTGCGAGGTTTGGCGCAGCCGAGTCTATCCACAGTGACCAGGGACGGAATTTTGAATCGCGAGTATTTGCTGCGATGTGTGATCGGCTGGGCATGAATAAAACTCGAACAACCCCTTTGCACCCCCAGAGTGATGGGCTAGTTGAAAGATTTAACAGGACCTTAGCAAAACAACTAGCCATTGTCACAGCAGAACATCAGCGGGACTGGGACATGCACCTGCTGCTTATCCTGATAGCCTATAGGTCAGCTGTGCAGGAGTCCACCTCCTGCACACCTGCGCTGCTCATGCTAGGACGGGAGCTCCGAACGCCACCGGAGATGGTTTTTGGCAGGCCCCCAGACACACCAGCTGTTCCACCGGGGCCAGAATACGCTCGGAAGCTCCAGGACCGGCTGGAAACTGCACATGCTTTTGCCCGCAACCAGCTGCTAAAAGCAAGCATGAGACAGAAAAGGAAGTATGAGGTGAGGGCACGGGGGAGGGATTTCAAAGCCGGAGACTTGGTGTGGGTGTATAGCCCGAAAAGGAAGAGGGGCAGATGCCCTAAACTGGACTGCCACTGGGTGGGGCCTTGTGAAGTCCTAGAAAGGGTGGGTGAGGTGGTATACAGGGTCCAGCTTCCACCCAGGGGGAGACGGGTGGTCCTCCATAGGGACCGGCTGGCACCGTACAGAGGCGATGCAAGGCCATCACAAAACAGTGGACATGTGACAGCCCCTGGGAGAGACACTGCTGAGGCGCCCCTAAATCCTGTTTCCCCTCTGCCCCACAGCCACACACCAGAGGATCAACAGGTTGTCCCCGTTCCGCAGGCACGGGCGCCTGTGCCCCCACAGTGACGGCCTCAGAGACAGGGACGACCCCCAGAACGTTTCCGCGACTTTTTTTGTGCCGTCCCTCGGGGCGAGGGACTTTGTGAGGGGGAGGCAGTGTAATGACCTCCATGTTCAATGTTCAATGTTCTGTTACAAAGCCTGTTGTGTCTTGTTATATTGTGTTGGTTAGGGTTAGAGAAACGGGGCGGGCGAAAAGTGAGGGACATGAAGGGGCGTGCATGCGCGGGGTGCGCGAGAGCAGGAGTGTGAGTGAGGTACGAGAGTGGTTCGGGGGTTCTTTCTTTTTTTATGGCGTGGTTACGGCCGACCTGTTGGGTAGTTAAATAAAGCACTTTGCAACCAAGAAGTCGTCCGTTGTTCCTGATCCTGACAGAAGGGACGCTACAATAGATAGAAAGATCCATGAGTTTTTCTGCCTGGTAAAATAAAGCATTTTAATTGATTGATTGATATTTATTAAATCTAATGTTAATACATACTTTGGTCTATGAATAAAGTAATGAGACCAAAGCTTTAATGTAAAAACAACATGTCTTTTACTTAATGATAACATTAGTAGTTCAACCTTAATTATATTAAATATTATTACTATTATTGTACTTGCAAACGTAATATATTGAAAAATTGAATTGAAATATGGCAACACCGTGTTATGAGACTGGAGATGTCGTCATCGGAGACATGCTGCACTCAACAACCTCTACATACCTGGTACAATCATTTGTGGGGCAAGGAACATTTGGATTGGTGGCAAAATGCAGAAATATGAAAACCAATGAAAATGTGGCTATTAAAATGATCAAAAATAAGAGCGAATTAAAGTACCAGACAGCTTCAGAGGTAAAACATACAAGTATACACACACACACACACATATGTAGAGAGAGAGAGAGATTGTCAATTTTATGCACATTATTCATTAAAGTAGGTTAAACCAATGAAACCTTGTTTTTTTAGTGTCTAATGTGTGTTTGTAATCACCAGATATCTGTTCTTAAGAAGCTGCGATGTTTGGACCATGAAAAGAGCAATATTGTTCAATGGCACAAACATTTTATTGATAGAGGAAACAGCTGCCTTGTATTTGAACAGCTGGATAAGAGTCTCCAAGACTTGATGAAGGAGAGGGATTGGAGGCCTCTGGCTCTCAAGGAGATTAGAGCGATTATTCAGCAAGTATGTGTGACATTTTAAAGATTCCATTTCTAAACACTGGCAATGATGGCTAACCTGAATCTGATGTTACAGGCTGCTGCTGCGCTCGGACATTTGAAGGAGCTCCACCTTCTTCACGGTGACATCAAACTTCCAAATATGATGTTGGCCAACCACGAAAAGGAGCCCTTCAGAGTCAAACTGATTGACTTTGGCCTCGCCAGTGACGCATCAGAAATTCCAACGGGTTCTATCATCCAGACCCTTCCATACAGGTCAGTAGTGGAAACACCTCTGACCTTTGACAGTGGGCCAGGGTTTGCAGTAACACTACCACAGCAATGTTGACGGAGCATATGCAGATGTCGGGGGTAGCAGACACTGACCACTTGCTTCTTTGTCCTTTCACAGGAGTCCAGAGGTTTTCTTGGGCCTTCCATTAACAGCAGCTGTAGACATGTGGTCTCTGGGCTGCGTGGCTGCAGAATTGTACTTGGGGGCTTCGCTCTTCAAAGGGCGTGAGGAGTACACCATAGTGAGTCCAACATTTCTGTGTCAGCAGCCATTCATTTGCGCTGGGACATGATCAGTATTGGTTGATGTACTTGTTTGTAATGATTGGAAGAACGCTTGTGCACTACCCGGCTCTTAAAGATTGACCTCTGTGTTGTATTTTCAGATGATGGAGATAATCCAAACGGTGGGTCTGCCACCAGAGCACATGCTCTCTGCTGGATACTACACTCGCTCTTATTTCAAGAAGTTAAACTCTTCCACCAGCGAATGGACAGTCAAGGTATCACTATTGAGTTGTCCTCCTTGGTCATTTCAAACCAATCACCTGGAAGCAAGGTTTTATTTAAAAAAAAAAAAAAAAAACATGAATAATTGTGTGGATTTGTCAGCCGTTGCAGATGTTTGAACCGCTTTTATTTACAGACAGTGGAAGAATATTTTCAAGAGACCGGGACAGTTCCATGGGATTTCAGGACACATCCAGTCCGATCTCTAGAACAACTGCTGGAGGTCAGTTCTCTTTCTGGTGGCTCACAGTAGAGGTGAAACATGTTTAACCTGAACCATCATCCTGGAAAATAGCCTTGACCTTTTGTGTGCTTCTACTTAGATGCCCCACACTATTGAGAGGCTTTCGCCAGACTACCTGGCTGAGATGTCTGATGTTGTGATGTTTGTGGACATGCTCAAGAAGATGCTTCAGGTAGATGGTGCTCAGCGCGTTACCCCAGAGCAGCTCCTGAAACATCCCTTCATCACTATGAGCCACCTGAAGCCCTTCTCTGACCTCAGCCTCTAGTGAGTCAAAACTCGGATTTGAACACATTAGTGGAAATGCGCGACAGCCCTGTGGCTGCATAAAGACAAGACAAAGTCGCGTCACTTTGAAATGCACGTCGGCTGATTTAATTCATGTGATTTATTGATTTATTACTGTTCTTGCAGTTCTCGGTCGTGCCAGGACATCATGAAGGTCATAGAGAATCGTGGCCAGAGGGATGCTGTGCCGCAGTATTCCCAGCAGGTCAGCAGCACTACCCATCAGTCTGAGCAGAAGGCTTGTCCTTCACATTGCCCGGATCCTAGTGGGAAGACTGTCCGAGCCCATGCCCAGCCGGCCAGAAGCATTTCTGACGGAATTTCAAAATTGAAAAGAAAGGCACCAGAAGAAGACGGACGTCCCTGTAGAAAGAAAACCAAACTGTGCGCCGAGTCTCCAGTCAGGTACACTGGTCTCCCAGTTTACTGAAGAGATTCCTACAGATTCAGATCATAGATGGTAAAAAGTTCTCACAGTAAATGGCTGTTTGTAATGAACCTTTTGGTTCTCTCCAAATACAGAGAAAATCAGGTAGAAGTGACGTCCACACGCAAGAGGCCTTATCATCAGGCTAGAGGCGTAACAGTGTCCAGCTCCACCCAACCTACTGCAGACCCTCCACCACAGACATTGGGTCGGGGCCCGGCCAAAAGGCTTCCCATTGGGCGTAGATCAGCGTGCGCCAGGAGAAGATAACGCGTCCCTCCAGGATTTCACGGGCATTTTTCTGTGGTCAAAATGCCCGATGTTGGAGAAACGCTGCAATGGGGATCCGACAGCGCCCTGAATTAACGGGGTTGAGGTTGTGTTGACATTGCAGGTCGCAACATCTTGAAATCCTGGAGGGTGTGAATAACTGGCTGTTAAAAGAAAGACCACAAGTGAGTGGATGTCAATGTATTCTCCTTTTAACTTGATCCAAAGTCTTCTTTTGTAAGTCCGTGAAACTATTCTTTTTTCTTTCACATTTTACCAGAAGCAAAGATTCCACTTGGCTGCAACATTAACAAGAAGCTGAGCTGAAGTTTTAGTTCTGCTGCAGCTGGATTGGCGTTAGACAATGCATTCATCTCATACTTCTTTACTGAATCATGGAACAAAAATGAAAGAAAGCATTATAAAGAACACTGACACAAGAGTGTGTAGGTGTGTTTTTGCTCAGTGTTTAGGTATGGAAGGAAACAGTGTCCTGGTGTCTGCTCCATCCTCTTCTAGTACTCAGTCTAACTTGCTCTTTCAATCATAAACCCCCTCTTTGAGCTTCCTCTAGGCCTCCTTCTGGCCAGTTCAGACCTCTGATCACTGGATTTCTGTTCTGAATCTGATTGCAGTCTTTCTGTGAAATAAATCACTTTAACAATCTGTGTTAATTAAGGAAGGAATTAAAACAATTAAGTCAATTCACTAATCTATCATAAACCTTACCAGTGTCATGTGGGTGTTGAGTTGTGTTTGTCTGTCTTTGAGTGGCCATAGTCTTGGTTTCCTATTTTCCAGATTGGCACACCTGGCTCAGATTGTGTCTTCCCTCTCACCTGCCTGCCATTACCTCATCACCACCATCCTATAAAGGCCCTGGTTTTCTCGTGGCCCTCTGCCAGATCGTCCCACAGTTTTCTGTGGTAACGCTCTAGCCGACTATTCCTGGTGCTTCTTGGTGTTTTTCCTAGTCTGTTATTCCCAGTGTTTGTTCTATGTTGTTCCTGTTTTTCCCAGGTTCTGTTGACTCTGGTTTGTGTCTTCAGTTGTCCGCCTGTTCCCAGCTGCCCTGAAGAGTGGCCCATCTCCCAGCTCGTCGTTAGTTTTGTGTCTGCATTTGGGTCTGCCAGTTTGGTTAATCCTGACATAATCACGAAGGTAAAGACAAACTGGTCTCTGCAGGAAAAAGTTCTCCATGTTTTTCTTGCGAAACAGGTTCGAGTGTCCCCAAAGATCCCTGCGTGTGTCATTTGTCTCTGCATTTCTTGTTTGGGATGTAGTCATTTGTGTAGCACAATGGTTCTAAACACAGGTCAGGAAGATGTCAAGAATGATGAATCAACATTTTACAAGGCAAACTGGGTGATCGGACATTGTGGAGAAAAGCATCAGCACTGGAATATTTCTAAAATGTGACTTGGCTTGGTCGCTCATTAAAAAGCTTTCTGGCTGCTGTTTTCCCAGACTTGGCTGGTGTTTGCAAACACCTGTGCATACTTGGTGAAATAAACTACAAGTAAGAATTCCTTACCTCCTTAAACTTGCCCAGATGTACACAGTTAAGGGAAATCACCTCAAATGGCGCAGAGGTTTCGATGCTCTGTGGAGGTGTTGTGGTTATTCTGTTAGGCTTCTTTCTCTTGATGCCACGACACACCCGGTGACTTCCATCTCCTGTCTCAGTTTAAGCCAGAAAAAGCGGTCTCTTCCGAGAGCCACCATTCTGCAGTCTGGGGGTGCACACATCCCTTTTCATCATGTGTTTATATGTAACTGACATTTGCGTGGTGATGACTGTGGAAGAATGAAAATATTTGGCTGTCAACATCAGGACACAAGGTGCATGTAAAAGAACCTTTGTGGTTACAATAAAATAGTTTTGTTGGGGATTTTTAGTATTTCATGTACATGTGAATGAAACATTCCACCATGATGTTGCAGTAAAAATGCTTTCAGGATGTTTATTAGAAACAATGGGAATTGTGAACCATTCAGAGGAAAAAAAAAAATATATATATATATATATGGAACCTACAACTTGTTTTTAAGCTTTCTCTTTTCACAATACTGATTTCTTATCAGTGGAGAACCATTACTCCACACTAGCGTCCATCTATCTATTCATCCCTTAAAAGATTAATAGGCATTCCTTATTCCTGAACAGTGTCACGGTGGGCGTAAGAGCTCATCCCAGCAGTGTTTGAGTCAGTACTATTATTGTTATTATTATGAACCACCGACCTGTAGGTGGAACTCGACTGGAAAGATCATTCAAAGTGATTTCACAGGATTGTCATTTTTGATGCAGACAGTCTTGGAATTTGTTTTAGCTTTTTGTTATTCAATGGTGATCAGTTGTTAATTCACAACAGCGCGATAGACTGATTAACAACCATATAAACAGACGGCATTCTTTCATGCTTCCAGCCACCAAGTAACTCATAATTATAGCCATTGTACTTGGATTACTTTTTGACATCACAGTGCACTTTTTTCATACAGTTTGGCAACCAATCCATGTGGACTCTTAATGAGAAATTATTATTTGTAAAAATATGGAACAATAACAGTGTTTGACCACCCCCCCCACCCATTTTCTAATTTCATCAACATTTATCAGTCTTTTTTTGCTGTTTGTGAAATTTGATTTTGATTTTGACTCACCACATCTTGTGCATCTCCCATCCTCCCGTGTCCCTTGTGACTACTCAAAACATCATAAATTTTGAGTTCTTTCATTGTTAATAGTCAAAACCAGCAGGAATCAAAAGTACACTCATTTAATTTGGACATAATCAATTTAATGGTATTCATATTGGACATTGGTTTTAGAAGAGATCGGCCACATCCACGGGAAGCTCCTCAACTACGCTGCTATAAAACCTTTGGATGGCCGTGAGTTTATCCCGGCTGTCCTCCGTGATGATGTTTATGGCCACCTTTTCCTACCAAATCGACCGCCCCGGCCAATTCGGTGGATGTAGCTCTCCCAGTTGGTGGGGATTTCGTAATTGATCACAATGGACACTTGCTGGACGTCGATCCCTCGGGCCAGCAGGTCAGTGGTGATCAGCACTCGGCTGGAGCCACTGCGGAACTCCTTCATGATGAGATCCCGCTCTTTCTGTTCCATCTCACCATGAAGAAGAGACACTGTGAAATCTTGTGACTTCAGCTGCTCAGTCAGCCACTCTGCTTTCTTTTTGCTGTTTACAAAAATGACAGATTGGGATATGGGCAGAGTGGCGTACAGGTCACACAGGGTTTCCAGCTTGAATTCCTCTCTTTTTGCGTCCACATAAAACTGTTGTATGCCCTCCAGGGTGAGTTCCTCCCTCTTAACGAGGATCCTCTTTGGATCCCGCATAAACTGTTTGGTGACTTCCAGAACGTCAGGTGGCATGGTTGCTGACAGCAGGACTGTTTGCATGTCAACCGGAAGTTTACGGAAGACACGGTGAATTTGATCCTTGAAGCCGTTCCTTGAACTGAGCATCTGATCGGCTTCGTCAATCACCAACATTTTTATGGTCGTGGAAGAGATGAAGCCCCGTGCTACCATGTCCAGGACACGACCTGGTGTTCCCACGATGATGTGAGGTGTCCTTGACCTGAGGGCATCCATGTCTTCACGAACACTTGTCCCTCCAACGCAGGCATGGCAACGGACCCCCATGTAGTCCCCCAGACTGAGGACCACTTGCTGGATTTGCTTGGCCAGCTCCCTGGTGGGTGCCAGGATAATAGCCTGGGTCTCCTTCCTGCTCACGTTAATCCTCTGCAGGACAGAGATGGCAAAGGTCGCCGTCTTTCCAGTCCCTGACTGAGACTGTGCGATCACATCATGTCCTTGGATGCACGGAACAATGGCTCGCTGTTGAATGAGCGAAGGCTTCTCAAGTCCGTATGCAAAGATTCCTCGAAGCAACTTCTCGTTTAGCTTCATGTCTTCAAAACTGCCCACAGTGTGAGTCCAGTTATTCTCATACGTCTCTCTTCGCCCTTCCCTCCAGTTTCTGGTGTAATTGTTTCGTTTCATCTTTGGCTGATGATCAACTGTGTTTCTTCCATTTGATTCACGAGTAAACATAGTGTTAATAATAATTACTTATTATAGTAATAATAATAATAATATAATGTAATATGAATAGTCTTAGTTTTACTATATAATATAGTCCCAATGTATACATTTTTGGTTTTCATCTTTATTATGTAGTTATCAGAGTACACATTATGTGTCTTTGATGTTAAGCATGAAATGGTCAATACATAAAAAGTTAAATTCAAAGCAAATGACTTGAAAATGTCATTTATTTTTTTAGAAATGGAAACATTAAAATTAAACATTTAAAAAAAATTTCTTTATTACTTTATTTTTTTTCTAGAATTTATATTTAATATCACTATTAAAACTTTTAATATAACTATTAAAATCCTCAAACCAGCGTGAACCTCACCTTCGCCCAATGTGCTGGAACAGGCACCAGTCCCTCCACGTCCCTCAGTGGAGAAACAAACGGGTGAAGCCTTTAAAACCATTAAAACCACTCAATAGAAGCCATGGACGGATACAAACCAGTTAGCGTTACTGTGCACAAATGCAGTCACATGACAGAGTGATCTTCATTGATATTAATGGTTGTGCTACTACTGTTCTTAATGAAAATACTAATGACCCAACCTGATAATAAATAATTATATTCTTTGAAACATTTTTATGTGTTTTAAATTCTACACCATTGAGGCATAACATCATGACCATTGACTGGTGATATGATTAAGACTGATTATCTCTTCATCACAAAACCTGGAATTCTGGGCAACAGACAGACAACAGTCCTCAAAATTGATGATTTAGAAAGCAGCAAATAAGGGCAAGTGCAAAGAGTTGAGTGAGTCTGAAAAGGCCTCCCTTTTGATGGTTGCACCTCTTGTGGGGTATTCCTGAGGGAGGAGAGGGGTGGGCAGGACCAGTACACACACTGCATCTGTCACAAACCAGACCAGAACCCAAGAGCGACGCCAGAGTTTGGTTTAACACTGCTTTATTGACAGGGTTGTTCATTTCACAGCATTATCATTTGTGATGCGGACAGTCTTGGAATTTGTTTTAGCTTTTGTTATTCAATGTTGATCAGTTGTTAATTCACAACAGCACGATAGACTGATTAACAACCATATAAACAGACGGCATTCTTTGACTCTTCCAGCCACCAAGTAACTCATAATTAAAGCCAGTGTATTATTATTTGTAAAAATGTGGAACAATAACAGTGTTTGACCACCCCCCCACCCATTTTCTAATTTCATCAACATTTATCAGTCTTTTTTTGCTGTTTGTGAAATTTGATTTTGATTTTGACTCACTCACATCTTGTGCATCTCCCATCCTCCCGTGTCCCTTGTGACTACTCAAAACATCATAAATTTTGAGTTCTTTCATTGTTAATAGTCAAAACCAGCAGGAATCAAAAGTACACTCAATTAATTTGGACATAATCAATTTAATGGTATTCATATTGGACATTGGTTTTAGAAGAGATCGGCCACATCCACGGGAAGCTCCTCAACTACGCTGCTATAAAACCTTTGGATGGCCGTGAGTTTATCCCGGCTGTCCTCCGTGATGATGTTTATGGCCACCCCTTTCCTACCAAATCGACCGCCCCGGCCAATTCGGTGGATGTAGCTCTCCCAGTTGGTGGGGATTTCGTAATTGATCACAATGGACACTTGCTGGACGTCGATCCCTCGGGCCAGCAGGTCGGTGGTGATCAGCACTCGGCTGGAGCCACTGCGGAACTCCTTCATGATGAGATCCCGCTCTTTCTGTTCCATCTCACCATGAAGAAGAGACACTGTGAAATCTTGTGACTTCAGCTGCTCAGTCAGCCACTCTGCTTTCTTTTTGCTGTTTACAAAAATGACAGATTGGGATATGGGCAGAGTGGCGTACAGGTCACACAGGGTTTCCAGCTTGAACTCCTCTCTTTTTGCGTCCACATAAAACTGTTGTATGCCCTCCAGGGTGAGTTCCTCCCTCTTAACGAGGATCCTCTTTGGATCCCGCATAAACTCTTTGGTGACTTCCAGAACGTCAGGTGGCATGGTTGCTGACAGCAGGACTGTTTGCATGTCAACCGGAAGTTTACGGAAGACACGGTGAATTTGATCCTTGAAGCCGTTCCTTGAACTGAGCATCTGATCGGCTTCGTCAATCACCAGCATTTTTATGGTCGTGGAAGAGATGAAGCCCCGTGCTACCATGTCCAGGACACGACCTGGTGTTCCCACGATGATGTGAGGTGTCCTTGACCTGAGGGCATCCATGTCTTCACGAACACTTGTCCCTCCAACGCAGGCATGGCAACGGACCCCCATGTAGTCCCCCAGACTGAGGACCACTTGCTGGATTTGCTTGGCCAGCTCCCTGGTGGGTGCCAGGATAATAGCCTGGGTCTCCTTCCTGCTCACGTTAATCCTCTGCAGGACAGAGATGGCAAAGGTCGCCGTCTTTCCAGTCCCTGACTGAGACTGTGCGATCACATCATGTCCTTGGATGCACGGAACAATGGCTCGCTGTTGAATGAGCGAAGGCTTCTCAAGTCCGTATGCAAAGATTCCTCAAGCAACTTCTCGTTTAGCTTCATGTCTTCAAAACTGCCCACAGTGTGAGTCCAGTTATTCTCATACGTCTCTCTTCGCCCTTCCCTCCAGTTTCTGGTGTAATTGTTTCGTTTCATCTTTGGCTGATGATCAACTGTGTTTCTTCCATTTGATTCACGAGTAAACATAGTGTTAATAATAATTACTTATTATAGTAATAATAATAATAATATAATGTAATATGAATAGTCTTAGTTTTACTATATAATATAGTCCCAATGTATACATTTTTGGTTTTCATCTTTATTATGTAGTTATCAGAGTACACATTATGTGTCTTTGATGTTAAGCATGAAATGGTCAATACATAAAAAGTTAAATTCAAAGCAAATGACTTGAAAATGTCATTTATTTTTTTAGAAATGGAAACATTAAAATTAAACATTTAAAAAAATTTCTTTATTACTTTATTTTTTTCTAGAATTTATATTTAATATCACTATTAAAACTTTTAATATAACTATTAAAATCCTCAAACCAGCGTGAACCTCACCTTCGCCCAATGTGCTGGAACAGGCACCAGTCCCTCCACGTCCCTCAGTGGAGAAACAAACGGGTGAAGCCTTTAAAACCATTAAAACCACTCAATAGAAGCCATGGACGGATACAAACCAGTTAGCGTTACTGTGCACAAATGCAGTCACATGACAGAGTGATCTTCATTGATATTAATGGTTGTGCTACTACTGTTCTTAATGAAAATACTAATGACCCAACCTGATAATAAATAATTATATTCTTTGAAACATTTTTATGTGTTTTAAATTCTACACCACTGAGGCATAACATCATGACCATTGACTGGTGATATAATTAAGACTGATTATCTCTTCATCACAAAACCTGGAATTCTGGGCAACAGACAGACAACAGTCCTCAAAGTTGATGATTTAGAAAGCAGGAAATAAGGGCAAGTGCAAAGAGTTGAGTGAGTCTGAGAAGGCCTCCCTTTTGATGGTTGCACCTCTTGTGGGGTATTCCTGAGGGAGGAGAGGGGTGGGCAGGACCAGTACACACACTGCATCTGTCACAAACCAGACCAGAACCCAAGAGCGACGCCAGAGTTTGGTTTAACACTGCTTTATTGACAGGGTTGTTCATTTCACAGCATTATCATTTGTGATGCGGACAGTCTTGGAATTTGTTTTAGCTTTTGTTATTCAATGTTGATCAGTTGTTAATTCACAACAGCGCGATAGACTGATTAACAACCATATAAACAGACGGCATTCTTTGATGCTTCCAGCCACCAAGTAACTCATAATTAAAGCCAGTGTATTATTATTTGTAAAAATGTGGAACAATAACAGTGTTTGACCACCCCCCCCACCCATTTTCTAATTTCATCAACATTTATCAGTCTTTTTTTGCTGTTTGTGAAATTTGATTTTGATTTTGACTCACTCACATCTTGTGCATCTCCCATCCTCCCGTGTCCCTTGTGACTACTCAAAACATCATAAATTTTGAGTTCTTTCATTGTTAATAGTCAAAACCAGCAGGAATCAAAAGTACACTCATTTAATTTGGACATAATCAATTTAATGGTATTCATATTGGACATTGGTTTTAGAAGAGATCGGCCACATCCACGGGAAGCTCCTCAACTACGCTGCTATAAAACCTTTGGATGGCCGTGAGTTTATCCCGGCTGTCCTCCGTGATGATGTTTATGGCCACCCCTTTCCTACCAAATCGACCGCCCCGGCCAATTCGGTGGATGTAGCTCTCCCAGTTGGTGGGGATTTCGTAATTGATCACAATGGACACTTGCTGGACGTCGATCCCTCGGGCCAGCAGGTCGGTGGTGATCAGCACTCGGCTGGAGCCACTGCGGAACTCCTTCATGATGAGATCCCGCTCTTTCTGTTCCATCTCACCATGAAGAAGAGACACTGTGAAATCTTGTGACTTCAGCTGCTCAGTCAGCCACTCTGCTTTCTTCTTGCTGTTTACAAAAATGACAGATTGGGATATGGGCAGAGTGGCGTACAGGTCACACAGGGTTTCCAGCTTGAACTCCTCTCTTTTTGCATCCACATAAAACTGTTGTATGCCCTCCAGGGTGAGTTCCTCCCTCTTAACGAGGATCCTCTTTGGATCCCGCATAAACTCTTTGGTGACTTCCAGAACGTCAGGTGGCATGGTTGCTGACAGCAGGACTGTTTGCATGTCAACCGGAAGTTTACGGAAGACACGGTGAATTTGATCCTTGAAGCCGTTCCTTGAACTGAGCATCTGATCGGCTTCGTCAATCACCAGCATTTTTATGGTCGTGGAAGAGATGAAGCCCCGTGCTACCATGTCCAGGACACGACCTGGTGTTCCCACGATGATGTGAGGTGTCCTTGACCTGAGGGCATCCATGTCTTCACGAACACTTGTCCCTCCAACGCAGGCATGGCAACGGACCCCCATGTAGTCCCCCAGACTGAGGACCACTTGCTGGATTTGCTTGGCCAGCTCCCTGGTGGGTGCCAGGATAATAGCCTGGGTCTCCTTCCTGCTCACGTTTATCCTCTGCAGGACAGAGATGGCAAAGGTCGCCGTCTTTCCAGTCCCTGACTGAGACTGTGCGATCACATCATGTCCTTGGATGCACGGAACAATGGCTCGCTGTTGAATGAGCGAAGGCTTCTCAAGTCCGTATGCAAAGATTCCTCGAAGCAACTTCTCGTTTAGCTTCATGTCTTCAAAACTGCCCGCAGTGTGAGTCCAGTTATTCTCATACGTCTCTCTTCGCCCTTCCCTCCAGTTTCTGGTGTAATTGTTTCGTTTCATCTTTGGCTGATGATCAACTGTGTTTCTTCCATTTGATTCACGAGTAAACATAGTGTTAATAATAATTACTTATTATAGTAATAATAATAATAATATAATGTAATATGAATAGTCTTAGTTTTACTATATAATATAGTCCCAATGTATACATTTTTGGTTTTCATCTTTATTATGTAGTTATCAGAGTACACATTATGTGTCTTTGATGTTAAGCATGAAATGGTCAATACATAAAAAGTTACATTCAAAGCAAATGACTTGAAAATGTCATTTATTTTTTTATAAATGGAAACATTAAAATTAAACATTTTAAAAAAATTCTTTATTACTTTATTTTTTTTCTAGAATTTATATTTAATATCACTATTAAAACTTTTAATATAACTATTAAAATCATCAAACCAGCGTGAACCTCACCTTCGCCCAATGTGCTGGAACAGGCACCAGTCCCTCCACGTCCCTCAGTGGAGAAACAAACGGGTGAAGCCTTTAAAACCATTAAAACCACTCAATAGAAGCCATGGACGGATACAAACCAGTTAGCGTTACTGTGCACAAATGCAGTCACATGACAGAGTGATCTTCATTGATATTAATGGTTGTGCTACTACTGTTCTTAATGAAAATACTAATGACCCAACCTGATAATAAATAATTATATTCTTTGAAACATTTTTATGTGTTTTAAATTCTACACCACTGAGGCATAACATCATGACCATTGACTGGTGATATAATTAAGACTGATTATCTCTTCATCACAAAACCTGGAATTCTGGGCAACAAACAGACAACAGTCCTCAAAATTGATGATTTAGAAAGCAGGAAATAAGGGCAAGTGCAAAGAGTTGAGTGAGTCTGAGAAGGCCTCCCTTTTGATGGTTGCACCTCTTGTGGGGTATTCCTGAGGGAGGAGAGGGGTGGGCAGGACCAGTACACACACTGCATCTGTCACAAACCAGACCAGAACCCAAGAGCGACGCCAGAGTTCGGTTTAACATACAGACATACATAGACACATTCTCCAATAATGTTCAGATTCACTGAATTGAAATGGAATATGTAGACTAAAATAATTGGACTAAGTAAATAACAGACGAGTGTCACGTAAAATCGTTCATTGTTTCCTCTTTGTAATTCAGCAGCGAATCCGACGACGGGAGAAAGGAAACGCTGCCACCGTTTGGCCACAGTGTGTAACAACAAGGACTTTGGTTCGTGAACTGCTGGGTCATTTATTAATCATCAAATACAAATAACCAAAGTATTATCTTACAACTTAATCGAAAGTATTACTCTTCTAAACGATGAAACCCTGTGGATAGAACTCCCTGACATCCCACTCCCTGCCAGGTCACTCTTGAAAAAGGATAGATAGACTGTTAGACAGATAGACAGATAGACAGACAGATAGATAGATAGATAGATAGATAGATAGATAGATAGATAGATAGATAGATAGATAGATAGATAGATAGATAGATAGATACATTGATACATTGATACATAAATACATAGATAGATACATACATAGACACATAGACAGATACATAGATAGAAAGATCCATGAGTTTTTCTGCCTGGTAAAATAAAGCATTTTAATTGATTGATTGATATTTATTAAATCTAATGTTAATACATACTTTGGTCTATGAATAAAGTAATGAGACCAAAGCTTTAATGTAAAAACAACATGTCTTTTACTTAATGATAACATTAGTAGTTCAACCTTAATTATATTAAATATTATTACTATTACTATTATTGTACTTGCAAACGTAATATATTGAAAAATTGAATTGAAATATGGCAACACCGTGTTATGAGACTGGAGATGTCGTCATCGGAGACATGCTGCACTCAACAACCTCTACATACCTGGTACAATCATTTGTGGGGCAAGGAACATTTGGATTGGTGGCAAAATGCAGAAATATGAAAACCAATGAAAATGTGGCTATTAAAATGATCAAAAATAAGAGTGAATTAAAGTACCAGACAGCTTCAGAGGTAAAACATACAAGTATACACACACACACACACACATATGTAGAGAGAGAGAGAGATTGTCAATTTTATGCACATTATTCATTAAAGTAGGTTAAACCAATGAAACCTTGTTTTTTTAGTGTCTAATGTGTGTTTGTAATCACCAGATATCTGTTCTTAAGAAGCTGCGATGTTTGGACCATGAAAAGAGCAATATTGTTCAATGGCACAAACATTTTATTGATAGAGGAAACAGCTGCCTTGTATTTGAACAGCTGGATAAGAGTCTCCAAGACTTGATGAAGGAGAGGGATTGGAGGCCTCTGGCTCTCAAGGAGATTAGAGCGATTATTCAGCAAGTATGTGTGACATTTTAAAGATTCCATTTCTAAACACTGGCAATGATGGCTAACCTGAATCTGATGTTACAGGCTGCTGCTGCGCTCGGACATTTGAAGGAGCTCCACCTTCTTCACGGTGACATCAAACTTCCAAATATGATGTTGGCCAACCACGAAAAGGAGCCCTTCAGAGTCAAACTGATTGACTTTGGCCTCGCCAGTGACGCATCAGAAATTCCAACGGGTTCTATCATCCAGACCCTTCCATACAGGTCAGTAGTGGAAACACCTCTGACCTTTGACAGTGGGCCAGGGTTTGCAGTAACACTACCACAGCAATGTTGACGGAGCATATGCAGATGTCGGGGGGTAGCAGACACTGACCACTTGCTTCTTTGTCCTTTCACAGGAGTCCAGAGGTTTTCTTGGGCCTTCCATTAACAGCAGCTGTAGACATGTGGTCTCTGGGCTGCGTGGCTGCAGAATTGTACTTGGGGGCTTCGCTCTTCAAAGGGCGTGAGGAGTACACCATAGTGAGTCCAACATTTCTGTGTCAGCAGCCATTCATTTGCGCTGGGACATGATCAGTATTGGTTGATGTACTTGTTTGTAATGATTGGAAGAACGCTTGTGCACTACCCGGCTCTTAAAGATTGACCTCTGTGTTGTATTTTCAGATGATGGAGATAATCCAAACGGTGGGTCTGCCACCAGAGCACATGCTCTCTGCTGGATACTACACTCGCTCTTATTTCAAGAAGTTAAACTCTTCCACCAGCGAATGGACAGTCAAGGTATCACTATTGAGTTGTCCTCCTTGGTCATTTCAAACCAATCACCTGGAAGCAAGGTTTTATTTAAAAAAAAAAAAAAACATGAATAATTGTGTGGATTTGTCAGCCGTTGCAGATGTTTGAACCGCTTTTATTTACAGACAGTGGAAGAATATTTTCAAGAGACCGGGACAGTTCCATGGGATTTCAGGACACATCCAGTCCGATCTCTAGAACACCTGCTGGAGGTCAGTTCTCTTTCTGGTGGCTCACAGTAGAGGTGAAACATGTTTAACCTGAACCATCATCCTGGAAAATAGCCTTGACCTTTTGTGTGCTTCTACTTAGATGCCCCACACTATTGAGAGGCTTTCGCCAGACTACCTGGCTGAGATGTCTGATGTTGTGATGTTTGTGGACATGCTCAAGAAGATGCTTCAGGTAGATGGTGCTCAGCGCGTTACCCCAGAGCAGCTCCTGAAACATCCCTTCATCACTATGAGCCACCTGAAGCCCTTCTCTGACCTCAGCCTCTAGTGAGTCAAAACTCGGATTTGAACACATTAGTGGAAATGCGCGACAGCCCTGTGGCTGCATAAAGACAAGACAAAGTCGCGTCACTTTGAAATGCACGTCGGCTGATTTAATTCATGTGATTTATTGATTTATTACTGTTCTTGCAGTTCTCGGTCGTGCCAGGACATCATGAAGGTCATAGAGAATCGTGGCCAGAGGGATGCTGTGCCGCAGTATTCCCAGCAGGTCAGCAGCACTACCCATCAGTCTGAGCAGAAGGCTTGTCCTTCACATTGCCCGGATCCTAGTGGGAAGACTGTCCGAGCCCATGCCCAGCCGGCCAGAAGCATTTCTGACGGAATTTCAAAATTGAAAAGAAAGGCACCAGAAGAAGACGGACGTCCCTGTAGAAAGAAAACCAAACTGTGCGCCGAGTCTCCAGTCAGGTACACTGGTCTCCCAGTTTACTGAAGAGATTCCTACAGATTCAGATCATAGATGGTAAAAAGTTCTCACAGTAAATGGCTGTTTGTAATGAACCTTTTGGTTCTCTCCAAATACAGAGAAAATCAGGTAGAAGTGACGTCCACACGCAAGAGGCCTCATCATCAGGCTAGAGGCGTAACAGTGTCCAGCTCCGCCCAACCTACTGCAGACCCTCCACCACAGACATTGGGTCGGGGCCCGGCCAAAAGGCTTCCCATTGGGCGTAGATCAGCGTGCGCCAGGAGAAGATAACGCGTCCCTCCAGGATTTCACGGGCATTTTTCTGTGGTCAAAATGCCCGATGTTGGAGAAACGCTGCAATGGGGATCCGACAGCGCCCTGAATTAACGGGGTTGAGGTTGTGTTGACATTGCAGATCGCAACATCTTGAAATCCTGGAGGGTGTGAATAACTGGCTGTTAAAAGAAAGACCACAAGTGAGTGGATGTCAATGTATTCTCCTTTTAACTTGATCCAAAGTCTTCTTTTGTAAGTCCGTGAAACTATTCTTTTTTTTTTCACATTTTACCAGAAGCAAAGATTCCACTTGGCTGCAACATTAACAAGAAGCTGAGCTGAAGTTTTAGTTCTGCTGCAGCTGGATTGGCGTTAGACAATGCATTCATCTCATACTTCTTTACTGAATCATGGAACAAAAATGAAAGAAAGCATTATAAAGAACACTGACACAAGAGTGTGTAGGTGTGTTTTTGCTCAGTGTTTACGTATGGAAGGAAACAGTGTCCTGGTGTCTGCTCCATCCTCTTCTAGTACTCAGTCTAACTTGCTCTTTCAATCATGAACCCCCTCTTTGAGCTTCCTCTAGGCCTCCTTCTGGCCAGTTCAGACCTCTGATCACTGGATTTCTGTTCTGAATCTGATTGCAGTCTTTCTGTGAAATAAATCACTTTAACAATCTGTGTTAATTAAGGAAGGAATTAAAACAATTAAGTCAATTCACTAATCTATCATAAACCTTACCAGTGTCATGTGGGTGTTGAGTTGTGTTTGTCTGTCTTTGAGTGGCCATAGTCTTGGTTTCCTATTTTCCAGATTGGCACACCTGGCTCAGATTGTGTCTTCCCTCTCACCTGCCTGCCATTACCTCATCACCACCATCCTATAAAGGCCCTGGTTTTCTCGTGGCCCTCTGCCAGATCGTCCCACAGTTTTCTGTGGTAACGCTCTAGCCGACTATTCCTGGTGCTTCTTGGTGTTTTTCCTAGTCTGTTATTCCCAGTGTTTGTTCTATGTTGTTCCTGTTTTTCCCAGGTTCTGTTGACTCTGGTTTGTGTCTTCAGTTGTCCGCCTGTTCCCAGCTGCCCACTGCCCCAGTTCAGCCTCATTCTGAAGAGTGGCCCATCTCCCAGCTCATCGTTAGTTTTGTGTCTGCATTTGGGTCTGCCAGTTTGGTTAATCCTGACATAATCACGAAGGTAAAGACAAACTGGTCTCTGCAGGAAAAAGTTCTCCATGTTTTTCTTGCGAAACAGGTTCAAGTGTCCCCAAAGATCCCTGCGTGTGTCATTTGTCTCTGCATTTCTTGTTTGGGATGTAGTCATTTGTGTAGCACAATGGTTCTAAACACAGGTCAGGAAGATGTCAAGAATGATGAATCAACATTTTACAAGGCAAACTGGGTGATCGGACATTGTGGAGAAAAGCATCAGCACTGGAATATTTCTAAAATGTGACTTGGCTTGGTCGCTCATTAAAAAGCTTTCTGGCTGCTGTTTTCCCAGACTTGGCTGGTGTTTGCAAACACCTGTGCATACTTGGTGAAATAAACTACAAGTAAGAATTCCTTACCTCCTTAAACTTGCCCAGATGTACACAGTTAAGGGAAATCACCTCAAATGGCGCAGAGGTTTCGATGCTCTGTGAAGGTGTTGTGGTTATTCTGTTAGGCTTCTTTCTCTTGATGCCACGACACACCCGGTGACTTCCATCTCCTGTCTCAGTTTAAGCCAGAAAAAGCGGTCTCTTCCGAGAGCCACCATTCTGCAGTCTGGGGGTGCACACATCCCTTTTCATCATGTGTTTATATGTAACTGACATTTGCGTGGTGATGACTGTGGAAGAATGAAAATATTTGGCTGTCAACATCAGGACACAAGGAGCATGTAAAAGAACCTTTGTGGTTACAATAAAATAGTTTTGTTGGGGATTTAGTATTTCATGTACATGTGAATGAAACATTCCACCATGATGTTGCAGTAAAAATGCTTTCAGGATGGTTATTAGAAACAATGGGAATTGTGAACCATTCAGAGGAAAAAAAAAAAATATATATATATATATATATATGGAACCTACAACTTGTTTTTAAGCTTTCTCTTTTCACAATACTGATTTCTTATCAGTGGAGAACCATTACTCCACACTAGCGTCCATCTATCTATTCATCCCTTAAAAGATTAATAGGCATTCCTTATTCCTGAACAGTGTCACGGTGGGCGTAAGAGCTCATCCCAGCAGTGTTTGAGTCAGTACTATTATTATTATTATGAACCACCGACCTGTAGGTGGAACTCGACTGGAAAGATCATTCAAAGTGATTTCACAGGATTGTCATTTTTGATGCAGACAGTCTTGGAATTTGTTTTAGCTTTTTGTTATTCAATGGTGATCAGTTGTTAATTCACAACAGCACGATAGACTGATTAACAACCATATAAACAGACGGCATTCTTTCATGCTTCCAGCCACCAAGTAACTCATAATTATAGCCATTGTACTTGGATTACTTTTTGACATCACAGTGCACTTTTTTCATACAGTTTGGCAACCAATCCATGTGGACTCTTAATGAGAAATTATTATTTGTAAAAATATGGAACAATAACAGTGTTTGACCACCCCCCCCACCCATTTTCTAATTTCATCAACATTTATCAGTCTTTTTTTGCTGTTTGTGAAATTTGATTTTGATTTTGACTCACTCACATCTTGTGCATCTCCCATCCTCCCGTGTCCCTTGTGACTACTCAAAACATCATAAATTTTGAGTTCTTTCATTGTTAATAGTCAAAACCAGCAGGAATCAAAAGTACACTCATTTAATTTGGACATAATCAATTTAATGGTATTCATATTGGACATTGGTTTTAGAAGAGATCGGCCACATCCACGGGAAGCTCCTCAACTACGCTGCTATAAAACCTTTGGATGGCCGTGAGTTTATCCCGGCTGTCCTCCGTGATGATGTTTATGGCCACCCCTTTCCTACCAAATCGACCGCCCGGCCAATTCGGTGGATGTAGCTCTCCCAGTTGGTGGGGATTTCGTAATTGATCACAATGGACACTTGCTGGACGTCGATCCCTCGGGCCAGCAGGTCGGTGGTGATCAGCACTCGGCTGGAGCCACTGCGGAACTCCTTCATGATGAGATCCCGCTCTTTCTGTTCCATCTCACCATGAAGAAGAGACACTGTGAAATCTTGTGACTTCAGCTGCTCAGTCAGCCATTCTGCTTTCTTTTTGCTGTTTACAAAAATGACAGATTGGGATATGGGCAGAGTGGCGTACAGGTCACACAGGGTTTCCAGCTTGAACTCCTCTCTTTTTGCGTCCACATAAAACTGTTGTATGCCCTCCAGGGTGAGTTCCTCCCTCTTAACGAGGATCCTCTTTGGATCCCGCATAAACTCTTTGGTGACTTCCAGAACGTCAGGTGGCATGGTTGCTGACAGCAGGACTGTTTGCATGTCAACCGGAAGTTTACGGAAGACACGCTGAATTTGATCCTTGAAGCCGTTCCTTGAACTGAGCATCTGATCGGCTTCGTCAATCACCAGCATTTTTATGGTCGTGGAAGAGATGAAGCCCCGTGCTACCATGTCCAGGACACGACCTGGTGTTCCCACGATGATGTGAGGTGTCCTTGACCTGAGGGCATCCATGTCTTCACGAACACTTGTCCCTCCAACGCAGGCATGGCAACGGACCCCCCATGTAGTCCCCCAGACTGAGGACCACTTGCTGGATTTGCTTGGCCAGCTCCCTGGTGGGTGCCAGGATAATAGCCTGGGTCTCCTTCCTGCTCACGTTAATCCTCTGCAGGACAGAGATGGCAAAGGTCGCCGTCTTTCCAGTCCCTGACTGAGACTGTGCGATCACATCATGTCCTTGGATGCACGGAACAATGGCTCGCTGTTGAATGAGCGAAGGCTTCTCAAGTCCGTATGCAAAGATTCCTCGAAGCAACTTCTCGTTTAGCTTCATGTCTTCAAAACTGCCTACAGTGTGAGTCCAGTTATTCTCATACGTCTCTCTTCGCCCTTCCCTCCAGTTTCTGGTGTAATTGTTTCGTTTCATCTTTGGCTGATGATCAACTGTGTTTCTTCCATTTGATTCACGAGTAAACATAGTGTTAATAATAATTACTTATTATAGTAATAATAATAATAATATAATGTAATATGAATAGTCTTAGTTTTACTATATAATATAGTCCCAATGTATACATTTTTGGTTTTCATCTTTATTATGTAGTTATCAGAGTACACATTATGTGTCTTTGATGTTAAGCATGAAATGGTCAATACATAAAAAGTTAAATTCAAAGCAAATGACTTGAAAATGTCATTTATTTTTTTAGAAATGGAAACATTAAAATTAAACATTTAAAAAAATTTCTTTATTACTTTATTTTTTTTCTAGAATTTATATTTAATATCACTATTAAAACTTTTAATATAACTATTAAAATCATCAAACCAGCGTGAACCTCACCTTCGCCCAATGTGCTGGAACAGGCACCAGTCCCTCCACGTCCCTCAGTGGAGAAACAAACGGGTGAAGCCTTTAAAACCATTAAAACCACTCAATAGAAGCCATGGACGGATACAAACCAGTTAGCGTTACTGTGCACAAATGCAGTCACATGACAGAGTGATCTTCATTGATATTAATGGTTGTGCTACTACTGTTCTTAATGAAAATACTAATGACCCAACCTGATAATAAATAATTATATTCTTTGAAACATTTTTATGTGTTTTAAATTCTACACCACTGAGGCATAACATCATGACCATTGACTGGTGATATAATTAAGACTGATTATCTCTTCATCACAAAACCTGGAATTCTTGGCAACAGACAGACAACAGTCCTCAAAGTTGATGATTTAGAAAGCAGCAAATAAGGGCAAGTGCAAAGAGTTGAGTGAGTCTGAGAAGGCCTCCCTTTTGATGGTTGCACCTCTTGTGGGGTATTCCTGAGGGAGGAGAGGGGTGGGCAGGACCAGTACACACACTGCATCTGTCACAAACCAGACCAGAACCCAAGAGCGACGCCAGAGTTTGGTTTAACACTGCTTTATTGACAGGGTTGTTCATTTCACAGCATTATCATTTGTGATGCGGACAGTCTTGGAATTTGTTTTAGCTTTTGTTATTCAATGTTGATCAGTTGTTAATTCACAACAGCGCGATAGACTGATTAACAACCATATAAACAGACGGCATTCTTTGATGCTTCCAGCCACCAAGTAACTCATAATTAAAGCCAGTGTATTATTATTTGTAAAAATGTGGAACAATAACAGTGTTTGACCACCCCCCACCCATTTTCTAATTTCATCAACATTTATCAGTCTTTTTTTGCTGTTTGTGAAATTTGATTTTGATTTTGACTCACTCACATCTTGTGCATCTCCCATCCTCCCGTGTCCCTTGTGACTACTCAAAACATCATAAATTTTGAGTTCTTTCATTGTTAATAGTCAAAACCAGCAGGAATCAAAAGTACACTCATTTAATTTGGACATAATCAATTTAATGGTATTCATATTGGACATTGGTTTTAGAAGAGATCGGCCACATCCACGGGAAGCTCCTCAACTACGCTGCTATAAAACCTTTGGATGGCCGTGAGTTTATCCCGGCTGTCCTCCGTGATGATGTTTATGGCCACCCCTTTCCTACCAAATCGACCGCCCCGGCCAATTCGGTGGATGTAGCTCTCCCAGTTGGTGGGGATTTCGTAATTGATCACAATGGACACTTGCTGGACGTCGATCCCTCGGGCCAGCAGGTCGGTGGTGATCAGCACTCGGCTGGAGCCACTGCGGAACTCCTTCATGATGAGATCCCGCTCTTTCTGTTCCATCTCACCATGAAGAAGAGACACTGTGAAATCTTGTGACTTCAGCTGCTCAGTCAGCCATTCTGCTTTCTTTTTGCTGTTTACAAAAATGACAGATTGGGATATGGGCAGAGTGGCGTACAGGTCACACAGGGTTTCCAGCTTGAACTCCTCTCTTTTTGCGTCCACATAAAACTGTTGTATGCCCTCCAGGGTGAGTTCCTCCCTCTTAACGAGGATCCTCTTTGGATCCCGCATAAACTCTTTGGTGACTTCCAGAACGTCAGGTGGCATGGTTGCTGACAGCAGGACTGTTTGCATGTCAACCGGAAGTTTACGGAAGACACGCTGAATTTGATCCTTGAAGCCGTTCCTTGAACTGAGCATCTGATCGGCTTCGTCAATCACCAGCATTTTTATGGTCGTGGAAGAGATGAAGCCCCGTGCTACCATGTCCAGGACACGACCTGGTGTTCCCACGATGATGTGAGGTGTCCTTGACCTGAGGGCATCCATGTCTTCACGAACACTTGTCCCTCCAACGCAGGCATGGCAACGGACCCCCATGTAGTCCCCCAGACTGAGGACCACTTGCTGGATTTGCTTGGCCAGCTCCCTGGTGGGTGCCAGGATAATAGCCTGGGTCTCCTTCCTGCTCACGTTTATCCTCTGCAGGACAGAGATGGCAAAGGTCGCCGTCTTTCCAGTCCCTGACTGAGACTGTGCGATCACATCATGTCCTTGGATGCACGGAACAATGGCTCGCTGTTGAATGAGCGAAGGCTTCTCAAGTCCGTATGCAAAGATTCCTCGAAGCAACTTCTCGTTTAGCTTCATGTCTTCAAAACTGCCCACAGTGTGAGTCCAGTTATTCTCATACGTCTCTCTTCGCCCTTCCCTCCAGTTTCTGGTGTAATTGTTTCGTTTCATCTTTGGCTGATGATCAACTGTGTTTCTTCCATTTGATTCACGAGTAAACATAGTGTTAATAATAATTACTTATTATAGTAATAATAATAATAATATAATGTAATATGAATAGTCTTAGTTTTACTATATAATATAGTCCCAATGTATACATTTTTGGTTTTCATCTTTATTATGTAGTTATCAGAGTACACATTATGTGTCTTTGATGTTAAGCATGAAATGGTCAATACATAAAAAGTTAAATTCAAAGCAAATGACTTGAAAATGTCATTTATTTTTTTAGAAATGGAAACATTAAAATTAAACATTTAAAAAAAATTTCTTTATTACTTTATTTTTTTTCTAGAATTTATATTTAATATCACTATTAAAACTTTTAATATAACTATTAAAATCATCAAACCAGCGTGAACCTCACCTTCGCCCAATGTGCTGGAACAGGCACCAGTCCCTCCACGTCCCTCAGTGGAGAAACAAACGGGTGAAGCCTTTAAAACCATTAAAACCACTCAATAGAAGCCATGGACGGATACAAACCAGTTAGCGTTACTGTGCACAAATGCAGTCACATGACAGAGTGATCTTCATTGATATTAATGGTTGTGCTACTACTGTTCTTAATGAAAATACTAATGACCCAACCTGATAATAAATAATTATATTCTTTGAAACATTTTTATGTGTTTTAAATTCTACACCACTGAGGCATAACATCATGACCATTGACTGGTGATATGATTAAGACTGATTGTCTCTTCATCACAAAACCTGGAATTCTTGGCAACAGACAGACAACAGTCCTCAAAGTTGATGATTTAGAAAGCAGCAAATAAGGGCAAGTGCAAAGAGTTGAGTGAGTCTGAGAAGGCCTCCCTTTTGATGGTTGCACCTCTTGTGGGGTATTCCTGAGGGAGGAGAGGGGTGGGCAGGACCAGTACACACACTGCATCTGTCACAAACCAGACCAGAACCCAAGAGCGACGCCAGAGTTTGGTTTAACACTGCTTTATTGACAGGGTTGTTCATTTCACAGCATTATCATTTGTGATGCGGACAGTCTTGGAATTTGTTTTAGCTTTTGTTATTCAATGTTGATCAGTTGTTAATTCACAACAGCGCGATAGACTGATTAACAACCATATAAACAGACGGCATTCTTTGATGCTTCCAGCCACCAAGTAACTCATAATTAAAGCCAGTGTATTATTATTTGTAAAAATGTGGAACAATAACAGTGTTTGACCACCCCCCCACCCATTTTCTAATTTCATCAACATTTATCAGTCTTTTTTTGCTGTTTGTGAAATTTGATTTTGATTTTGACTCACTCACATCTTGTGCATCTCCCATCCTCCCGTGTCCCTTGTGACTACTCAAAACATCATAAATTTTGAGTTCTTTCATTGTTAATAGTCAAAACCAGCAGGAATCAAAAGTACACTCATTTAATTTGGACATAATCAATTTAATGGTATTCATATTGGACATTGGTTTTAGAAGAGATCGGCCACATCCACGGGAAGCTCCTCAACTACGCTGCTATAAAACCTTTGGATGGCCGTGAGTTTATCCCGGCTGTCCTCCGTGATGATGTTTATGGCCACCCCTTTCCTACCAAATCGACCGCCCCGGCCAATTCGGTGGATGTAGCTCTCCCAGTTGGTGGGGATTTCGTAATTGATCACAATGGACACTTGCTGGACGTCGATCCCTCGGGCCAGCAGGTCGGTGGTGATCAGCACTCGGCTGGAGCCACTGCGGAACTCCTTCATGATGAGATCCCGCTCTTTCTGTTCCATCTCACCATGAAGAAGAGACACTGTGAAATCTTGTGACTTCAGCTGCTCAGTCAGCCATTCTGCTTTCTTTTTGCTGTTTACAAAAATGACAGATTGGGATATGGGCAGAGTGGCGTACAGGTCACACAGGGTTTCCAGCTTGAACTCCTCTCTTTTTGCGTCCACATAAAACTGTTGTATGCCCTCCAGGGTGAGTTCCTCCCTCTTAACGAGGATCCTCTTTGGATCCCGCATAAACTCTTTGGTGACTTCCAGAACGTCAGGTGGCATGGTTGCTGACAGCAGGACTGTTTGCATGTCAACCGGAAGTTTACGGAAGACACGCTGAATTTGATCCTTGAAGCCGTTCCTTGAACTGAGCATCTGATCGGCTTCGTCAATCACCAGCATTTTTATGGTCGTGGAAGAGATGAAGCCCCGTGCTACCATGTCCAGGACACGACCTGGTGTTCCCACGATGATGTGAGGTGTCCTTGACCTGAGGGCATCCATGTCTTCACGAACACTTGTCCCTCCAACGCAGGCATGGCAACGGACCCCCATGTAGTCCCCCAGACTGAGGACCACTTGCTGGATTTGCTTGGCCAGCTCCCTGGTGGGTGCCAGGATAATAGCCTGGGTCTCCTTCCTGCTCACGTTAATCCTCTGCAGGACAGAGATGGCAAAGGTCGCCGTCTTTCCAGTCCCTGACTGAGACTGTGCGATCACATCATGTCCTTGGATGCACGGAACAATGGCTCGCTGTTGAATGAGCGAAGGCTTCTCAAGTCCGTATGCAAAGATTCCTCGAAGCAACTTCTCGTTTAGCTTCATGTCTTCAAAACTGCCCACAGTGTGAGTCCAGTTATTCTCATACGTCTCTCTTCGCCCTTCCCTCCAGTTTCTGGTGTAATTGTTTCGTTTCATCTTTGGCTGATGATCAACTGTGTTTCTTCCATTTGATTCACGAGTAAACATAGTGTTAATAATAATTACTTATTATAGTAATAATAATAATAATATAATGTAATATGAATAGTCTTAGTTTTACTATATAATATAGTCCCAATGTATACATTTTTGGTTTTCATCTTTATTATGTAGTTATCAGAGTACACATTATGTGTCTTTGATGTTAAGCATGAAATGGTCAATACATAAAAAGTTAAATTCAAAGCAAATGACTTGAAAATGTCATTTATTTTTTTAGAAATGGAAACATTAAAATTAAACATTTAAAAAAATTTCTTTATTACTTTATTTTTTTTCTAGAATTTATATTTAATATCACTATTAAAACTTTTAATATAACTATTAAAATCATCAAACCAGCGTGAACCTCACCTTTGCCCAATGTGCTGGAACAGGCACCAGTCCCTCCACGTCCCTCAGTGGAGAAACAAACGGGTGAAGCCTTTAAAACCATTAAAACCACTCAATAGAAGCCATGGACGGATACAAACCAGTTAGCGTTACTGTGCACAAATGCAGTCACATGACAGAGTGATCTTCATTGATATTAATGGTTGTGCTACTACTGTTCTTAATGAAAATACTAATGACCCAACCTGATAATAAATAATTATATTCTTTGAAACATTTTTATGTGTTTTAAATTCTACACCACTGAGGCATAACATCATGACCATTGACTGGTGATATGATTAAGACTGATTATCTCTTCATCACAAAACCTGGAATTCTGGGCAACAGACAGACAACAGTCCTCAAAATTGATGATTTAGAAAGCAGCAAATAAGGGCAAGTGCAAAGAGTTGAGTGAGTCTGAGAAGGCCTCCCTTTTGATGGTTGCACCTCTTGTGGGGTATTCCTGAGGGAGGAGAGGGGTGGGCAGGACCAGTACACACACTGCATCTGTCACAAACCAGACCAGAACCCAAGAGCGACGCCAGAGTTTGGTTTAACACTGCTTTATTGACAGGGTTGTTCATTTCACAGCATTATCATTTGTGATGCGGACAGTCTTGGAATTTGTTTTAGCTTTTGTTATTCAATGTTGATCAGTTGTTAATTCACAACAGCACGATAGACTGATTAACAACCATATAAACAGACGGCATTCTTTGATGCTTCCAGCCACCAAGTAACTCATAATTAAAGCCAGTGTATTATTATTTGTAAAAATGTGGAACAATAACAGTGTTTGACCACCCCCCCACCCATTTTCTAATTTCATCAACATTTATCAGTCTTTTTTTGCTGTTTGTGAAATTTGATTTTGATTTTGACTCACTCACATCTTGTGCATCTCCCATCCTCCCGTGTCCCTTGTGACTACTCAAAACATCATAAATTTTGAGTTCTTTCATTGTTAATAGTCAAAACCAGCAGGAATCAAAAGTACACTCATTTAATTTGGACATAATCAATTTAATGGTATTCATATTGGACATTGGTTTTAGAAGAGATCGGCCACATCCACGGGAAGCTCCTCAACTACGCTGCTATAAAACCTTTGGATGGCCGTGAGTTTATCCCGGCTGTCCTCCGTGATGATGTTTATGGCCACCCCTTTCCTACCAAATCGACCGCCCGGCCAATTCGGTGGATGTAGCTCTCCCAGTTGGTGGGGATTTCGTAATTGATCACAATGGACACTTGCTGGACGTCGATCCCTCGGGCCAGCAGGTCGGTGGTGATCAGCACTCGGCTGGAGCCACTGCGGAACTCCTTCATGATGAGATCCCGCTCTTTCTGTTCCATCTCACCATGAAGAAGAGACACTGTGAAATCTTGTGACTTCAGCTGCTCAGTCAGCCACTCTGCTTTCTTTTTGCTGTTTACAAAAATGACAGATTGGGATATGGGCAGAGTGGCGTACAGGTCACACAGGGTTTCCAGCTTGAACTCCTCTCTTTTTGCGTCCACATAAAACTGTTGTATGCCCTCCAGGGTGAGTTCCTCCCTCTTAACGAGGATCCTCTTTGGATCCCGCATAAACTCTTTGGTGACTTCCAGAACGTCAGGTGGCATGGTTGCTGACAGCAGGACTGTTTGCATGTCAACCGGAAGTTTACGGAAGACACGCTGAATTTGATCCTTGAAGCCGTTCCTTGAACTGAGCATCTGATCGGCTTCGTCAATCACCAGCATTTTTATGGTCGTGGAAGAGATGAAGCCCCGTGCTACCATGTCCAGGACACGACCTGGTGTTCCCACGATGATGTGAGGTGTCCTTGACCTGAGGGCATCCATGTCTTCACGAACACTTGTCCCTCCAACGCAGGCATGGCAACGGACCCCCATGTAGTCCCCCAGACTGAGGACCACTTGCTGGATTTGCTTGGCCAGCTCCCTGGTGGGTGCCAGGATAATAGCCTGGGTCTCCTTCCTGCTCACGTTAATCCTCTGCAGGACAGAGATGGCAAAGGTCGCCGTCTTTCCAGTCCCTGACTGAGACTGTGCGATCACATCATGTCCTTGGATGCACGGAACAATGGCTCGCTGTTGAATGAGCGAAGGCTTCTCAAGTCCGTATGCAAAGATTCCTCGAAGCAACTTCTCGTTTAGCTTCATGTCTTCAAAACTGCCCACAGTGTGAGTCCAGTTATTCTCATACGTCTCTCTTCGCCCTTCCCTCCAGTTTCTGGTGTAATTGTTTCGTTTCATCTTTGGCTGATGATCAACTGTGTTTCTTCCATTTGATTCACGAGTAAACATAGTGTTAATAATAATTACTTATTATAGTAATAATAATAATAATATAATGTAATATGAATAGTCTTAGTTTTACTATATAATATAGTCCCAATGTATACATTTTTGGTTTTCATCTTTATTATGTAGTTATCAGAGTACACATTATGTGTCTTTGATGTTAAGCATGAAATGGTCAATACATAAAAAGTTAAATTCAAAGCAAATGACTTGAAAATGTCATTTATTTTTTTAGAAATGGAAACATTAAAATTAAACATTTAAAAAAATTTCTTTATTACTTTATTTTTTTCTAGAATTTATATTTAATATCACTATTAAAACTTTTAATATAACTATTAAAATCATCAAACCAGCGTGAACCTCACCTTCGCCCAATGTGCTGGAACAGGCACCAGTCCCTCCACGTCCCTCAGTGGAGAAACAAACGGGTGAAGCCTTTAAAACCATTAAAACCACTCAATAGAAGCCATGGACGGATACAAACCAGTTAGCGTTACTGTGCACAAATGCAGTCACATGACAGAGTGATCTTCATTGATATTAATGGTTGTGCTACTACTGTTCTTAATGAAAATACTAATGACCCAACCTGATAATAAATAATTATATTCTTTGAAACATTTTTATGTGTTTTAAATTCTACACCACTGAGGCATAACATCATGACCATTGACTGGTGATATAATTAAGACTGATTATCTCTTCATCACAAAACCTGGAATTCTTGGCAACAGACAGACAACAGTCCTCAAAGTTGATGATTTAGAAAGCAGGAAATAAGGGCAAGTGCAAAGAGTTGAGTGAGTCTGAGAAGGCCTCCCTTTTGATGGTTGCACCTCTTGTGGGGTATTCCTGAGGGAGGAGAGGGGTGGGCAGGACCAGTACACACACTGCATCTGTCACAAACCAGACCAGAACCCAAGAGCGACGCCAGAGTTTGGTTTAACACTGCTTTATTGACAGGGTTGTTCATTTCACAGCATTATCATTTGTGATGCGGACAGTCTTGGAATTTGTTTTAGCTTTTGTTATTCAATGTTGATCAGTTGTTAATTCACAACAGCACGATAGACTGATTAACAACCATATAAACAGACGGCATTCTTTGATGCTTCCAGCCACCAAGTAACTCATAATTAAAGCCAGTGTATTATTATTTGTAAAAATGTGGAACAATAACAGTGTTTGACCACCCCCCCACCCATTTTCTAATTTCATCAACATTTATCAGTCTTTTTTTTGCTGTTTGTGAAATTTGATTTTGATTTTGACTCACTCACATCTTGTGCATCTCCCATCCTCCCGTGTCCCTTGTGACTACTCAAAACATCATAAATTTTGAGTTCTTTCATTGTTAATAGTCAAAACCAGCAGGAATCAAAAGTACACTCATTTAATTTGGACATAATCAATTTAATGGTATTCATATTGGACATTGGTTTTAGAAGAGATCGGCCACATCCACGGGAAGCTCCTCAACTACGCTGCTATAAAACCTTTGGATGGCCGTGAGTTTATCCCGGCTGTCCTCCGTGATGATGTTTATGGCCACCCCTTTCCTACCAAATCGACCGCCCCGGCCAATTCGGTGGATGTAGCTCTCCCAGTTGGTGGGGATTTCGTAATTGATCACAATGGACACTTGCTGGACGTCGATCCCTCGGGCCAGCAGGTCGGTGGTGATCAGCACTCGGCTGGAGCCACTGCGGAACTCCTTCATGATGAGATCCCGCTCTTTCTGTTCCATCTCACCATGAAGAAGAGACACTGTGAAATCTTGTGACTTCAGCTGCTCAGTCAGCCATTCTGCTTTCTTTTTGCTGTTTACAAAAATGACAGATTGGGATATGGGCAGAGTGGCGTACAGGTCACACAGGGTTTCCAGCTTGAACTCCTCTCTTTTTGCGTCCACATAAAACTGTTGTATGCCCTCCAGGGTGAGTTCCTCCCCTCTTAACGAGGATCCTCTTTGGATCCCGCATAAACTCTTTGGTGACTTCCAGAACGTCAGGTGGCATGGTTGCTGACAGCAGGACTGTTTGCATGTCAACCGGAAGTTTACGGAAGACACGGTGAATTTGATCCTTGAAGCCGTTCCTTGAACTGAGCATCTGATCGGCTTCGTCAATCACCAGCATTTTTATGGTCGTGGAAGAGATGAAGCCCCGTGCTACCATGTCCAGGACACGACCTGGTGTTCCCACGATGATGTGAGGTGTCCTTGACCTGAGGGCATCCATGTCTTCACGAACACTTGTCCCTCCAACGCAGGCATGGCAACGGACCCCCATGTAGTCCCCCAGACTGAGGACCACTTGCTGGATTTGCTTGGCCAGCTCCCTGGTGGGTGCCAGGATAATAGCCTGGGTCTCCTTCCTGCTCACGTTTATCCTCTGCAGGACAGAGATGGCAAAGGTCGCCGTCTTTCCAGTCCCTGACTGAGACTGTGCGATCACATCATGTCCTTGGATGCACGGAACAATGGCTCGCTGTTGAATGAGCGAAGGCCTCTCAAGTCCGTATGCAAAGATTCCTCGAAGCAACTTCTCGTTTAGCTTCATGTCTTCAAAACTGCCTACAGTGTGAGTCCAGTTATTCTCATACGTCTCTCTTCGCCCTTCCCTCCAGTTTCTGGTGTAATTGTTTCGTTTCATCTTTGGCTGATGATCAACTGTGTTTCTTCCATTTGATTCACGAGTAAACATAGTGTTAATAATAATTACTTATTATAGTAATAATAATAATAATATAATGTAATATGAATAGTCTTAGTTTTACTATATAATATAGTCCCAATGTATACATTTTTGGTTTTCATCTTTATTATGTAGTTATCAGAGTACACATTATGTGTCTTTGATGTTAAGCATGAAATGGTCAATACATAAAAAGTTAAATTCAAAGCAAATGACTTGAAAATGTCATTTATTTTTTTAGAAATGGAAACATTAAAATTAAACATTTAAAAAAATTTCTTTATTACTTTATTTTTTTCTAGAATTTATATTTAATATCACTATTAAAACTTTTAATATAACTATTAAAATCATCAAACCAGCGTGAACCTCACCTTCGCCCAATGTGCTGGAACAGGCACCAGTCCCTCCACGTCCCTCAGTGGAGAAACAAACGGGTGAAGCCTTTAAAACCATTAAAACCACTCAATAGAAGCCATGGACGGATACAAACCAGTTAGCGTTACTGTGCACAAATGCAGTCACATGACAGAGTGATCTTCATTGATATTAATGGTTGTGCTACTACTGTTCTTAATGAAAATACTAATGACCCAACCTGATAATAAATAATTATATTCTTTGAAACATTTTTATGTGTTTTAAATTCTACACCACTGAGGCATAACATCATGACCATTGACTGGTGATATAATTAAGACTGATTATCTCTTCATCACAAAACCTGGAATTCTTGGCAACAGACAGACAACAGTCCTCAAAGTTGATGATTTAGAAAGCAGGAAATAAGGGCAAGTGCAAAGAGTTGAGTGAGTCTGAGAAGGCCTCCCTTTTGATGGTTGCACCTCTTGTGGGGTATTCCTGAGGGAGGAGAGGGGTGGGCAGGACCAGTACACACACTGCATCTGTCACAAACCAGACCAGAACCCAAGAGCGACGCCAGAGTTTGGTTTAACACTGCTTTATTGACAGGGTTGTTCATTTCACAGCATTATCATTTGTGATGCGGACAGTCTTGGAATTTGTTTTAGCTTTTGTTATTCAATGTTGATCAGTTGTTAATTCACAACAGCGCGATAGACTGATTAACAACCATATAAACAGACGGCATTCTTTGATGCTTCCAGCCACCAAGTAACTCATAATTAAAGCCAGTGTATTATTATTTGTAAAAATGTGGAACAATAACAGTGTTTGACCACCCCCCCCACCCATTTTCTAATTTCATCAACATTTATCAGTCTTTTTTTGCTGTTTGTGAAATTTGATTTTGATTTTGACTCACTCACATCTTGTGCATCTCCCATCCTCCCGTGTCCCTTGTGACTACTCAAAACATCATAAATTTTGAGTTCTTTCATTGTTAATAGTCAAAACCAGCAGGAATCAAAAGTACACTCATTTAATTTGGACATAATCAATTTAATGGTATTCATATTGGACATTGGTTTTAGAAGAGATCGGCCACATCCACGGGAAGCTCCTCAACTACGCTGCTATAAAACCTTTGGATGGCCGTGAGTTTATCCCGGCTGTCCTCCGTGATGATGTTTATGGCCACCCCTTTCCTACCAAATCGACCGCCCCGGCCAATTCGGTGGATGTAGCTCTCCCAGTTGGTGGGGATTTCGTAATTGATCACAATGGACACTTGCTGGACGTCGATCCCTCGGGCCAGCAGGTCGGTGGTGATCAGCACTCGGCTGGAGCCACTGCGGAACTCCTTCATGATGAGATCCCGCTCTTTCTGTTCCATCTCACCATGAAGAAGAGACACTGTGAAATCTTGTGACTTCAGCTGCTCAGTCAGCCATTCTGCTTTCTTTTTGCTGTTTACAAAAATGACAGATTGGGATATGGGCAGAGTGGCGTACAGGTCACACAGGGTTTCCAGCTTGAACTCCTCTCTTTTTGCGTCCACATAAAACTGTTGTATGCCCTCCAGGGTGAGTTCCTCCCTCTTAACGAGGATCCTCTTTGGATCCCGCATAAACTCTTTGGTGACTTCCAGAACGTCAGGTGGCATGGTTGCTGACAGCAGGACTGTTTGCATGTCAACCGGAAGTTTACGGAAGACACGCTGAATTTGATCCTTGAAGCCGTTCCTTGAACTGAGCATCTGATCGGCTTCGTCAATCACCAGCATTTTTATGGTCGTGGAAGAGATGAAGCCCCGTGCTACCATGTCCAGGACACGACCTGGTGTTCCCACGATGATGTGAGGTGTCCTTGACCTGAGGGCATCCATGTCTTCACGAACACTTGTCCCTCCAACGCAGGCATGGCAACGGACCCCCATGTAGTCCCCCAGACTGAGGACCACTTGCTGGATTTGCTTGGCCAGCTCCCTGGTGGGTGCCAGGATAATAGCCTGGGTCTCCTTCCTGCTCACGTTAATCCTCTGCAGGACAGAGATGGCAAAGGTCGCCGTCTTTCCAGTCCCTGACTGAGACTGTGCGATCACATCATGTCCTTGGATGCACGGAACAATGGCTCGCTGTTGAATGAGCGAAGGCTTCTCAAGTCCGTATGCAAAGATTCCTCGAAGCAACTTCTCGTTTAGCTTCATGTCTTCAAAACTGCCTACAGTGTGAGTCCAGTTATTCTCATACGTCTCTCTTCGCCCTTCCCTCCAGTTTCTGGTGTAATTGTTTCGTTTCATCTTTGGCTGATGATCAACTGTGTTTCTTCCATTTGATTCACGAGTAAACATAGTGTTAATAATAATTACTTATTATAGTAATAATAATAATAATATAATGTAATATGAATAGTCTTAGTTTTACTATATAATATAGTCCCAATGTATACATTTTTGGTTTTCATCTTTATTATGTAGTTATCAGAGTACACATTATGTGTCTTTGATGTTAAGCATGAAATGGTCAATACATAAAAAGTTAAATTCAAAGCAAATGACTTGAAAATGTCATTTATTTTTTTAGAAATGGAAACATTAAAATTAAACATTTAAAAAAATTTCTTTATTACTTTATTTTTTTTCTAGAATTTATATTTAATATCACTATTAAAACTTTTAATATAACTATTAAAATCATCAAACCAGCGTGAACCTCACCTTCGCCCAATGTGCTGGAACAGGCACCAGTCCCTCCACGTCCCTCAGTGGAGAAACAAACGGGTGAAGCCTTTAAAACCATTAAAACCACTCAATAGAAGCCATGGACGGATACAAACCAGTTAGCGTTACTGTGCACAAATGCAGTCACATGACAGAGTGATCTTCATTGATATTAATGGTTGTGCTACTACTGTTCTTAATGAAAATACTAATGACCCAACCTGATAATAAATAATTATATTCTTTGAAACATTTTTATGTGTTTTAAATTCTACACCACTGAGGCATAACATCATGACCATTGACTGGTGATATAATTAAGACTGATTATCTCTTCATCACAAAACCTGGAATTCTTGGCAACAGACAGACAACAGTCCTCAAAGTTGATGATTTAGAAAGCAGGAAATAAGGGCAAGTGCAAAGAGTTGAGTGAGTCTGAGAAGGCCTCCCTTTTGATGGTTGCACCTCTTGTGGGGTATTCCTGAGGGAGGAGAGGGGTGGGCAGGACCAGTACACACACTGCATCTGTCACAAACCAGACCAGAACCCAAGAGCGACGCCAGAGTTTGGTTTAACACTGCTTTATTGACAGGGTTGTTCATTTCACAGCATTATCATTTGTGATGCGGACAGTCTTGGAATTTGTTTTAGCTTTTGTTATTCAATGTTGATCAGTTGTTAATTCACAACAGCGCGATAGACTGATTAACAACCATATAAACAGACGGCATTCTTTGATGCTTCCAGCCACCAAGTAACTCATAATTAAAGCCAGTGTATTATTATTTGTAAAAATGTGGAACAATAACAGTGTTTGACCACCCCCCCACCCATTTTCTAATTTCATCAACATTTATCAGTCTTTTTTTGCTGTTTGTGAAATTTGATTTTGATTTTGACTCACTCACATCTTGTGCATCTCCCATCCTCCCGTGTCCCTTGTGACTACTCAAAACATCATAAATTTTGAGTTCTTTCATTGTTAATAGTCAAAACCAGCAGGAATCAAAAGTACACTCATTTAATTTGGACATAATCAATTTAATGGTATTCATATTGGACATTGGTTTTAGAAGAGATCGGCCACATCCACGGGAAGCTCCTCAACTACGCTGCTATAAAACCTTTGGATGGCCGTGAGTTTATCCCGGCTGTCCTCCGTGATGATGTTTATGGCCACCCCTTTCCTACCAAATCGACCGCCCCGGCCAATTCGGTGGATGTAGCTCTCCCAGTTGGTGGGGATTTCGTAATTGATCACAATGGACACTTGCTGGACGTCGATCCCTCGGGCCAGCAGGTCGGTGGTGATCAGCACTCGGCTGGAGCCACTGCGGAACTCCTTCATGATGAGATCCCGCTCTTTCTGTTCCATCTCACCATGAAGAAGAGACACTGTGAAATCTTGTGACTTCAGCTGCTCAGTCAGCCATTCTGCTTTCTTTTTGCTGTTTACAAAAATGACAGATTGGGATATGGGCAGAGTGGCGTACAGGTCACACAGGGTTTCCAGCTTGAACTCCTCTCTTTTTGCGTCCACATAAAACTGTTGTATGCCCTCCAGGGTGAGTTCCTCCCTCTTAACGAGGATCCTCTTTGGATCCCGCATAAACTCTTTGGTGACTTCCAGAACGTCAGGTGGCATGGTTGCTGACAGCAGGACTGTTTGCATGTCAACCGGAAGTTTACGGAAGACACGCTGAATTTGATCCTTGAAGCCGTTCCTTGAACTGAGCATCTGATCGGCTTCGTCAATCACCAGCATTTTTATGGTCGTGGAAGAGATGAAGCCCCGTGCTACCATGTCCAGGACACGACCTGGTGTTCCCACGATGATGTGAGGTGTCCTTGACCTGAGGGCATCCATGTCTTCACGAACACTTGTCCCTCCAACGCAGGCATGGCAACGGACCCCCATGTAGTCCCCCAGACTGAGGACCACTTGCTGGATTTGCTTGGCCAGCTCCCTGGTGGGTGCCAGGATAATAGCCTGGGTCTCCTTCCTGCTCACGTTTATCCTCTGCAGGACAGAGATGGCAAAGGTCGCCGTCTTTCCAGTCCCTGACTGAGACTGTGCGATCACATCATGTCCTTGGATGCACGGAACAATGGCTCGCTGTTGAATGAGCGAAGGCTTCTCAAGTCCGTATGCAAAGATTCCTCGAAGCAACTTCTCGTTTAGCTTCATGTCTTCAAAACTGCCTACAGTGTGAGTCCAGTTATTCTCATACGTCTCTCTTCGCCCTTCCCTCCAGTTTCTGGTGTAATTGTTTCGTTTCATCTTTGGCTGATGATCAACTGTGTTTCTTCCATTTGATTCACGAGTAAACATAGTGTTAATAATAATTACTTATTATAGTAATAATAATAATAATATAATGTAATATGAATAGTCTTAGTTTTACTATATAATATAGTCCCAATGTATACATTTTTGGTTTTCATCTTTATTATGTAGTTATCAGAGTACACATTATGTGTCTTTGATGTTAAGCATGAAATGGTCAATACATAAAAAGTTAAATTCAAAGCAAATGACTTGAAAATGTCATTTATTTTTTTAGAAATGGAAACATTAAAATTAAACATTTAAAAAAATTTCTTTATTACTTTATTTTTTTTCTAGAATTTATATTTAATATCACTATTAAAACTTTTAATATAACTATTAAAATCATCAAACCAGCGTGAACCTCACCTTCGCCCAATGTGCTGGAACAGGCACCAGTCCCTCCACGTCCCTCAGTGGAGAAACAAACGGGTGAAGCCTTTAAAACCATTAAAACCACTCAATAGAAGCCATGGACGGATACAAACCAGTTAGCGTTACTGTGCACAAATGCAGTCACATGACAGAGTGATCTTCATTGATATTAATGGTTGTGCTACTACTGTTCTTAATGAAAATACTAATGACCCAACCTGATAATAAATAATTATATTCTTTGAAACATTTTTATGTGTTTTAAATTCTACACCACTGAGGCATAACATCATGACCATTGACTGGTGATATAATTAAGACTGATTATCTCTTCATCACAAAACCTGGAATTCTTGGCAACAGACAGACAACAGTCCTCAAAGTTGATGATTTAGAAAGCAGGAAATAAGGGCAAGTGCAAAGAGTTGAGTGAGTCTGAGAAGGCCTCCCTTTTGATGGTTGCACCTCTTGTGGGGTATTCCTGAGGGAGGAGAGGGGTGGGCAGGACCAGTACACACACTGCATCTGTCACAAACCAGACCAGAACCCAAGAGCGACGCCAGAGTTTGGTTTAACACTGCTTTATTGACAGGGTTGTTCATTTCACAGCATTATCATTTGTGATGCGGACAGTCTTGGAATTTGTTTTAGCTTTTGTTATTCAATGTTGATCAGTTGTTAATTCACAACAGCGCGATAGACTGATTAACAACCATATAAACAGACGGCATTCTTTGATGCTTCCAGCCACCAAGTAACTCATAATTAAAGCCAGTGTATTATTATTTGTAAAAATGTGGAACAATAACAGTGTTTGACCACCCCCCCACCCATTTTCTAATTTCATCAACATTTATCAGTCTTTTTTTTGCTGTTTGTGAAATTTGATTTTGATTTTGACTCACTCACATCTTGTGCATCTCCCATCCTCCCGTGTCCCTTGTGACTACTCAAAACATCATAAATTTTGAGTTCTTTCATTGTTAATAGTCAAAACCAGCAGGAATCAAAAGTACACTCATTTAATTTGGACATAATCAATTTAATGGTATTCATATTGGACATTGGTTTTAGAAGAGATCGGCCACATCCACGGGAAGCTCCTCAACTACGCTGCTATAAAACCTTTGGATGGCCGTGAGTTTATCCCGGCTGTCCTCCGTGATGATGTTTATGGCCACCCCTTTCCTACCAAATCGACCGCCCCGGCCAATTCGGTGGATGTAGCTCTCCCAGTTGGTGGGGATTTCGTAATTGATCACAATGGACACTTGCTGGACGTCGATCCCTCGGGCCAGCAGGTCGGTGGTGATCAGCACTCGGCTGGAGCCACTGCGGAACTCCTTCATGATGAGATCCCGCTCTTTCTGTTCCATCTCACCATGAAGAAGAGACACTGTGAAATCTTGTGACTTCAGCTGCTCAGTCAGCCATTCTGCTTTCTTTTTGCTGTTTACAAAAATGACAGATTGGGATATGGGCAGAGTGGCGTACAGGTCACACAGGGTTTCCAGCTTGAACTCCTCTCTTTTTGCGTCCACATAAAACTGTTGTATGCCCTCCAGGGTGAGTTCCTCCCTCTTAACGAGGATCCTCTTTGGATCCCGCATAAACTCTTTGGTGACTTCCAGAACGTCAGGTGGCATGGTTGCTGACAGCAGGACTGTTTGCATGTCAACCGGAAGTTTACGGAAGACACGCTGAATTTGATCCTTGAAGCCGTTCCTTGAACTGAGCATCTGATCGGCTTCGTCAATCACCAGCATTTTTATGGTCGTGGAAGAGATGAAGCCCCGTGCTACCATGTCCAGGACACGACCTGGTGTTCCCACGATGATGTGAGGTGTCCTTGACCTGAGGGCATCCATGTCTTCACGAACACTTGTCCCTCCAACGCAGGCATGGCAACGGACCCCCATGTAGTCCCCCAGACTGAGGACCACTTGCTGGATTTGCTTGGCCAGCTCCCTGGTGGGTGCCAGGATAATAGCCTGGGTCTCCTTCCTGCTCACGTTTATCCTCTGCAGGACAGAGATGGCAAAGGTCGCCGTCTTTCCAGTCCCTGACTGAGACTGTGCGATCACATCATGTCCTTGGATGCACGGAACAATGGCTCGCTGTTGAATGAGCGAAGGCTTCTCAAGTCCGTATGCAAAGATTCCTCGAAGCAACTTCTCGTTTAGCTTCATGTCTTCAAAACTGCCTACAGTGTGAGTCCAGTTATTCTCATACGTCTCTCTTCGCCCTTCCCTCCAGTTTCTGGTGTAATTGTTTCGTTTCATCTTTGGCTGATGATCAACTGTGTTTCTTCCATTTGATTCACGAGTAAACATAGTGTTAATAATAATTACTTATTATAGTAATAATAATAATAATATAATGTAATATGAATAGTCTTAGTTTTACTATATAATATAGTCCCAATGTATACATTTTTGGTTTTCATCTTTATTATGTAGTTATCAGAGTACACATTATGTGTCTTTGATGTTAAGCATGAAATGGTCAATACATAAAAAGTTAAATTCAAAGCAAATGACTTGAAAATGTCATTTATTTTTTTAGAAATGGAAACATTAAAATTAAACATTTAAAAAAATTTCTTTATTACTTTATTTTTTTCTAGAATTTATATTTAATATCACTATTAAAACTTTTAATATAACTATTAAAATCATCAAACCAGCGTGAACCTCACCTTCGCCCAATGTGCTGGAACAGGCACCAGTCCCTCCACGTCCCTCAGTGGAGAAACAAACGGGTGAAGCCTTTAAAACCATTAAAACCACTCAATAGAAGCCATGGACGGATACAAACCAGTTAGCGTTACTGTGCACAAATGCAGTCACATGACAGAGTGATCTTCATTGATATTAATGGTTGTGCTACTACTGTTCTTAATGAAAATACTAATGACCCAACCTGATAATAAATAATTATATTCTTTGAAACATTTTTATGTGTTTTAAATTCTACACCACTGAGGCATAACATCATGACCATTGACTGGTGATATAATTAAGACTGATTATCTCTTCATCACAAAACCTGGAATTCTTGGCAACAGACAGACAACAGTCCTCAAAGTTGATGATTTAGAAAGCAGGAAATAAGGGCAAGTGCAAAGAGTTGAGTGAGTCTGAGAAGGCCTCCCTTTTGATGGTTGCACCTCTTGTGGGGTATTCCTGAGGGAGGAGAGGGGTGGGCAGGACCAGTACACACACTGCATCTGTCACAAACCAGACCAGAACCCAAGAGCGACGCCAGAGTTTGGTTTAACACTGCTTTATTGACAGGGTTGTTCATTTCACAGCATTATCATTTGTGATGCGGACAGTCTTGGAATTTGTTTTAGCTTTTGTTATTCAATGTTGATCAGTTGTTAATTCACAACAGCGCGATAGACTGATTAACAACCATATAAACAGACGGCATTCTTTGATGCTTCCAGCCACCAAGTAACTCATAATTAAAGCCAGTGTATTATTATTTGTAAAAATGTGGAACAATAACAGTGTTTGACCACCCCCCCCACCCATTTTCTAATTTCATCAACATTTATCAGTCTTTTTTTGCTGTTTGTGAAATTTGATTTTGATTTTGACTCACTCACATCTTGTGCATCTCCCATCCTCCCGTGTCCCTTGTGACTACTCAAAACATCATAAATTTTGAGTTCTTTCATTGTTAATAGTCAAAACCAGCAGGAATCAAAAGTACACTCATTTAATTTGGACATAATCAATTTAATGGTATTCATATTGGACATTGGTTTTAGAAGAGATCGGCCACATCCACGGGAAGCTCCTCAACTACGCTGCTATAAAACCTTTGGATGGCCGTGAGTTTATCCCGGCTGTCCTCCGTGATGATGTTTATGGCCACCCCTTTCCTACCAAATCGACCGCCCCGGCCAATTCGGTGGATGTAGCTCTCCCAGTTGGTGGGGATTTCGTAATTGATCACAATGGACACTTGCTGGACGTCGATCCCTCGGGCCAGCAGGTCGGTGGTGATCAGCACTCGGCTGGAGCCACTGCGGAACTCCTTCATGATGAGATCCCGCTCTTTCTGTTCCATCTCACCATGAAGAAGAGACACTGTGAAATCTTGTGACTTCAGCTGCTCAGTCAGCCATTCTGCTTTCTTTTTGCTGTTTACAAAAATGACAGATTGGGATATGGGCAGAGTGGCGTACAGGTCACACAGGGTTTCCAGCTTGAACTCCTCTCTTTTTGCGTCCACATAAAACTGTTGTATGCCCTCCAGGGTGAGTTCCTCCCTCTTAACGAGGATCCTCTTTGGATCCCGCATAAACTCTTTGGTGACTTCCAGAACGTCAGGTGGCATGGTTGCTGACAGCAGGACTGTTTGCATGTCAACCGGAAGTTTACGGAAGACACGCTGAATTTGATCCTTGAAGCCGTTCCTTGAACTGAGCATCTGATCGGCTTCGTCAATCACCAGCATTTTTATGGTCGTGGAAGAGATGAAGCCCCGTGCTACCATGTCCAGGACACGACCTGGTGTTCCCACGATGATGTGAGGTGTCCTTGACCTGAGGGCATCCATGTCTTCACGAACACTTGTCCCTCCAACGCAGGCATGGCAACGGACCCCCATGTAGTCCCCCAGACTGAGGACCACTTGCTGGATTTGCTTGGCCAGCTCCCTGGTGGGTGCCAGGATAATAGCCTGGGTCTCCTTCCTGCTCACGTTAATCCTCTGCAGGACAGAGATGGCAAAGGTCGCCGTCTTTCCAGTCCCTGACTGAGACTGTGCGATCACATCATGTCCTTGGATGCACGGAACAATGGCTCGCTGTTGAATGAGCGAAGGCTTCTCAAGTCCGTATGCAAAGATTCCTCGAAGCAACTTCTCGTTTAGCTTCATGTCTTCAAAACTGCCCACAGTGTGAGTCCAGTTATTCTCATACGTCTCTCTTCGCCCTTCCCTCCAGTTTCTGGTGTAATTGTTTCGTTTCATCTTTGGCTGATGATCAACTGTGTTTCTTCCATTTGATTCACGAGTAAACATAGTGTTAATAATAATTACTTATTATAGTAATAATAATAATAATATAATGTAATATGAATAGTCTTAGTTTTACTATATAATATAGTCCCAATGTATACATTTTTGGTTTTCATCTTTATTATGTAGTTATCAGAGTACACATTATGTGTCTTTGATGTTAAGCATGAAATGGTCAATACATAAAAAGTTAAATTCAAAGCAAATGACTTGAAAATGCCATTTATTTTTTTAGAAATGGAAACATTAAAATTAAACATTTAAAAAAATATCTTTATTACTTTATTTTTTTTCTAGAATTTACATTTAATATCACTATTAAAATAATTTAATATAACTATTAAAATCATCAAACCAGCGTGAACCTCACCTTTGCCCAATGTGCTGGAACAGGCACCAGTCCCTCCACGTCCCTTATTGGAGAACAACAAACAGACAACAGTCCTAACAGTTGATTATTTAGAAGCAGGAAATAAGGGCAAGTGCAAAGAGTTGAGTGAGTCTGAGAAGGCCTCCCTTTTGATGGTTGCACCTCTTGTGGGGTATTCCTGAGGGAGGAGAGGGGTGGGCAGGACCAGTACACACACTGCATCTGTCACAAACCAGACCAGAACCCAAGAGCGACGCCAGAGTTTGGTTTAACACCTTTTTTTGACAGGGTTGTACAGGCAGGCAGAGCTGGATCCTCTGGGAAGCGAGGACCGGGCGAGTCCGTCCACGGGCGATGTCGGGGACAGAAGGTAGTCAGGTTTACCAGGGAGCAGGCAGGGTAGGATCGTCGGGGACAGGCAGTCAGACGACCAGTTTATTCTTCAATTTTTGCAATTTTTATGCCCTATTTATTTTGAGATTTTATTTGGGTTTTCTATGATTGTTTGATTAAAAACAAAAAAAAAATTCACAATTCTTTTAGTCAACACCTTGTATTTCCACCACTGATCGGAAAAAACATTCCTTTAAAACTGACTGGTACTCAATAAATGACTGGCTGTGTGGATGTCCACTGAGAAAGTCATTTTCAGCGCTGAAAATGACTTAAAACGATGAAATGATCACCTTTCAATACTGGCTCCAATATTTGTTTCCATATCTGTATTATCATTTAGATATGTATTTGTGTAATACTGCAGATTATACAAAAGTGGCACTTTAAGATATTCAAAAACCATCTCATCTAGGGTTAAGTGTGTATTTTAAACTCCACATGTATAAAGGTAAAAAAGTAATCATGGCCTTTTTTTATTTTAGGTCATAAAATATTCAGGTAAATCAGGGAGATGATGACCCGCGATAATATTGCAAAGAGAAGTTTGCTGTATGTTTTGCAGGCCTATTGTTGTTAAACTGAATCATCATTTATATCAAGCATCAACATTTACAGCCATTATAATTATTAATCGTAGGACAGGAAGCTGAAAACTAGCTAAAAGGGCTTTATTAAACGGAATCGTTTAATGCAGAGTAATAATACTGGATGTTTAGCATAGATATGGAGAGAAAATCCTACTTCAGACAAACTGGCGTGAAACACGATGTTGACAGGCCAAGAAGAGAACTTTTGCATAGCAGTCCCTCCCAGTGCAAACAGAGAGAGAGAGGAGAGAGAGAGACAGAGAAGAGGGGGGGAGAGAGGGGAGGGAGGATAGCGAGAAGAGAGAGGAGAGAGAGAAGAGAGAGAGAGTTTTGTGTCTACAGGGACATTAAAGGGAACTCCAGGTACACAGTGTTTCTACATGCAGTCCCTTCAGTCCAAAGTCCATCAGTGTAGAGTTCTTCCACAGGACCGACACCTCTGATAAATAAGCTCTAGACACTGAAAGCGTTGGCAGTGGCTTTGGGGAGCGGTGAAGAATGCACTGGGTCCAGGTGAAGCTGGTCCGGGACACCCCCCACTGAAGCACACCTGTAGGTCTGACCCAGCTCACGTGGATGGGTTTCCTGGTTCCGGGCAGGTAGCGGGACATCAGATCCGGCAGCTTCACTACTTCTGCCATAGCCCTTGTTGGTCCGCTTTACAGCCTGAGGTGGTACGTGGTCTTCCTCGCTGCTCGATGGCTCTCATCAAGGTAGTCATGATATATACGGAGCCCTTAAAGAAGTTTGGAGACCCGCTCTGGGTCGTGTGGTGACCAGATTGTGCTCACAGGTAGAATAAGAATGCGAGGACGTGGCTGCCGGTCTTCTAGGTGACTTCAGAGTTAGTGGTCCAGGCTGAGATGGTGAATTCTTCCACCAGTGCGTTAGTAGTCTTCCCTTAAAGGGGCGACCTTCCAGTTGTCCAGAAATCCGCATCTTTTTCAACGACTTGCTTCAGCATTTAATACTCTATAAAGGCACGTACATGATATTTACTTTTTGCTACTGTGTCCCCTGCTCCCTTTATTTAAGAAAATCCCTCTGCATTTGGAACCTGAGTTTTCTTCTCCCTTATATCCTATATATATGTTTTTACTAAATACTCAAAGATGGATTAAAAATGACCTTCCACTGCTTTTCCAGCTCCGGCTTGTGGCGTGACGTCGCCACACATGAAACAAAATAGTCCAGTTATACAAAGATGAGATGCTATAAGACGTTAACTGGAACAATGATCTGCCAAACACTGAAAGTCTACATCACTGGTGAGTAAGAATAAGGGTTTCCCTCTCATCTTGAGGAATCGTAGGACTTTTCTAGTTTGGTTAAGTTAAACGTGTAAATGCAGTTACTGAAACGGCCGTTTAGAGAGCAGAAGTGAGAAGAACTAATAACCTGAAAAGCCATCTCGATCAAATCTAAAACCGAAGGACTGGAATCAGAAAATGTGATGCAGATTATTGCAGCTCTAATCCCAATCTAACCCGCCCTTGAATGCTGTAGCGTCCTTCTGCGAGGTGTCTGTAGTCCATGAGATGCTAAGATGACAGTAAAACGTGCAAATATCCTTTCTCTATCCCTTCTGAAGGAACGCGTTTGTTTCCAGTGAGGAACCGATTGCATGTCGCTGCCGTGGAGGCGTCACTGACGTCGCCAAACACATGACGTCACCGAACGCCACCGAACACTGACGTCAGGCTGTGGTGCGCCGGCCCGATTAACTGCGCTTTGCAGCAACTTGCTGCCGCAGCTTCTCCCTCCGTTTTTTCTCCATCAACCTAGAAAAGCACGAGAGAGTTTGTTTGTGGGCTCTGCAACACCATCTTATTTTTTCCAGGTGAAATTATTTTAGATTTGTTTATTATTACTATAAGTAATAGAGTGTGTGTGTGTGTGTGTGTGTGTGTGTGTGTGGGGGGGAGGGGTTCACCTGTGGTTTCGTGCCTCCACCAGTTCGCTCAGCTTATCCTGAGCTGCTCTGAGCTCCTCAAGACTCTGCTGGTAGGTCAGGTCACCCGAGCCCAACCTCTCCAGAAGAGAAACCTTGCTCGACAGCTCACTGGTCCGATCCCGCAGCCTCTGGATGGACATGTACAGGTTCTCATCGTCTTCCTCCTGCAGCCACGGCGAAGAGGGGTGATGTGAGTCACAATTTGACGGTGGACAGTAAATGAATCCATCTTTACAACAGCAGATCCAACATGTGGAACTAACACCAACACATTCTTCAATAATGTTAAAATTCAGTGGATTGAAATGGAACATGTATATGTATGATTCGTGAGGTGGCTACGTAACCACAATTACACCGTGAGATCAAAATTTGTGATACTCAAGTTAGACAACAGGGGGCGCTGCCTACTTTTGAATTTGCAGGCAGAAATTTGCATGAGAATTAATTAAAGGGATCTTGTCCAGTTATGGTTTCTCTCTCTCTCTCAAGTCCCTGAAAAACCTGTATTTTCAACTACTGAAAAAGCTTTAAATAAATAAATTTAGATCTAATCTAATCCTCAGGTGGTCTCAGGTGAAGCCATCATGTCTGATCATGTCTACCTTGGCATTGACGATCTCCACATGGACCAGAAGTGAGGCCAGCTCCAGCTCTTCACTGTAGCTGTTTTTCAGAGGGACGCTTCTGTAGCCTAACGAGAAACAAACCCATCAAGGCTGCAAGCAACACGCTAAAACCCTCAGACGGACTCCGGGGGACCCGCCCGTCCCGAAGGATTCACCTGTCCGCAGCAGCTGGACGGGGTAGGTCGCCTGGGCCAGGAAATTGGGATCGCTGAACATGTCCTCGTCGTAGACGGTGAAGCGCAGGAAAGAGAAGGTGGGGTTGTGGATGTCGAACACAAACTGTTTCTGCACCCACACGGGATTCAGGCCGTTGTCAGCTGTCGGGAGGGGGCGGAGCCAGTGAGAGCTCAGCTGTGAGCAAACAAACACACACACACACACACACACACACACAGAGTCACACTATCACAGGTCTTACCTACAACATCCGTCTTGTACATGCAGGAGTCGTATTCAGCTCCACAAATCTCCACCTCCACAAAGGGACAGACGATGCTGCGGCCATTTTTGGGCAGGTGACGAGCCCCCAGCACCTGGAGTTGATAACATGTGGATTTAATAGAGTTCAGGTGAAGCACTGGGGGGGGTGTTGTCTTCAGTCTGAAATGACCTGCAACTGGATGGTGATTGGTTCCACGTTTAACGTGTCCTTGTCAAAAGGGTCGAAGACGTCGTCCCTGAAGACATTTGGCTTCGGAATGTAGCCGCTGCCTCCCCCGAGCAGGAAGAAGGCCTGGTTCAGCTGCATGGGTTTATCTGCACGTGCACACACACACACACACACAGACACAAATATACACACACACACAGACACAGATACACAGATGCGCACACACAGACACAGATATACACACAGACACACACACACAGATACACACACAGACACAGACATAGACACAGATACACACACGCGCACACAGACACACACACACACACACACAAGTTTAAGTTAAAAAAAGGGACTGTACGAGGCATCACCCGGAGCTCTGGCTCTTGTCAACCTCCTCACCCGGGGTCTGAAAGTTGAGGGCGACCAGCTGGAAGCCGCAGAGCCACATGGGGAGGGGGTCATAGTTGGACGAGTCCAGCCTCTGCCCCCGCGGGTAAACTCTGGAGAGCTGTCGGTGGTTGTACTGCAGGAAGCGCTTCCCCTTGCTGCGCGTGGCAAACTTCTCCGCCTTAGTCTCGGGGAAGGACGACATGTCCCGGTAACAGGCCCGCTCCGTCCCGATCTCTGGAGGAAGCAGGAGCGGCGTCAGGGACGGAAAAGAACGCAGCCGCGGCGGGAGAGCGCCGCTCGGGTCCTTACTGTCCTCGTTGAAGGGGACGGGTCTGCAGTAGACCACCAGGTCAGACAGTTCCGCCGCGATCCTCTTCCTCCGCTCCATCTGCTTCTCCTCCTGCATCTGTTGCCGTGGAGACGAGGCGTTCAGTACAAGCTATTGAGGTTCGGGGAGCCCCCCCACCACCCCACCCCCCGTGGTCGTCCGCGGACGCTGACCCTCGCGTCTGCGCTCTGCGCCGCCTCCCGGATCTTCGTGGCCCAGCTGGTCAACTCCTCCAGGCTGTCGGCGGACACGTCCAGACTCTGGACCGGGTGAGACGAGAAGTGCTGGGAGTGTATGGTCAACACGTAGGGCCGCGAGTTCTTCCCGTCCTTGTGCACCACTGCACGAACGAGAGAGAGAGAGAGAGAGAGAGAGAGAGAGAGAGAGAGAGAGAGAGAGAGAGAGAGAGAGAGAGAGAGAGAGAGAGAGAGAGAGAGAGAGAGAGAGAGAGAGAGAGAGAGAGAGAGAGAGAGAGAGAGAGAGAGAGAGAGAGAGAGAGAGAGAGAGAGAGAGAGAGAGAGAGAGAGACTGTCATTGCTTCATCCATTAGAGTAGGTGAGTGATAAGGAGAAGAATAAGGTTATTTCATATTAGGTGTTTTTTTTTTTAAACTCACCCACGTGACAGGAAGTGACATCGATGAAGCCCTTGAGAAACGTCCCGAGGGGGCTGTTCTCTGTGGACTGAGATGACAGAACATAAAGCGAGCCCATCGCGAAGAGCACGAAAAGCGAAATCCGCTCACCTGCTCCGAAGCGGAGCTCGCAGCTTCATCCGGTTCTCTGACCGGAGAGCTGGGGAGCTCCTCCACGTAGTTGGCTGGAAACCACAGCTGCTTCTTCCCCCCGTAGTCGCCTCTCCACCTGAAGGGTAGCGCCCGGGGTCAGCTCAGAGGCCCTCTCACACACACACACACACACACGAGGGGGGGGGGACTGACCAGCCGCCCTCCTGCTTGTCCACGTTCAGGATGAGCGCTTGTTTGGGGAAGCAGAGCTCGTCCTCCCTCTGAGCTCGATAGTCGTACAGAGCTTTGACGGTGCACTGAAACAGGAGACAACAGCGGTGGACGCAGCCATGGGGGGGAGGGGGGTAGGAAGTCTGCCAGCTTTGAGGGGAGGGGGGGTTCTTACCCGCGCTGTGGGCATCTTGTTGGCCTCCACGTAGAAATGAGGAGTGCGGACCTCGTACAGCGCTCCGTAGTCCAGCTCCTGATTTGCAAGGACACCGGGGGTGGAGTTAAGGGGGACGCTCCGGCGCCTCTAACCGTCCGGACCGGTCCTCTCCCGACTCACCGTGGTGCCCATCCTGTCCAGGGTGTCCTCGTTGATGGGGTAGCGCAGCCTCATCTTGCGGTAGAGCGGGTGCTTCTCGTAGTAGCTGACCAGGTCCACCAGGCTCTCGAACTCCGCCGAACTTCCCAGCATGAAGAGGCGCCCCTCCTGCTGGATGCGGCAGTGTTTGATCTTCCCCTCCGCCCTGCCGGCGCAACGGAGAGTGGCTCGCTTTCGGTTCCGACGGGAATTTGCCCCCCACCCCCACCCTCCCCCTCCCTCCGGCCTACCTGAAGGATATGGCGTAGGAGTTGTTCTCGCCGCGCTTCCGCACCAGGAAGGCTCCGTCCCGGGGGACGCGCATCAGCATGTGCTCCGCCTGGACACGGGACAGGCCGGAGTGGTACCACCTGGAAAAACAGGAGGGGTGGTGAGCCTCCCAGCCTTGGGTGTGGAGGGGAAGGGGGGGGGGGTCCTCGCGTACTCCCTGCTCTCGTGGGCGTTGGGCTGAGGTACGGGGTTCCCCAGCCGCATCTCGAACTCGTTGCAGCGCAGGGGCGTGTCCCGGTAGTGGCAGATGAGGCGGTACAGGCTGTCGAACACCAGGTTGTCGGTCAGGTAGAAGCGGGTGGAGCCCGACTCCTGCCGCGAGTGCATGCGGCAGTGCTGGACTCGGCCCGAGCGCCTGGAATGAAAGGGGGGGGGCAGTAACACGGCTCCCATGGTTACCAGGTGTGATCTGAAGCGACAAGAGGAGCTGGCTCCCCCGGTGCCTCCTACCAGAAGGAGAGGGTGTAGTCCCCCACGAAGGTCTCGCTCTCCCGCACCAGGAAGGTGCCGTCTTTGGCCCCCCCCTCGCAGTACTCCTGCAGGAGCTTCTCGGCCACCTGCCGACCGTCGCGGCCCCCGCCCAGCTTCCCGTGGAACCAGCGCTCGGCGCAGTGCTGCTCGTTGTTGTTGCATTCCTGCAAAGTCGCAGTGGTGGTGGTGGGGGGGGGGGGCTGAATCACCCTCGCCTTCACCCCCCCCCCTCCTGTCAGCTCTACCTCCTTCACTTCGTCATCCTCCTCTTCGTCGGCAGTCTGGTAGCGAGACGTCTCCTCTGAGTAGTAAATCTTGTTGCTGGTCAGGACGAAGTAGTGCGGCGTCCACGTCTGGAGGGCAGAAGAGAGCAGACGTCAGGACGGAACCACCCCCCTGGGCCGATGAGGTGGGGGGGGGGGGCACGCACGTGGTCGATGGGATCCTCCAGGTACAGGATGCCGTTCTTCAGAGAGTTGCTGATGTCGCTTTCGGAGTAGCTGGCGGAGGAGACCTCTTCATAAAGCGTTCCTTCCACCAGCTTCTTGTGCTGGAACGTTTCGGGACACGGTCAGATCTCGCCGGAAAACACCCCCACCCCCCCACCTCCTCCCTCACCTTGATGAGGATCTTCCTGCGTAGCTGGTGGGGCGAGGGAAGCTCGTCGGCGTTGTTGTCCACCGGCTTGGTGAGCAGCAGCTCTCCGAACACCTTCTTGAAGTGCGCGGCCATGTTCCTCTGCTGGACCACGCTGCAGTGGTCCTCGATGGACAAGATCACCGGGTACCTGGGCGAGGACAGCGCAGGTCAGGGGGCAGGCCGGTTGGGGGGGGGGGGGCGCAAACTCACTCTGATGTCACGAAGGCGTGCTCTTTGATGGTGTGGAGCACGTCCAGGAACTTGATCTTGGAGGTTAAGGTGTGGCCGTGGTAGATGATGGGCAGGTCGTCGGGTCCGTCCCAACAGTCCACTAAAGAGAGAGAGAGACGGGATCAAAGAGGAAGGTTAGATCAAAGAATGTCAAAACATCAACTGCCTGTTGCGAAAAGCTCGAAGCTCACGTTCGATGCAGCGGCAGCCCATCCTGAGGCAGCGGGCGTAGGCTTCTAGAGATGATTCACTGGAGAACTGATCACCTGTCAGATACCTGAGGACACGAGGACCAGAGGGGGACGTCAGTCTGACGGACAGATTACAACACATCTACGTGCACATTATTACGTAATCCCCAAGGACAAAGTATTTATTCTTTGAAGAGAACAGATGAGTTTATCATGATTGGTCTGTCAGGACCTGTCCTATCCCATCAGGACTTGTCCATCAAGACCTGTCCTCTCTTATCAGGACCTGTCCTATCCCATCAGGACCTCTCCTCTCCTATCAGGACCTGTCCTCTTCTATCAGGACCTGTCCTATCCCATCAGGACCTGTCCTCTCCTATCAGGACCTGTCCTCTCCCATCAGGACCTGTCCTCTCCCATCAGGACCTGTCCTCTCCCATCAGGACCTGTCCTATCCCATCAGGACCTGTCCTCTCCCATCAGGACCTGTCCTCTCCCATCAGGACCTGTCCTCTCCCATCAGGACCTCTCCTCTCCTATCAGGACCTGTCCTCTCCCGTCAGGACCTGTCCTCTCCCGTCAGGACCTGTCCTCTCCCGTCAGGACCTGTCCTCTCCCGTCAGGACCTGTCCTCTCCCATCAGGACCTGTCCTCTCCCGTCAGGACCTGTCCTCTCCCATCAGGACCTGTCCTCTCCCGTCAGGACCTGTCCTCTCCCATCAGGACCTGTCCTCTCCTGTCAGGCCCTCTTCCAAAAGCATTTCACAGATTACAGCTGTCTACTCTGGTTTTGAACATCAGAATAAATTCCTGGTCGTCTTTACGGGGACGTCCATCAGACTTACGTGTTATGTGAAGAGGAGATCCAGTACTGGGACAGCGGCCGTTTCATGTCGTCAGGAACCACAGTGAGGAGTTGAGGGTCACATATAGAGTTCTCTTTAGAGAACAGGAACGTCAGGAACTACAGTCAGAAGAGATCACGTTTAGACTTTTAGACTGTTTCTAGCGTGTTCCCCGATTGTTCCGTACCTCATCCAGCTGCAGCATGGGCTCAGCTTGCTGCCCGCCCCTCATGTATCCCATCAGGAACTCCCTGACACGGCTCAGGTCCGATGCCCAGGATTCCTGGGAGCACATGGATACAGACAGTAGTGAGCAGAACTCTTTTGCAGTCCAGTGGTCAATTTCCTCCCTACCTTCTGGTCCATCTGCAAAAACTTCTGGAAGTCGTAGAGGGAAATCTGACAGAGTTCCGGGCGGTCGACATTCCTGCCAACAACAATAATCACCGTGTCAGACGGCAGCGGACTTACGGAGAGGTGCCAGGTCACCCAAACACGATTAACATCAACAAAAACCTGAACGCTCCGCCGTCGCCCGGCTCAAATTACGCTATTTTCCGCTTTAATGATCTGTGACGTTTGGAAAAATGTCTCCATCTGTCGAGCCAGAAGAACGAACGCGCGATTTAAATTCTAAAAATGGGTTAAAGTGTGATGGGTGGAGGTCGTTAAACCATCAAGTTCTGCTGATAGAGCAGAAAGGCCTGAAGGAGGAGTCCAGGAAACTCCATCAGGGGAAGAACAGGAGGAAAACAGCTGGAGGTGAAGACGAGGGAGTGGACACGGAGGAGGAGGAGGAGGAGGACGAGGAGGAGGAGGAGGAGGAGGAGGAGGAGGGACTCACCGCAGAGGGAAGGACAGTTCCAGCTGCTCAGTGATCTGGGGATAGAAGGGGAGGAGCCAGGTGACAGACAGGTGAGAGGGGGCCAGGTGAAGCATCAACGGGACAACTCGAGCGTGTTGAACGTGCAGAAGTACTCAAATACGATACCAGAAGTGTCACTGTGGCTTTATCCCCAAAGCTTCAGATTGAGATCATTTCATGCTTGCTAATACTAAAATGTGGAGCTAAGATTAACAGAACATGTAGGTGGTCCTTTAATCCGGGCTAAGAATCTTAAATTAAGTAAATTTGATGCAGGAAGTAGAATTCAATGGGAAAGTAAAGGATTTGAGTTCTTCTCTGTGGTGACTCTGGTGCAGAAACAGACACACGCGAAGCGTTCGGGCGCTCACAGTCTTCTGAGCGTCGAACATCAGCGTCCTGTAGAGCTGGGCGAAGTTCGGGTACGTCAGATCGCTGCGCGCCTCCACCTCCTGTGCAAACAGAGGAGCGGTGAGTCCACAGGAGGGGGGATTCTCGGACGGGACCCGGGCGGCATTCTGACCTGCAGCTTGTCCTTGAGAAAACGCATGTTGGGAACCCTGTAGTTGATCTGAGGCAGCAGAGCCTTCACATCCTTCACCGTGATGCTGAGGAACGAAGGTCAGATTAGAACCTCGGAAGACTGAAGAATACCGGCTTGTTCTGAAAACACACGTTGGTGGTGTGTCCTGACCAGCAGGCGGCGCTCTTGAGCCCAGTTCGTCTCAAACCGGAGGCTCTGCCTGAAATGTCTGGTTCGAACGGTCCCTTCGGTCAAATACGAGTGTTTGATCAAGCCACATCAGCCTCATTTGAATCTAACGTCTTAAGCTCTCCAAACAGACGTGTGATCATTCACACAAACGTGATCATCAGCTCAGCAGGAAGTGGAATCACATCAAGTCGGCTGGACCCCTCAATCGGAGGCCAGCGCCTACGCTCTGTGATTCGCCGTGTCTCGCCGCCTCTCCTGTGGTTATTTCCATGTTGGACAGGAAGCTGCCTTCTCCCAGCCCAGCATCACTTCCTGCTGCTTATCAGGCGCTGGCAGCCTGTTTGTCCTGGAGTAGCCTCCACCGCAGAGAGGAGGGGTGTGTGTGTGTGTGTGTGTGTGTGTGTATGTGTGTGTGTGTGTGTGTGTGTGCGAGAGCGAGAGAAAGGTCAGGGTCCTGGCTTAGACCCTCTCTTTCTGTCTCTGGTTTCACCTGCTGTGTGGAGCAGCCATGATTGGATGTGAAGACGTTCCCGGAGCGTTACCCACCTGCCCTCGTGGTTCCTGTCCATGACCTCAAACTGTTTCCTCAGCCACCTACGGAGGAGGGAGAGACACAAGACCAGTCATCAAAGCAGCAATTTGACCCGCGCGTGACTCTGAGGGTCACGACTGATCACAGCTCACACAGAGGCCTGAACGGCCTCCGCTCCTTCACGTGCCGTAAAGAGTATTATATATATTTAGAGTATTATATTTGCCACATTCCACCAGATAATGCCTCCTTCTTCCATCATGACTGCTGCTTTACTGCACAGACCTCTAACGCACACATACACACTTCACTGCTACATCACTTTTACTCATATTTGTGTACATTTATTCATTTATTTTTCCATAAATTTCCAATGTGAACAAAAGCAGTTCGGGTCAGCGGCCACACGGTGGCAGTATACACAACGCAAAGCGTCATTATAATTGTTTTATTATGCAAGTATTGGAATAATCGATGTTTCGTATTATCAGTCTCTTAGGCCGTGTGTACACGACCTTTTTAGGTGAACGGGCAAGAGATTCGTTCCATTTTGACTGTTTGCTTACAACAAACTGTTTGGCGTTTCGGTACATTGTCGTCTGCACTGGGAGCAGTTTGGTTGCAGAGATGGAAAACGTTGTACCGCGAAAGGGGCCTAAGGTACAACCCAGACAGCCTAAACATCTGCACACACCTGTCCGTCTGCTGGGGGGCGGGCGCTCTCTGAGTGTCTGTCATCAGCCAGGTGAGCCCAGTGACCCACATGTTGACCTCCTCCTCGCTGAAGGCTGCAGACACGCAAACGGCAGCTCAGAAAGACACACCGGAAGTCCACACACACACACACACACAGACACACACACACACACGTGCTGACCAGCCAGGCTGAGCGTCCTGAGGCGAAACTCTTGACCGTACAACACGATGAAACAGTGGGTGGTGTCCAGTTTGCGGGCCTCCTCTGGGTAACGTTCAAAATCCCGGGAGCTCTTCCCCAACCGCAGCTCCCGGATCTCCTGAATGTCAACTGTAGGGGGACGTGCAGGGAAAACAGTCAGTGTTTTCATGGGCAATAAGTCAACTTTAGGTCCCCGAGATGTAAAATAAATTCCCTCTAAAAGTGACGAAGGTCAACATTTGTTTATATTTGGTCACCTGATCTGACCTGTGATAATGGGAGCAGACCACAAACACAGCAGCGGAAGATTTAATGGTTCTGAGTGAGTGAGTGTGTGTGTGAGTGAGTGTGTGAGAGAGAGAGAGAGAGAGAGAGAGAGAGAGAGAGAGAGAGAGAGAGACCACTAAACTCTGGAATGGCAGCAGTCGGTCACGCCCACAAAGAAAACTCAGCTTATTGACATAACAGATGTCTTCTGCAAACACACACCACACACACCGAGCAGCTCACACACACACGTGCACACACACACACAGTTTAAGGGAAAGTCAGCTTAATAAATGTGGGAGTGATTTTTTAAAGTAAACGCGGGACAAAAAGAAACACTAGAGAAATTTTCGCTGTTGCCTAAAGTTCACGTCTGTGGAGAATAAACCTCATTAATTTAACCCAGTTGACACACACACGCACTCACACACACACACACACACACAGAGACCAGAACATAGGATGGAGAAACAGGATGCATGTTCAAAACCCTTTGTTCATCAGCTAATTTAACTTCTCATTATTAATTTTGCGCCACCGTGAGGAGAAAGAGTGGTGGCAGACGGGAAGTGTAAATAGGTGTGACTCCGTTAAGAGCTCATTAAGGATCATCCGTTTAGATCGGAATCTAATCAAGCACATCCTGAGTTGACGAACCGACGCCATATTGATCATTTTCCTCTGGAGCTTCCCGTCACATGGATGCAAGACCCTCCCTGATAGCAAAACTTCCTTTTTCCCCATTTTAATACGTCCTTCTGTTTGGGTCATCTCAAAGAGAAACAGCGTGCCTGTGTGTGTGTGCGCGCATGTGTGTGTACCAGAAGAAAAAGCAACAATTAAAACATGACTATCAGAAGAGCGACCTCAATGCTCCGGAAGAGTGCCAGCGATAACATGAAATGAAAGGTCAGAGAACGGTGTTCCTCTGTGTGTGTGTGTGTGTGTGTGTGTGTTTGGTGGAGGGGGGAGACAGCTGGTGGAGGAAGACGGAGGAAGAGGAGGGCCAAGAGATAGAGCAGTGGGAGATAAAGTGAAGGAGAGACCCGCAGAGTTCCTGGAATGTACTGGTGGGCTTGTCTACAGGGGAGGTTGTTTGTAAAGGGCCATTTATGGTGTGTATGTGTGTGTGCGTGTGTGCGTGTGTGTATGTGTGCGCGTGCGCGCCCGCACTGTGCCTTTGAGCACGCTCAGTCTCAGAGTAGCGAAGGCCCCCTTTCACGGATGGTTTTATGATTTTCAGATAACACCCCCTCCCACAGCGCCCCCTCCAGGAACCAGCTGGACGCGCACCCATTAATCTGGGGGCGAAACCAGTGGAGATGAAGAGCGAACACACGTGGACCACTGGAGGAGCGAGGACAAGACCCCGTCTGCGCCTGAGGTTTACCCCGATCGCGCCTCGACGATCAGCCACGAACGTCCCTCCTGCTGGGAGAGAGGACTGGGGCCAGACTTCCCAGTCACTCCTTCCCTCCAGTCCCAGCGAGACAAACACGTGGCGGACAGACGGAGACGTAATCACAGCGAGCGTTCAACCGCTAACACAGACCGGGAAACGTGCCCCAGGAGGACCCAGGTACCGACAGTGCCCCCCCCCACCCCCACCGGCCCACCGGCCCACCCCGAGGCTCCACAGGGTCAGGTCGGGGTGAGCGGACGCCGAACGAGGCTCAGGCATTCGCTTTTGTACTTTAACTGCGGACAAACATGAAAGAGGGATCAAAGCGAGCTGCAGGCTTTTCTGCTTAAAGGGTCGATCCACCCAAAACTTCAAAACCATTTTTACCAGTTCAAGATGTGGAGTCCAGGATCCAACCCAACCCGCCCCCCCCCTTACAAAAATACAAATCTTTCATTAAAAACATCCACATGTGACCTTTGAACAAGGACGTGGATCTACGAGTTCTGCCCCTGTCGGGCAGCTGGAGCTTACCCACTCCGTCCCAGCGTCTCTGAACACTTCGGATGTGTTCGGACGCGCTGGGAAATCCCACTTTTAAACACATTTCTAGTCGGCGAGAGGCGACATTCTGAGCTGAGGAGGTCGAGCGTGGCGTTTGAGGGTGGTCCGCCACCTCCAGGACCACCGGGGCGGGAGCTGGGCCGTCGGGGGTGGGGGGGGGACGCGAAACCACGCGCACAAACGTGGTGTTGGGCTGAGCAGGAAACCTCAAACGTGACCACAAACCGGCGACAACGCTGGTCTGACACCAGCATTAGGAGCTGCTGAGGGGTGGTGGGGGTGATGGGGGGGTGGGGGGTGATACTCACTCTCTCCCTCCGGTTTGTCGGGGTTTCGGCTCCACACCATGAGCCGCATGTCGAGCTTGATCTGGAAGGTCCTCCTCTCGGGCCGCTGGGACTTCTTCTGGTAGAAGAGCGTCATGACGGTGCCCATCTCCAGGCTGTGGAGGATGCGGGGACTGGCCTCGCTCCAGTCCAGCATCCTGGAGGCGGCGGCGGGGCCCGCAGCCTCCTCCGCGCAGCCATTGAAGCAGCCACTGAACCTGGCTGCACACATCCTCAGCGCATAGCTACCAAGGGGGAGAGGATGGGGCGATGGTGGTGGTGGTGGTGGTGGTGGTGGGGGGTGCAGAGACCTGGCTCCGGAGCTGATCCAACGGGCCCGAGCTGAGGCTTGTGGAACAGACTAGTCGGACTTTAAAAGGCGCTGGGATGCTGACATGCCTCGGATGAGTGTGTTCTCCTGGAGAAGGAGCCTGTCGCGGTGTTATCCTTTCCAGATGCTCCTGGCTGCTCACCAGCGAAGCGCGGCCGGAGAGATCTGTCCTCCCCGCCGGACCCGGGGATCCAACATCGACGAGCCCTCCTTCGGTCGGCGGAAAAAAAAAAAGCAAAAGAACCGCTCCGGTCCCGGCGGTGCCGTCGCCGGCTGCTGGGCCGATCAGCGCGACGTGCGGCTGCCCCCCCCCCCCCTTCCGACAGCACCACCAGCACCACCAGCACCACCTCCAAGTGAGAGAGAGAGAGTCAAGACGCCGAGTTATGCAACAGTGTGTGGGACAAATACCCGCTGGTGGGTGCGCGCAGGGCGGCGGAGACGCAGGACTGGCGCCGGCGGAGAAGCGCACGGAGCGGCCGCGGCGAGAAGCGTGTGCGCCCCCGTCCACCGAACCATTCTGCCCTGGCGTCACTCACTCACTCCTCCCCCGGACACATTACGCTGCCGCCGGGATGCATTTGGAGACACCGTCCAGGGGCGTGCGGCGCCGCGCCGAAATCGCCTTAATTGGCCCAGTGAAGCGTCGCCGCGGCGCGGCTGGAATCTGTGCGCGTCCGCCTCCTCTGCTCCAACGGCAGGGGTCTGAAGGGGGGGGGGCGAGCAAACCGGAAAAGCGCGATCCAATGTTTTTTGTTTTTTTTTTCTCCAGAATCTGGGGGAGGATGAGGGGGTGGAGGCATGAGGGACGGCGGCGGGCGGAGCGACCCCTGCGGGCCTGCGGGGGGAACTGCAGCCCGAGAGACGTCAGCGGGGAGGACGCGGGTCAAAAGGTCAAGTGCGAGTATGCTCATCGGCAGGGGCGACGAGAAACACACACACACACACACACACACACACACACAATGAAAGAGACGCTGGTCACAATCGGACCTGAGTAAACGTGGAGGAGGCGTCACGTCTTTTTAAAATTAGTTTATTTTCAGTGTGTAGTCATTTGTAAAAGTTCTTTTTTTTTTTTTTTAAATCACTTAGAAAAAATAAATCAGCGCTTTGGTCCACCGAAGTGAATACTGTTGGAAAGGCAACCGAGTTACGTGTGGTTTAGCGTTCGCATGAAAACACGAGGAAAGCCACGCTTCGTCTCATCGGTCCCCCGACGTTAAACCTGCGTCGACCACACCGGAGCAACGGCGTAAACAAAGATTCCTGTGTTCATTCTGGGAAAAGTGACTTCCTGTTGTCTTATTTAGTCGTTTGTGTGTTTGAGACCAAACTTTGACGTTTTTTTTTTTTTAATTAATATTAGTTCTGACATAAACAATCATCAGAAGCTTCCTCTTGTTAGTATCAGGGTTATTACTCTTCTTTTTTTTTTTTTTTAAGCTTCGCAAATCAGCTGAGAATCTTTAGAAAAACTCAATGCTTATGTTGAACTCTTGGAATATTCTTCTGGGAAAACCACCGGCAGGACTGATCGCACGCCCTCCGAGGAGTCTGCGACTAGCGGACTAGTTGGCTACGAGGAAGTCGTTGGAGTTTGCCGTTTGAAACTCTGTCAGTAGCTCGTGCAGTGTCCGTGACAGCGCCACCTGGTGGAGGGAAGGAAACAGGTTAGGCTTCGGTGTTCCCCCAGGGATGAACAGATGAGACGTCTCGTCCAAAACACGCTAAATCTGAGGTGTTTTCTTTAGGTTTAGAGAAGAATTATCGTTTCTCTTGTCTGAGTGACTCTTAACTTTATTAAGCACAAATATGAAACGTGTGTCCTTTACTTTCCAAGACGTGTTGAGGAAAATAAAGTCGCTGCACGTGGGTGTCTGCGTGTGCGTGTGAGTCACCGTGTACGAGTCCGGCCCCTGCAGCCTCTTGTGTCGAGGGTGGAGAGTCTTGAGCGAGTTCTGCGCCTCAATCCTCGTCTCCGTGGCGCTGCACAGGCGGCGCGCGACCTGCAACAACAGGAGGGGGGATGTCACCCAGGGTCTTGATTTAAGGGAAGTTCGAACGGAGCAGCGAGCTTTTTGAGGTCTCGTCCTCACCTGCCCGTCGACAAACGCCTCCTGCCGCAGGCAGTGAACCTGCGCCGGGGTGACGGAGAAAGAGGAGCGATCGGAGCACAGAGGGAAGCAGCTCAGGGGGACTCCGGGTTCTGGAGGAGCTTCGGCAGCCAGGCACAAGAGGTCCAGGATGGGCTGACCTGTGTGTGTGTGTGTGTGTGTTGCTCACATTTTAGTCAATTTGAAGCTTTTGATTCTTTAATCTAACGTGAGAAGGTGAGCGAGTTCCCACCGTCAGCGTCCATCAGACGGTACACCTGCTTTCTCCCGGGAACGGTGCTCTTCTCTGGATCCTCGCTGATCTTCATCCGGGGCCGCCCCCTCACCTCCACCAGCTGACACACACACACACACACATCAGCACATGACAGCAGAGGTGCGTTTTGAGAGCTCATCAGGAGGTACCTTGTACACGCAACCCAGTGACGGCTGCGACGTGCAGGTGACCAGGTGAGTTCCAACGCCCACGACGTCGATCTCGTTCTCCTGAGACACAAAACATCAGCCGCGCAAGAAGGCCGCTGCTGGAACACTTTAAGCGCCCCGCCGAACCCCTGGCCGCCTCACCTTCAGGTTGAGCTCCGTCAAGCTCTTCTCCGAGATGTTATTGGTCCCGACGATGATCAGCGAATCAAAGGCGGGGACGGAGAAACTGGAGGGGGAGGAGGGACAATCAGCGCCAGCCGCGGGGCGAGCCGCCGCCCCGGCCTCACTCACCGCTCGCCGCAGAGTCTGAAGACCCGGCGGACACCCACTGACAGGCTGCACAGGTCACCGCTGTCCAAACGCACCCCCACAGGCCTGTAGCCCAGCTCACAGAGAGCCAGAGCCACGGCGCAGAAGTTCAACAGGCCACTGCTGAACACACACACACACACACACACACACACACACCAGTTAAACTGAAAGTAATAAAGTGTTAAATTGCGCTAATGGTTTGTAATTAACTGTGGTGTCCACTAGCGACACCTGTTGGTACAAGCATTTACTGCACCAAAGTCCGCCCTCATAAAGCTGCGTAATGATTTATCACCGCTGCTTTCATGTGGAACCCTTGATCCAAGACAAGATGTAAAGGTGCCCCAATGTGACTGGTTACCATCCAACACTGTAGCTGTCAATCACAGACAGGAAGTTGTGGGGGTAGGCGATGGCGTAGGACAAGAAGGCGGCCAACTCCCCCTCGTGGATCCTCCCAGTTTCTGCCCCGAGGAGCTCGCACACGCGGATCAGCAAGCCCTTCGTCAGGGAAATAAAATCAACGGGGTCGGGGTCCCCGTTCGCCGCCACCAGTGTCTGAGGTGAAACAAAGGAAAACGGGGGGGAAACAACAACGTCCTTGAAGGCATCATTGGTGGACAGAAAAAAAACACAGGACTGTTTTTCATCCCTTTTCTACTGAAAGTGCGTTTTTCCTGTTCCTCATCAGGCTTCGGGCCGTGGGCGTGGCCACGGACAGACGGACGGGAAGAGCAACATTCCACGATAAACTAGTTCCACTTCAACAAGCGGAGGCTGGCGTGGAAAGGGTTTTAGATAAAGAGCACAGGGGGGACAGCACAGAGGGGAGTCGTCTCTGTGGGCACGTTCAGGCCTTATCCATGAACCGATAACACTGGGGCTGTAGGAGGAAAGGGTACACACACACACACACACACACACACACACACACCTGTGGCCACACCTCCTCCAGGGAGTTAAAGGAAGTGACGTATGAGTGCGCCATCGTCCCTGTGACTGGGATCCCGAACAAGAAACCAGCCTGGACGTTACTGGTGAGGTCAAAGCCTGAAAGGAAGAGTCCACCATCACCGTGCGCGCGCGTGTGTGTGTGTGTGTGTGTGTGGGCTGATGCCACAGCAGATACTCACCTCCGATGTATGTGTAGCGGGAGGCGGTGAGCCCCCCGTCTGGTCCCTGCGCCCTCCTCAGCCCCATCTCCAGCAGCTTCCTCTTGGGGCCGGCGGCCACGCGGAAGCGAGCGGCGTTGCTGCAGACCAGACTGAGGGAACACCGACAGGCAAATGACCTCAAAAAGCCACGATTTCACACTTCCCCTCGTCCGAACGGGGGCCAGGGGCCCCGCAGTACCCCGCTATACGCCCGCTGGGCCGCCAGGCAGAAACAACCCCCCCCACCCCCCACCCCCCAACCCAGCGTGGAGCGGGGACGGGGCCCCGCTCTTCGACCAGCACAAACCAGAGACGTTGTTAAGTCGCCAATGGTGCTAATTCGGTTTGGTTGGAAAAGGCAAAGTTATTTTATTACGCTTGCATCGTGTCGGGTTTCCGACCAGCTTGACAGCTGTCGTGAGCGCGGCGCTGCCCCTAGCGGCCAGAGGAGGGAGCGCGCCCGGCGCTCCGCAAACATTAGCACCCTCTGTGCCTCCGAGCAGCAGGAGGGAGGGCGGAAAACCCAATTACAACCCTGATGCTGCGTTCGCTTGTGACTGACTCGGCCGGGTGGGCCGGCGGGCCTCCGCGGGCGCGTCTCTGCGTTCACCTGGCGTAGTTGACCAGGCACAGCAAACTGGTCTCCACCAGCTGAACCACGGCCAGAGGACCCTCCACCTCCATCAGGGGCACCTGCAGATGTGGGACACGAGGCAGAAGTCACATCTCCTTCGCCTGTGTGTCCGTGTGTGTGTGTGTGTGCGTGTGTGTGCGTGAGCCTTGACCTTCAGCCGTGCCACTCACCCGGGCAAACACCACGCTGCCCTCGGGGACGGAGCGCACCGTGACTTTGGAGCAGTCCAGCTGCAGCAGGAACTGGAAGAAGGCGGGCTCGGTGGTGGGGGGCATGACGGAGCGGAGGAACTCCACATCTGGATCCACAAAGAGACGGGAACTCAACCCGGGCCTACAGCACGATCAACGCACGTGTCCTCCCTCCCCTCTGACATTTACACCCACCCACTCCCCCCAGTCACACACCAACCCGCTCTCTCTCTCTCACACACACACACACACACACACACACACACAACAGCAAAATCCAATAATTGTGTGCATACATGTGATCCGGCAGCTAAAAAAAAAAAAAAAAAAAAACTTTAGACCTAACTCGCGTCGCTATGGCAACAACATGTAAGAATATATTTAATTATCTACTTCACTGAGCGCGAACACGGCGGAGGGACCCTCAGCTGGATCCCTTGAGAGCCTTGAGATAATCCAAGACCCCGTGTCTGGTTCCAACTTAACTGATGGCCGGTCGTGATCAATGACCGGGTCGACTTCTCCGATCCTCTAAACATCCCGTGAATTCAGCAGGAACGTGAAATAAAGGGACGCGATCAGCCGGGCAGAGCGCCGCGGATTATCCCGATCATGTGGAAAAGTGGACTAAGTTGGGAATCCTCTCGGAATTCCTGCCGTCAGAGCCACTGGGGGGGTTGCGCAACATGGAGGAGTCGTGCCTCGGTTCCTCCATGTGAGGTCTGCACCGGCGGCCCGGGGGGCCGGGGGGGGACGGGGACGGGGAGGGGGGGGGGCCGGGAGCTGCTCACCGTCCTCCGTGAAGCGAAAGCCCCGCAGGAAGAGCAGGCAGTCGTGCAGCCCCGCGAACAGCGTGAAGCCGCCGCCGAACGGGTTGTCCCTGAAGAAGAGCTCGAACACGGCCGTCTCCCGGTCCCGGCCGGCCCGCCAGTACGCGTAGGCCATGGTGAACTGGTACAGGTCGGTCAGCAGCGGCGGCACCCGCTCCCGGAGCGAGCGGGCCGGGCGTGCGTGTGCGTGTGCGGGCGGCGCTGCCATGTTCTGCGGGACCCGAGGTGTCTGGGACGTGAGGTCCGACGGCGGCGGCGACCTTCCAGGAGCTCAGACATCCCAGGACTGGTCCAGGGGGGCGTGCGGGTGCGCGTGTGCGCGCGTGCGCGACGCCAGAGGGAGGGAAAAAAAAAACAACTGCATTTGGAGAAAAGGTTGCGGGTCCCCCCATGGAGGGGTCCAAATGTGACATGCAGCGCGATTAAAGCGCGTTTTGGGCTGGTCTCTTAAAAAAGGAATAAAAATCAGAAACAATCAGCCGAAGGAAAAGTAAAATGTTTTCACAGTTTTCCTTTTTTTCATTTTTCTTTTTTATCTATTCATTTGTTATTATTATTATTATTATTATTAGCAGTAGTAGTAGTAGTAGCAGTAGTAGTAGTAGTAGTAGTAGCTGTAGTAGTAGTAGTAGTAGTAGCTGTAGTAGTAGTAGTAGTAGCTGTAGTAGTAGTAGTAGTAGTAGCTGTAGTAGTAGTAGTAGTAGCTGTAGTAGTAGTAGCTGTAGTAGTAGCTGTAGTAGTAGTAGCTGTAGTAGTAGTAGCTGTAGTAGTAGTAGTAGTAGTAGCTGTAGTAGTAGTAGTAGTAGTAGCTGTAGTAGTAGTAGCTGTAGTAGTAGTAGCAGTAGTAGTAGTAGTAGTAGCAGTAGTAGTAGTAGTAGTAGTAGTAGTAGCAGTAGTAGTAGTAGAGTAGCAGTAGTAGTAGTAGTAGCTGTAGTAGTAGTAGTAGTAGTAGCTGTAGTAGTAGTAGTAGCTGTAGTAGTAGTAGTAGCTGTAGTAGTTGTAGTAGTTGTAGTAGTAGTAGTAGTAGTATTAATCCATTCTTTGGGTCTCGCTGCTCAGGCGTTGTGAACAAACCCTCGGTTTTTTTCAGCGGTTCTGAACAAAGTTCTTCTGGACCGACATCAACGTCCTCGTTTATCCGGGTCGAGCCTCTCACTTCAGACCAGCCTGGAGGCAAGAAACAGAGACCATCGGGGGTTTGAGGAGGTTTATTGTGCAGCCTCGGGTTTTAGGAGGATGAGTCCCGGGGCTGCTGGAGGCATCCGGGCCGGGCCCTGGACCCGGTCAGAACCGCTCCGACAGCTCGTTGGTCAGCCTGTGGGTCCGGCCCCCCCACCTGAAGTGGGTCGGCTGTCCCGCCTCTCTGTCCCCGTCGTACACGAACCCCGGGCTGAGCTCGATGGCCAGGCCCGACCTGACCAGGCCCACCCCCCTCCCTGCTCGGGGCAGGGGGTGGTACAGGCGCCCGCTGGCCGGGTGCACGAACAGCGCCTCGGGCCGGAACGGCGCGGCCAGCCGGTCCTCCCCGCCGCAGTAGGACAGCAGCTCCGCGGCCCCGGGGCCCGGGAGCAGGTGGGTGAAGACCACCGGGCGGTCGTCGCAGCGCAGGAAGTTCCTCTCCCGGCCGCACAGGGACAAGTAGGGGAAGTGGGCCTCGTAGCGGCCGGTCCGGTTGGACCGGAGCCGGCTGAAGAAGAAGACCAGGAACCGTGGATCTGGAGACACACACGTCAGACACGTGGGGACAACGAGCGGCTCTCTGCGGACATGTCTGCGACCAGGCTCGTGGGGGGGTGATACATAGATAAATATATAGATATATAGGTAAATAGGTATAAATAATATAAATATAAACACAGACGAGGGGCCAGAGCTGGTGGTTCTGGCAGCTTCGGTCCATTACCTTTAAAACAGGTGACGAAGTTCTTCACTCGGGTGTCATCCAGGAAAAGCTGGAAGTGGAGCAGACATGATCGTGACGACCAGCGGGGACGGGATCGGGGGGGGGGTTTGGGTCGCTTGTGTCCCGTGAGGAGCGGTTACCTGGCCCTGGTGGTCCAGGTAGTAGAAGTACTCTCGGATGCGGGGCTCGGGGCTCTGGCCCTGGGCGTACCGGGGCTCGGGGCCGCCCGACAGCCAGCGCCGCGCCCGCAGACTCCGACAGCTCACAGCCGAGAACCGCAGCGACAGCATGGCCCAAAGGCAGCGGCGGTCCGGTGCCCCCGCTCCGGCCGTGAGGTCCAGAAGGACGAGCCCGGCCCTTTAGTTCATTGTTTACGGTGCGGAGAAACAACCCGGAAGACATTCACTGTTGCACAGCGCCCGGTTTGTGGGTGCTGCCCCCTGCTGGACGGTCGGAGGTACGTCAGCCCGCAGGCGACAATCACGACATTTACAGGGTAAAAAGTCGTTTTAAAGAGCTGGAGATGAACGAGAGAACCCTCATCACGGCGTCTAAGTTTGAGTCACCAATGATTTATTTATTGTTGCGTATTATTTAAGGAATGTGACGTTATTATGTTGTTATTATTATATATAAAACTCAGAAGCCACGAGCAATGTTCACCAAAACAACACGCAAAAACAGTTTCTTTCCTCCTACTGTCAGAATATCGTCCTGAAAATATCTAAAAAAATACATATTTCTCAGCATATACACACATACACATGATACACATTGTGTATTGGCTTTCCTCCTGGTTTTTCTTTGTTTTCTTTTTCTACCTTTATATTTCTGGTTTTGATTTTTTTGTGTGTGTGTGTGAATATTGTTGTCCTTTGTTTTTGGTAAAGAAAGTGAGGCTGGACTTTATAGTTAAATAAAGCTGATTCTGACTCCGCTTTAACTTTTGTTTGTGTAATACCGACACCGACCTGCGGGGGGCGGTCACAGTCAGCAGAGACGAGCAGACGCAAACTAAAGAAGAACAGCTTCAGCCAACACATGTTAGTTTCTTAATAGGAATTTTATACATTTACTCAACACGCACGTCTAATTGAAGCAAACCCGGTTGTCATCGTTGTCACATTTTGCAGCGTTGAGCGTATTTTAAAAGGAAAACACAAAGATAACAGAGAAAATACTAGATATGATTGGACTACACCCACAAACGATGCTGTTTTCCCCAACATTCCTTAGTTTGGTTAAAGACTGGAGTTTGTCCTGCTTTAATTCCTCCTTCTGTGTCACAGTCGCCCCCGTGAATCCTGGAACTTCTGCAGGATTTAGTGACAAAAGTTGCAGCTCCAGCCCGGCAGACTGAAGAAAAGGGGCTTTGGCTCCATACAACGCCCCTTTATGGGTTTGAAAATGGATAAGAACTATGTGTCTCGTGTACTTTAAAGCACTCTTCCAGATGGCTGTGTTTAATTTAACCGGGTCAGTTTAAAAGAGAAAGGTTAAAACACAAACGCCTCACTTCTCTCGGAGAAAGTAGTCCCGGCCCCCTCCCACCTGTGGCCGCAGATCCCTCCGCCCCTCGGGTGTAGTCCTTCGTACCTGTGCTGACAGCAGCCGCCAAAGTTCACAACCATGGCCTAAAACCTGGACCCCGGCAGGACAAACCCTCACGGTCAGTTAATATTCTTATTTATTAGTGACTGCGCAGGTCATCAGCGGACCGACTGGTGTGGACGTAACAGTGCGTAGGTGTCGGCCAACGAAAGACGAGTTTTCTCTTCTGTACCCTGTTTAAACCAACACAAAAGTGTCGTGTTCCAGTTTTAAAAGCCTCTATTGTTGAGATAAGTAAGCTTTCGGTTTGTTTGTGAATATCACCTGTTGACATTTAACCGTTTCCTTCCGCGTTTACCTGTTTAAATAGTCCTCGTCCCACCCGGAAGTCCCGTTTGAAGTTCAAACTCGCCGCTCCCAGCAGGAATGAGCCAACCGCACCGTCCGAACCGGGGGAACCGGGAGAGGAACGGAGACCACCGGCACCACAGGGACCCCCCCGAGAGGCGAAGGCCGTCCCCTGACAGGTGTGCTGGTGAACAAGCACCTGCTCGGCCACCACTGAAACCCACCCCAAGTGTTTCTGAGCTTCTGAACGTTTTTTTTTTCCCGAACATTCCGTTTCCCGTTCCTCCCCAGGTCTTCGTCCCGACCCCCGTACTACCCCCGAGAGTCAGACTCCCCCCCGAGACACGTGCGGGACGTCCCCCGAGCGGAGCACCGCGGCTCCAGCTGCACCAACATCTGCTCCAGGAGGGGTGAGTCAGGCCCCCGGGCCAGCTCTGGTTTCAGCCCCAGTCCATACTGGACGGACTGGTTCTGAGCCGCCCGTCCCCGTCACGCGCTCCTCACCTAGTAGCGGAGGACGGAGGCCTTCAAATGTCCCACCCCCCCTCCTCTGTTTCAGGGATCGTGTTGATCTGCTCCGTCCTCACCAACAGCCTGGTGCTCATCTGCGTGGTCGCCGCCCAGCTGGTGACCTCGGGCATGTCGGCGGCGGCGGGCCTCGGCGGCTTCGACATCAACTCCAACTTCAACCTGCAGGGCACCGAGCTGCAGAAGGTGCGCGAGCTGGACATGCAGTACAGCCAGATGAGAGCGCCGGGCATCTACGGCGGCATCGCCTTCAGCCTCACCTTCGGGGTGGTGTCGCTGCTCTTCGTGGTGGCGGGGAACAAACCCCCCCAGCTGACGTCCCGGAAGGTCCTGGTGGGAGCGCTGGTGTTCCAGGCGGCGGGGGCCGCGGCGTACGTGGTCGCCGTGGGGCTCTACCTCCACTTCGTCATCGGGGTCAACGCCACGGACGTGTGCAAGCAGCGCGAGAGGATATACGCGCGCAACGGGTACACCTGGATGAGCTGCGACGTCGGGGGGGCGGACGCCGCCGTGGCGCTCTTCGGGCTCATCACGGCCATCTTGTACGCCGCGGGAACGGTACTGACGGTCCAGACGATCCAGAGGTTGAAGCGTTACCAGCAGGAGCGGAAACGCAGGGAGGCGGACAAGCAGCAAGGCCGGGGCCGGCCGCAGAGCGCCCCCCTGAGGGCCGAGACCACATCTGTGTGAAGGAGGGCCAACATCTGCAGCTGAGCCCGGACGGATCGCCGCGGCAACCGGTGTCACGCAGCTAATCGGCTTTGTGAACGATAACTGTGATCGCTCTTGGAAGCAATACAGGAGGGTTCTCGCTCCTCACCCCGATCCCGCCTTATCGATCGGTCTGATTCATTTTGAGATTGATTGTTTTTCGCCTAAAGTTTGAGGTGTAAAAGCTGTTTTTCAGCCCTGTTCTTAAGGAGAATATTACGGTTTTTAAGGAGAGGAAGGTGCTCCATCCTGCCAGAGCCTCTGAACAACATCTGTGAGTTTAAGTTTCCTTGATTCTGTTTTTTTTTTTTTATAGTTTTTAAGGGTTTCCTGGTTTCATTGTGACCTTTTTTTGTGATTGTTAGCTCATGCAGGAATTTTAAAGGTAAACATTAGTTTAACTTACATAGTTGATTTTATATTTTTGATAGCGCGACCTTGATTAAACCTTTAATCCTCGTGACTCTTGGGTTCTCCTGGTTCCACCCGGCGCCTGTAGGGGGCGCCACAGCCCGGCTCCTGCCAAAGATGACGTCATCCCGACCCTGACCCCTCTCTGCTGCCACACAACAAAGTCGATGACGTAACTGTTAAACTGGATTTATGTCATTAATCCTAATTTTATCGTACTGCATCAACTGTGGCAGTAGAACAGGGCGACAAAGACGAAGCAAAGGACGTGAGACGTTTTAAAACGCCGGGTTTAGTTTGTTTTTGACCTAATAAAAACAAAGTATTAAATCAAACCTCTGCAAGGACACTTGGAGGTGTGAACAAGCACCACGAGAGTCGGCACGTCTGAAAATGCTGATTTATTAAACAAAGGTTGCTCTCTTGTGAGATTTGCTGTAACACTGTTCCGAGAACATTCATCTCCTGGAAGAACCTTCAGCGTGTCCTCGCCGCCGCAGCGCAGCCGTTCGCCCTCCTGCAATAATGCTCTTTTCTCTCAGAGAATATTAGTACGCTTCACTGTGACCAGGTCACCTGAACACATTCAACAGTTTAATTACGCCGCGACAAACAGGAAGTGCCGGCTGCACAGAAGCCCAATGGTCCGCGAGTACCATCTAACATAAAAGTCCAGTCTTAAAAAGCAAAAAGTGCTTCCTCAAATTAAAGATGTAAAAATCAGTAACAGTGAAGATTTAATCAACTAAAAGTGTTATAAAAATTGCATTGTGTTTCGGGGCATAAAACAAACAGTAGAAAATAAAGTAAAGAGTCTCTGGTACAGCAGCTTCCTGACGGGAATGCCAGACGGCCACAGAGGGTGGGGGCGGGGCCACAGTGGATGGGGGCGGGGCTACAGCGGCGTGACAAAGTAGCTGTTAGTTTGCTGGTTGTGCATTTGAATCTGTTCGTGCTGCTGCTGCTGCTGGATGATCTGCCGCACTTCCTCCTCCAGCTCTGGTGGGATGATGAGCTGGTCGTCGGGGTCTGGCTGGGCGGGGGCGCTGAAGTAACCCCCCTGTTTTCTGACGGGGACGTCGGCCGCCTCCTCGATGAGGTCCTGGCTCCGCCCTTGGCACGCCACCGAGCCGTTGGCCCGCACCCTGCAGCCCAGGGTGCCCGGTTGCCCCTCCCTGCCGAGGGAGGGGGAGGCGGGAAGAACAGGGGAGGGCGACGGCGCTGGTGAGGGAGCGAACGGAGGTGGCTCATGGAGCGTGCTGGCTGCGGGGGGCGGGGCTGAAGTGAGGGGGGCGGAGCTGTGGTGGCGCTGCAGGCAGTGGACGTCGGCCTCCACCTCCACGCGGCTGCCGTTGGAGAAGACGCCCGCGATGGGCTCCTCGTCCTCGCTGTCGGCGCCGTTGTCCGACAGCGCTCCGGAGTACTGCCTCTGGAAGGCCCCGCCCCTGCAGCCGGGCCGCCGCGCCCCGGCCCGCCCCGCCGGCCCCGCGTGCGGCGCCGGGGCCTCGGGCTGCGGGGGCGGCTCCTCGGAGGACGCCGTGGACCCCACCTCGCTGCTCATCTCCGACGTGCTGAACTCGCTGCTCAGCTCGCTCCCCACCCCCGAGGAGCCCGTGGGCAGCGCCACGGCGTCCCCCACGGGGAAGGGCGGCGCGGCGCCGTGCGCGGCCGGCCCGGGGCTGGGGGGCGGCGGCGGCGGCTCGCAGAAGCAGCAGCAGTCCTCGGTGATGCTGAGCTGCACCACCACGGCGCTCAGGCTGCCCGAGCAGCCGTAGCTCTGGGCCAGCGTCACCAGCTTCTTGGCGGCCGCCAGGGCGTCTGGCACGTTCCGGACCGCCTCCACCGCCTCCTCGGGGGACAGGAAGTCCCACAGTCCCCGGCTGCCCAGCAGGAAGAACTCGTCCTGCGGCGTGAGCGTGACGGTGCAGACGTGAGGCCTGGGGGTGACCGAGGGGCACAGGAAGGTGTAGCCCATGATCCTGAGGGAGGGGGTGACCCCGCCCACTTTGTTGTCCTGAGAAGGGAAAGGAGAGGCGTCAGCCCCGGAGGTCGACATTGGGGACGCGGACCCCCGCGGCCCGGCCGTTACCTCGGTGACGATGGCGTTGTGCCGCCGGACCCTCAGGTACTCCGCCTCGTCCTTCACCGTGTGCGCGCGCGACAGCGGCACGGGCTTGCCGTCGCGGCACAGGACGGCCTGGCACCGGCCCACGTTGGCGGCCTTGAGGGTGAAGCAGCCGCCGTGCTCGCTCGGCGCCACGGGGTCGTGCCTGATGTGGCAGAGCGCCGCCGAGCCCCCCATCCTCTGGCCCGCCGTGCCCAGCTTCCTCTGCATGGTGAGGAAGGTGTTGGTCATGTAGTCCTCCTGCCGCTGGTGCCGGTGGAGCTCCTCCGCCAGCACGTCTCCCATGGTGCACTGCAGCAGGTTGGGGACCTCCACGTTCTTGTCCCCGTCGAAGACGCCGTACAGGGCTTCGCGGATGCCGCAGAAGCTGTCGAGGGCCAGAGCGGCCACGCACAGCCTGAGGGCGTCCAGAGGAGGGTCAAAGAGTTAGAAACATCGGAAAAACACTAAATCTGGGACACGAAACAAAAGTTTAAATCTGAATATTCTGAACTCCAAAACCTGACAAACTACGCTAAACGAATGTAATTTATCGCCCGGGAGCGGATATACGATCGTTTTAATGCGAGGCGAATCCTCTCAAAGCCCAGATGAGGACAGATGCAGCTTTGACCCAGACAGCTGCTACAGTTTAACGTTTGGTGTCAGCTGAGTCTCTGATCTGAAACTTGGAACCAAACATCCGATTCCTCTTTTGTGAAGCTCGATTGTTTGGTTGGGAAAAGTGTTAACATATGTTAAACTGTACTAATTACTCAGATCTGCAAACAAAAAAAGGAAAGATACGGAGCAGATGAGAGAAACAGGACTGACTTGTTCTTCACTCCGGAGGCTTCGGTGTAGCCGTGGCTCCAGACCGCTGGAGCGCCGTGGCGCTCGTGCGCGCACGGAGCCGAAGGCGACGGATCCACCCTGAAACACCTGATGTTACTGCGGAGACCGGGGGAGAGGACGACACGTCAGGCAACGGCTTCTGACAGAAACGACCTGTGCTGCGGCAGCGCCTGCGGGGTCGTACTTGAGGAGCTCCAGGCTCTTGTGGTCCAGGTTGAGGCGGGGGTTCCCGGTGAGGTCCAGCTCCTGCAGTTTGGAGGGAAGCGTCTCCGGGAGAGTCACCTCCGTCAGCTCGTTACAGCTCAGATCGATGCACTGAGGAGAAAACAGTCACAGTTGAACACAATTCCCATTGTGTGTTCAAGTGTGCGCGTGTGTGTGTGTGTGTGTTTGAGACCTTGATCTCGGGCAGCTGGAGGACCTCGGGGAAGGTGCAGATGCAGTTGGAATGGGCCGAGAGTGTGTGCAGACGCTGACAGCTGAGGATGGTGGTGGGCACAGCTCTCAGCCTGTTGCCGCTCAGGTCCAGTTCCTCCAGCAGCTCCAGTCGGGCCAGTTTACTGCAGCGGGTGAAGGTACATTTGTGAATTTCTCTCTGCTGTGACGTGATTCTGACAGGATTAGACTTCGCTTTGACCACCGTCAGATGAAGCAGTCTATGCAGACAGAGTCCAGTCATCCCAGTATTGACAAACACAGTCTCCCAGTAACACCATGAGAAGCTGATGGTGAAGGACACTGGTGCTGGGGGGGGGTTACCTGGCCGTGAAGGTCTGCAGCTGATTGTAAGCCAGGTGGAGCACTTTGAGGCATCCATGTTCGCTCAGTAGAGGGACACACTTGTCAGTCAGGCTGTTATTGGTCAGGTACAGCTCCTCCAGGCTGCTGCAGCTGTCCTCTGATAGGCTGGCTGCCGGGAGGCTCTCAAGCTTATTGGCTGACACGTTTAAGTATCGCAGACTGTGATGAAATCCAGACAGAGTAGGCGCATGAATAAACGTCTCCAGGGACAAAATATGTGCAGATGCATGGGAAAAAAAGAAGGCACGTGCACACCTCTGGGCTTTAATGAATATGTTGTGCGGGAGATCTGTCAGATGGTTGTGTTGCAGGTCCAGGACCTCCAGCTGGGACCTTTCCACCCTCTCAGCCAGCCGATTCACCTCGTTCCATCCTGCCAGCAGCTTTCTTAAACTCCCGCTGGACATCAGCCTGGAGCAGGCAAACACAAAGAGCTCAGTGTCTCAGGGAGGAGTGACGGCACCCCGCGTCACACGAACCTTACACCAGGACTGAGAGGCACAGTTCATGGAGACGTGCTTCCTTTTACAGAGAAACTGCAGCCACAGAGGGTTACTACCGGGTTATTACCAGGCTCTCTGCATCACCAGGTTACAATAAATGATGATGACGATGCCTGTTAAAACATGTCAGTATCTCTCCTTTGTTGTTAGGGACTACAGAGAAGGAAGACCGCTTCATCACGTCACGTGCTGAGCCAGCACACGTATGGAAACAGACTATGACTCTTTTTGTAACATCAGAAAGGCAGAAGAAAAAAAAAGTCTAATTTCTGATGTGTGTTCCCAAAGCTGATATTAACGGATCAAATAACGCTCCGAGTGTGATGTGTCACACCTTCGACAAGCAAAATTCTCTAATATCAACAGAGCTGATGATTCAGCGTGTGGTCGGCTATGAGAGATGGTCGTAATTTCTGTTCCAGCTCTCTCTGGTGAACCGCAAACCGTGATGGCTTCACCGTGAAGATTAGTAAAAAAAAAACAAACAAAAAAAACATAATAATAATATTCGACCTGAGGCCAGCAGCTCACCTTACAGGCAGCTCAGTAACAGAGTTGTGACTGATGTCCAAGGCCTCCAGCCGGCTGCTGTCACAGAGCCACTCTGGGACACAGTGCAGCTTGTTCCTGTAATAAACCAGCAGTGAGCAGCCACAGCCACGATCTGTCTGTCTGCCTGTCTGTCAGTAGGACAGCACAGCACAGGACAGGACAAGACAAGACAAGACGGGAAGAGACAGAACGAGGCAAGATAGGACAGCGGCGTTCATACCAGGACACATCCACGTCAGTCAGGTTTTCTGGCACCGGCTGCACCTCCAGCAGCTTCAGCTCTGCAAACACACGAGTCACTGGTGTCACATCGGAGCTGGCATGGTTCACACGTCTAATGACACGCGAGCAGGGCGAGTACCGTTGTGTGAAGCGTGCAAGCTCTTGAGGACATGGCCACTCGCTCTGAGGAGGGAGAGAGAGTTTCTGTCACAGCGGAGGAGCTCCAATCTGCACAGAGCTCGCACGTCCAGCTCCTCCAATCCAGTGTCCCTCACATCCAACTGGACAATGTTGACCAGCTGCTCTGGGTCTCCCACAGTCACCTTTTGAATCTGGTTCAGCCTGAAAAGTTAAGACGAGAATTTGTACTTTGTAAAATGGATTTAGGTGCTGTTGCGCAACATTGTAGGCGTGTTTACCTGAGGTCGATGTGGCGGACAGACAGCCACTGCAGTCCAGCCATGTCTAGGACGGACAGCTGGTTTCCTGCCAGGCAGAGTTTCTCCAGAGCCAGGAGCTTCTCCAGGACGGGCGGCACGCAGCTGAAGCGGTTAAAAGACAAGCCAAGGTAGGTCAAGCCCTCCAGGGAGCCCAGCTCAGCGGGCAGAGAGCTCAGAAAGTTCCCGTCCAGGAGGAGAGTCCGAAGGCTGGACACAAGGAGAGAGGCTGTGAAGTCATTTCAACAATAACCTTTCATGCTTCCTTAACCGTCTTCTCCTGGGCTCGGCTCCACTCACCTGTGCATGGTCCCAACATCGGCGGGCAGAGACGACAGATGGTTCCCAGACAGGTTGAGCTCTGTGAGGGAAGACATGTCGCACAGCACCAGAGGGAACTCTGACAGAGCGTTGTTGGACAGACTGAGACTTCTCAGTTTACAAAACCTTCAGACATTGAGACAAAAAGGAGACAAACACGTAAATCTCTCTCGCCGATAATCAGATTACTGTGAAGCATGTTTATTACATAACGTATTTATATAGCAGCCTCAACATTAACAAATACAGCAAACACATAAGAAGATGGAGTATACAGAATTTGACCACAACAGTACAACATGTGGTTAGCAGGTTAACACGCATGAGGCTTATTCCTGAAGAATCTGGATAAATGAGGGATCACATTTAAAGGCTGTTGGACCAAAACACATTATGTGAGAGATACTGCAACATACGAGCAGACAAATATGAAGATTTACTGCATTTTAGAGAACTATAACAACTTTTCACATTGGAATATATTTAATTGATTAATCATTATGCGGTGGTGAATGTTTAGTTAAATAAGACGTATCAGGGGAAATGAGGAGCATGTGTGATGGTGATCTATTTCTGTAGTCAAAATCTGCTGAATGATGCGCAAAACGTGAAAGCCTAATCAAACATTGGTTTATTTGTTCCTAGTTTCCTTCTTGGTCTCTCTTTTTGACGGTTAATCTGCACGCTGCCTCACTTTCAAATGCTATGCTGCCCAGCTTGACAAACACCATTCATCATGACAATCATATAAAAGAATTAGCAAACATCATAGCTGTTATCAACTAATGGTCCCCCTCTGTTAGGACTAGCCAGTAAACACAACTGTGTCTCGGTATTTACAGTCCAATTCCTGCTATCTGGAAAATTCCACACAGAATAACACTTCATCTGACATGATGAGGCCCTGACATCAGCAGCCAAATGTACAGAGGTCAGGCAGCTGCACTGCAAATCTCTCACCACCAGTGAAGCTCTTTTAATCATCCACAGCGCACTTCATCTGTAATTTGATCTAAGCTGCATTCTTAGATCACGTGGAAGCTGCCCGAGTCAGTAAAACCCACAGACGGACATTCCACATCCAGAGCCCACCACAGAGCAGAAAACGCTGCTGCCTCTGAGATGCGACAGAGACGTACCTGGTGAGTGCTGGAACGCCTTTGTGCAGGGACATGAAGTTGTTTTTTAGATTGAGGTGCGTAAGGTCCTGGCTGTAAAAGAGCTGAGGGGGCAATTCCTCCAAGCTGCAGCAGGACAGGTCAACAGAGTTCACCCTCTGGGACGCAATCTGACAGAGATGCACAGGTTAGGGGCTGTGCAGGAGCCCGCTCAAGGCCTGAGCGTGCAATAAAGGGTACCTTCGAGGCCGTGCGTTGCCAGCGGAGATGCTCTGTGTACGAGTCGTAGCTGACGTAGTAAGTTTGACTCTGAGAACTGGCGGAGCTGAAGGCCAGACAGTGGCTGTGTCTCCTCACCTCCTCCACCTGCAGCAAAAACAAAAAAAAAAAAAACCCCACAATTAAGAACTCTTCAACTGGGTCTGGCCCCTGAATCATTTCCAACATTAAAGCCAGGTTTTTAGTGTTGTTTTCCTTCTTTTCTGCTGGGTAATCAAATACAGATGAGCTGGTCCCTTCATTATGAAAACATGTTGCACAACTTTTCTCAAATGAACTCTGTTGGCTCAATATTTTCTGATGAGTTCTGGAAAAATGAACATTCAACAAAGCACCACGAAGACATAAATAAGTGTTTAAACCTGCTCAGAGCAGGGGTGTGGAACCAAAAACAGTTTCTGGGGCTTTAGAGACAAATGACAAGATGAAGCGCTTCTCTTTGCCAGCCGGTACGTCCCAGTTCAGGTTCTGTTACAGCTCCGTGTTATTCTCTTATCTTATTGAGCAATACACTAAAAACTGCTTTTTATTTTCCCTCTCCAGCAACAATTCCCACAAGGCTTGTTTGTAAAAATTTCAAACCACACCGACCACAAGAAAACAATGTAGTGGTTTGCCCCCCTAAAAAGTAAGTCAAAGAGGATTTGATTGAGTTTGAGATAAAAGAACCGTTTTTTGTTTGTTTCCTGGTGTTTGTGTTCACAGGACCATTTGGTCTGAAGCAGTGGTGGTTCCGGAAAAGAAAACCGCACTTCATCATCACACTTCCATCTTCTATCAGATGTATTTGCTGTAATGAAGGCTGCGTGTTGCACGTGTGGATGGATCAGTGCTGGGGTACTTTCCAGAAAGGTCTAAAATGTCGCTGAAATTACCTTTCCTCCGATGAGTGGGAGGATGTGCATCTTTCCGGTGTGCGCGTGTTTGACAGAGGAAACGATGAGGCAGGTTCCACTTAGGGTGACTTGACGCTTTGACCAGCGGTTTACTGGCAGCGCCAACTTCCCCTTTCGCACATTAAAGACTCCTGAAAGCTGCACACGCTCAGAGCCGCCCACCGTACGAGGCTTTCCTGAAAGGAGAGACAGACAGAAGGACAGGCAGGCAGGACAGTTAGGGAACACTTTATTGATCGTCGGTCGTCACGGCTGTGCCAAACATTCCGGTTTTTCTGTTTTCGGATCACATTTTGTGAATCGGCCTCGTCAGTCTGCGGTTTCCGTTTCATTAAGTGAGTGTGACAAAGAGAGCGGTGCTGTTATGCAAGTGAACTGGAGCTAACAGCCTGTAGGCTGAGAGAGCGAGCAGCCACTCAGGCGTGATTGGTTACATTAACCCCTCAGTGGCAGTTCAGTTACAGCTGCTGGGCAGCTCCACTGACTACACAGACACTCCAGGTATGAGCCCCCCCCTACAGCAACCCCACGTGGAACTGCAAACCAGTTAGTGATGAACCTCAACCATGGAGATGTTTTCTGCGCAAAGACACGGGAAGAGAGCAAGCCAGCGGGGACTACAATCAGATTAACTCATTATGTAATGACTTACAGAGCTGACACTGAGGCTTCCTTTCAGGAGCTCCACACATCACCTGACTGCCACAAATATCAGGATACTACAGTCGGTTTCATTACGATCGTTTTATAGACATGAATGACGTGGCTGTCTTCCCTAGTAGCATCAATATTCATCTCATATTATGTCACTGATGATGTTTACAGAATATGAATAAAGACTGAAGTCAGATGATTCCACAAATACACTCAAACATGAATACAACTGTTCCAGAAGTCTCAGAATAAACAGAGCAGGACATTGTGTTTTCAGTCATGTTGCTGATACGGAGGCGTCACACTCCTGACGTGATGTAAACACTGATAGTGAAGATCAATCTCCCTCTGAAAAAGCACATTGAAAACTAAACAATGACGCGGAATGTGTATTATGGAGATCCACCCTTTCCTGGCAGAGGACTCCAGAGTTCATACATACACAGAGTATACATGCCCTTTCCTCCCAACTGCTACTGTGGATGGAGAACATCCTGCCTCTCATTGCGCAGAAAGGCAGGTTTCCTGCTCTCGACCCAACCTTGCTTTGTGTCTGATGAAATTAAGTGGGTGGTGTGTGTCCAGGTGAGTCTTTAACCTTGTAACAAAGTGAAGCAGTGACCTCTGGGTACCGCAGTGACTGTCACAGAGATCCAAAACACTGAGGAGGTGAAATCGGAGTTCCACCACGCTCGCTTTTCTCCTGCTGTCAGCACATTGTGTGTGTGTGTGTGTGTGTGTGTGTGTGTGTGTGTGTGTGTGTGTGTGTGTGTGTGTGTGTGTGTGTGTCAGTCATCATTCTGCAGCACTTCACTTTAATTCTGATAACCTGCACCCACCCAGAAAAATTGCCTCTGTCAGGTTTAAGATGCAAGATGACTTTCACATGTTTTTCACATGTGCATGAGCTGGGAGGCCCCGCTTACTTGAGAACAGGCTTTGTGTCTCCATCATGTAACTCGTGTTACAGAGGGAGCCAGCACTCATGCACGTTACTGCACTGATGTCATTGTAGACAATAACATCTATTGTTAAACCGTGAAACACCCAGCATGTTCAAACACCCCTGCTTCTCCTCAACAACTGCAAAATTACAAATAACAGTGGATCTCATAACTACATATGCAATTATAATGAAATAATAAAGCATATCAAACATATATAAGTCGTGTTAGACATTCCATGTAAAATGTCACACTGTAAATGTCAATGTTATAGAAATAACAAGCTACAGGCAGTCAGTAGCGAGTTAGAGATGCTTGAATCGTTTAAAATGACAGTGATTTAGGTCGTCCTTTCAGACGAAAGCAGGCAATGGTCTTAAAATAAGGAGACACTGTGTCAAGTATGCAAGCCTATTAATATGGAAATTATCCTGTTTAAAGCTGTAAACATCCTGAACATGAATAAGTTATTTTTGACCGTGTTGCAAGTGCACAGATGTTATATTACTACCGAGGTGTTTTATGGTGTAACACGAGTGAAAACCATCAGGATGTGTTTGTGAATGACGTCAGGCGACAAGGCGAGCCTTGTCTTTGAACTTCCTGAAAAACGAACAAACCTCAGATGGTACATTTATACGGATAATACGTTTGATCTTCATCATAACAACTGAATTCTAATCCTGATCATCTCGGGGAAAAAAAAAAAAAAAAAAAAACAGGGTCAAAACAATATCCAGTTGTGCTAATCCCATAAGACGTTCATGGCTATTTTCCATCCTCTTAGCCGGCCGTCAGCAAAACAGGATCATTATGTCAAACAACAACAGAGGACAAACAGTGCCCATAATGGTCAACAATTTGAGCCACTACCTGTTACCTCCAGATGTGTCTCCTGCAGGCCTGCACACAGGCGCTGGGGGGGCTTAAACACTGCGTTTTGTCCAATCGGGACAATAACGTGCACTGGTTCAACAATCCCGATGAGCAAACACAATGAGAGCGCTCATGTACGCCGAGAACGGATGAACAATGAGCAGAGCGGACCCCCTGGCCCGTCCCCTCATGTCACACTCGTAGGTAAAATACTCGGATCAAAAAAATCACATCAATGGCAAATAGCGTAGATGTTCTCACCAAAGTAGAAGCGAATCAGGCAGCCAATTTCGGGATTCATCCCCTCTCCCTGGACCCTCCAGGGGTCCTCATACCCCAGGTTGGTTAGGTAGTTGTTCAGGATCTGCAGGGGCCTCTCGTCATCTCCGAGCCTCCGAACAGTCCCACCGTGCAGCTGGACGAAGAGAGCCGGTGTCGGGCACGTCATGATGGGCTCTGACCAGCCTCGGCTGCCCCTGGTGGTCTCGGGGTCGGGTTGGGCAGACGCTTGGCTGGTCAAGGGCCGGGTCTGCGAGCTACCGGGGCATTTAGGGGGCGGCGTGATTGATTTACCGGTGCGCGCGTCGTCGCCGGCCCCTGGGTCCGCGCCATTCAGCGCGGCCGCCTCTTGGCCGGGGTCCGCCGGGGCCTGGTCGGCAGAGGAGTGCGTGGGAGAAGAGGTGAGGTCCAGTTCGTCCGAGGAGCTCTCGAAGGGGTCGGGCCCCTCGGTGGCGCTGTCACAGTTGAGGCTGGGCGCAGAGGAGTCCGTGGCCAGACCCAGACCATCGCTCATGGAGTCCTGCAGCTCCTCGCAGGTGCTGCTCTCCATGTCGGACCCCGAGTAGACCCCGTAGCAGTCCGCCACGCTCAAATCCACGCCGATGTCATTCAGGCATATCTCAGACGAGGAGTTGCTCGCCGTCTTATCGTCCAGCAGATTGGACACCAGTTTAGTGTCCTGGTAAAAGTGTTTAGTGTGCTCAGCCTCCTCCGCCCTGGCCTTCCCTACAGCCACGCTGTCACTCAGGCCGTCGCCCTCATCGTCCCGCCCGCCACTTTTGTCTCTCCCGTCGCCGTTCAAGTCCCCCAGGGGAGCGCCTTGACCCTCGACCCTCAGCACGGCCCCGGCTTTGCTGGCCTCCAGCCGCCCGGCCACCTCCCCGGCGGTGGTGTCCGCCGTGCAGAGCACCGGGCGCGGGTAGGAGGGCGCGAGCCAGTCGTGGACGTGAATGCAGCCCCTCCGGAGGTCCGACCTGACCCAGGACCTGTCCGAGGCCTGCAGCTGCTTGCTCTGCTTCTGCCGCAGGAAGGTCCTCCGGTCCAGGCTCAGGGTGCTCAGCGGCGAGGCCGAGGGAGCGGGGGCCTCCGCGGGGGAGGCTGCGGCGGCCGCGGCGGCGGCGGCGGCGGCTCCGGGGGAGGCGCCGGTCGGGGGAGCCCCGAGCGACAGGTTCCTCTTGTGCCGCTGGCGCCGCCGGCCCAGCAGCGAGTTGACGGAGGCGCCGCCGCCGCCTCCGGCCGCCGCCGCCGCCGCCGCCAGCCCGTAGAGCTGCCCGCCCTTGGCCGCGGGCATGCCGGCCGCCTGGTTCTGGTAGATCCCGTTCCGGATCGCGATCTGCAGGAGGGAGGTGGCCGCCAGCCCCTTCCCGAAGAGCTTCGCCTCGGCGCCCCCGCCCTCGTCCTCCCCGATGGAGGCTCTCTTCCCCGCGGACCCGCCGGGCTTGGCCGGGCTGCCGTCCGACTCCGGGCCCCCCCCGGCGGAGGGCGCCGCCGGCTCGGCTTCCTTCGCGCTTTCCATGCCGGTCTCAGGCGTGGCCCGCAGGTGGGGGCCGGCTCTCTGGCTGTCGGGCTCCGGCCGCCGTGGGCTTCAGCGCGGGGCTCCGCGGTAGCTTAGCATGCTAAGGGACTGCGTAGTTGGTCCGGACCGCCGCCGCGCTGCGGCGTCCCATCGCACCACGGACCCGTCAGCACGCTCCGGGCGGGTGTTGGCGGCGGCGGCGGCGGGGAGGCTGGGTGTCGACGCGAGAGAATGCCTTTTTCGAGACGGTCGTCATGGAAGCCTGTCGGAGTAGGCGCGACCGCGGCCGTGCGGGGAGCTGACGGCCGGCGGCGGCCCAGGGCGGGGTCTCATTGGATATGAATTATGACGCCTTCGCGGCTCGCTCTCAAGCTCGGAATTTGGGGCGAGATGTTTACGCCAGGGGCAAATGGTGCCGACACGCGTTGCGCTCACCGGAGGAAGAGGGGTTTTTTTTCTGTTTTGTTTTGTTTTGTTTTGGAGTTTGTTTTCAGGGCGCATGACAATCATTCTAGACAGAAGTGTTGATACGACGCAATGCGTTTTGGTAAACCTACTGTTAGTCGTGCGAAAATAATTTGGTAAAGTTGTGCTATTTGCTTTGCTGGACGCTTAATATGATTTAATGGATCAGGTTGTCTATATTCAGCTGAAGTTACAAACAGTTTCCAGGTCTGTCAGCAGAAGCACCGCTGTTACTTCCTCCACAGCGCATGAATGACATTCCTTTAGTCAAAGAAGCCGCAAACTCCGACTTTCTGAAAGCGGGGAATGCAGCACAACTTGTGCTGCACAAGTTACAGCAACATTACTCTGCCACAATTATAAATTGAAAATACGAACTGAGATGACAACAGGGAAGAACTTCGGTAAATCACATTAAAAGTAACACGTTTATCCACGAAAAGTTCTTTTTGATTGGACGCCCTCTTTATTTTTCAGTAGATTCATCTCAGTATCTGCCCCACCCTACTGGATCTCGCCCTCTCCGCCCCCCTTCACCTAACTGGGATACAGATAAATAAAGTTGAATTGGATTGATAATCAGAGAGTAGTGGCTCCATCTAGTGTAATAAATTGCTGGTCAATCCTGAAGAAAATTTCTACCCATTGCTGTCAGACAGTTTACACTATGATGAATGAAACACAGCAGACTTATTCACACAGCATGTGGCCTAACTCTTGAAGTGTTTGCACATGTCTATGCAATGTAGAAAGAATAGAATATAAATAGAAGAAAAATGAAAATGTGGAATTTGTTTCTACAAAAAGGTAAATGAACTCATTATGTCTCAAGATCTATTTTTGCAGTGAGATAAAAGGTAAACACTCAAACCTGTGGAATGTTATTATACCTGATAACATTTCACAGCTTTGAAGCGTTCTCTGATCTTCTTTGTTATAAAACTGTCTCTGAAATGAAAAATCCAATCTGACCCCTGTGTTCACAGACTCACAGAGGTCAGATTAATCAGGCCGTTTGCTGTGAGTGTTGTGCAGACCTCAGCTCAGTCGACTGCTGCACATTTACAGTCCAACAGAGGGCAAAGTGCACAGTGACAGTTGATCAGGCTCGCTCTCCCCACCGCTCTCTGGTTCTCACTCCCTCCCAAAGTCGAGTCTCCACCTTGTTTTCCACCCAGACACACACACACGTCGACTTTCACTCTCAAAGCTTCAGTTTGCTGCGAAGGTCTGCTTGTGTGTGACATCAGATAAAGGTAAGTCAGCCTTCCAACATCGCCAAAACTAATCCCAGTATGACCAGTTTAGTGGTCATTCATGAAGTATTCTGAACAGGGCGTGCTGCTTCTTTCTGCTTGGCTGTTTTAAGGAGAGCAGATTGGATGGAAAATGTAGAGGGTTTTAGCTGTGTGTGTTTCTGCAGATGCTCTAAAGTGTGTGTGTATGTATGTGTGTGTGTGTGTGTGTGTGTGTGTGTGTGTGTGTGTGTGTGTGTGTGTGTGTGTGTACATGCGTGAGATACCTGTGGTATAAACTACGTTATATTAATGACAGTCAGATTGTTGCTCAGGTTCCTGGAAAATGTATTTCCTGAATGTTAAAAATAAAGTAAAAAGGAGAAATGTGACAAAGCTTAAATAGAAACTGAAAATATGAAAGTTACAGTTGAATTGCTAATGTTGCAACTACACTCAATGTTAAATGGAAAATTAATCTGATACAGAGTAAAACTGTTCAAAAAGAAAATGTTAACTGGAATCAGAATACGAGATAACTAGATGTGTTTATGCTGATCAATATTCAATCGGGCAACCATTCAGGGACTAAAGAGGTGCTCTCAGATAATCTCTGGGATTGTCCACCACTGCCTCTCCAACCAGCTCCAGAGGAGCAAAGTCTGAAGACACACACGTAAACTTCAGAATATATCGTCTTTTAACACGAGAAGCTCTAATTACACATTTAAACTCCGGGACTCTCCCTGAAACAACACACATGTGTGTGCGCGTCCGTGTGGTCGAGACGCACACTTCCGTTTGTTTTGGTTCCTCAGGCAGAGTGCTGACAATTTTAGACTGCAGTATTCCAAAAATGCTGGAAATATATATACCAGAAAAATATATAATTGGGGAGTAGTCACTCATCTGGGTTGTTTGCCCAGTGCTGGCATCCCAAAGTTGGGGCCAGGAGGAGTGTGTCTGTGCATCACAGAACACAACACAGGCCTGGCCCTCACATATGTTCCACCCATAGACAGGGAATAAACGTGAATGGAACAAAAGCTACCTAAAAGTAAGGCAATCACCTGCATCGCCCCCCCCCCCCCCCGTGGCAGTCACACAGCCCACGCTCACCTGTGTGGCCTTCAAGTACAGAAACATTTGATTATTTTAAATAAAAAACAACATTCACGACCTCACATTTCCTCATCTTGATCCACACCTATTCACACGGCACTGGTTCCCAGTAAGTTATTTTAGTGTCTTGCTCTGGTTTTATCACTGTTTACTCCCGCAGTGGTCACATGACCAGGGTGAACGTGAGGCCAGCCACTACTCTCCATCAGTCCTGAAGGCAAAGACGTGCTTCCAGACGCACACGAATCATCAACTGTTACCCCCAGAAAACCCGTCTACCCAGTCTAAGAACACAGCATGACGTTGACATTTCTTAAATCTCCGTCTCATATTTTATACTTATATAGCAGAAAGATTATATTTTAAAAGATATCCCTCTGCTCTGATTCTGGCAGCGGCAGTTGAGGTTTCTTCCTTTGACCTACACTGGTTGTTGATTAACATTTATATTTACAGAATATTGATCATTTATTACTGACTTAATACATAATTATTACCTCAGATTTTCCATTTAATGAAGACTTAGCAAGAAATCTTCATTTATGTATGATAAATTAAAATTACAGTTAAACTAGTAAATTAGTCATTTAGCAACATTTAGTGGACATTCAAAAGATGAGTATTTTTCTCATTTCTCAAAAGAGTAAACAACTTTTCTCTCCTTTCTTTGTGTAAGTGCAGCAAGTTTACTTTAAAAATTCATGTTGTTTTTTTTTAATGCAGATATTAAACTTCTGCAAACAGTTTTAGAGGAGGTTTCACATGAAACCAACACCAGAGACAGAAGCACTATTTTCTCCACAATCATCAAAAACCAAAAGTAAAAATACAGACAATGTGACCAGAATAGTTCTGATGATCAGTTTTGAGACCTCTGACTCATCGTCACAAGGTCTGGGAGGGATTCCCGTGATTCAGTTTCTGCTTTGGTTCCTCTTTTCCCTCCTCACAACCCCATTTTGTTTTAGCGTCACGTTCCATGAAAAAGGATTTGGAGATTAAGTCGGTTGCGGAGGCGAACCTGAACCTGAGATTCGTTCACGGAGATAAATCACAGACCCAGATAAACATTCCGCAAACACCCGCTCACCCGCAGGGTTCGGTTTTCCATGACTAAACGCTCTTCCTCTCCACTTCCTGCAGCCGCTCACACGAGCAGCGTGTCAGCCATGGAGGAGCCTCAGAGAACTGACCTGACCTATATCACTGAACGCATCATCACCGTGCTGTGTCCCGCCGCGTGTCCGGAGCAGGTCTACCTGCAGAACCTGCAGGAGATCCTGGTCATGCTACAGTCCAAACATGGACACAACTACATGGTGAAGTACTGCAGGGAAATACTGGAGTAAAAATACTGACCAAAATCACCAATCAAAGATCCACTCTTTTAAATTAAACACTTTGTGGGAGGTAAAATGTTTTTGATTTTTAAGCAGAGATATAGTTCAAATGAACATAGGAGAAATAAGAGCACATGATTTGTGAGACCTAGATTTCCTTCCTTAAAATGTAGTAAAAATGTAGTGGTTCTGAAACCATACCAGGAAAAGTGATACATTTACTACTTTTGTTTGTTTCCAGACAGGTTTCATCTTATTCATCTTATTTGTTTACTATTTTATTTATTGACATTAATGGTTTCTCTTCTCATCAGCTCATCAACGTGTCACAGAAGAACGACATCTTCAGCAGACTGAACCACAAGGTAGCGCTGCAGTACAGGACAGTGTGGACAGCGACTGTCCTGCAGTGTCCAGACTGTGTGTGTTCTGTCCTCTGTCCAGGTTTTGGACACCACCTGGTCGGACCATTTGGCTCCAAACCTGGACCAGATCTTCAGCGTGTGCTCATCTATGGAGAACTGGCTCCACACACATCCCAGACGAGTGGTGGTGTTACACTGCAGGGTACACACACACACACGCACGCACGCACACACGTGCCCATGTGTTGGTGCTGATGCTGTGATGGTTCTCCACAGGGGGGTAAAGGTCAGCTGGGAGTTCTGGTGGCCTCTTACATTCACTTCAGCAGCATGCTGGACAGGTAACTGACGGACTACCGACTCTTTCAGAGAGATTAACCAACACCCGCAGACACAATCACAGATTTCACTGGGCCGATGATCTGACATCCACACACACACACACACACACACACACGCGCACACACACATACCCACACATTGATTCGCCTCAAACTAACTTATTATATTGGGACAGATGGGCTAAATGGACTGCTTATACATAAAAAAGAGGCTAAATTGTCTGGTTGTACTGGGGTAGAGAGGCTAAATGGACTGGTTATGAAGTGTTCATCCCAGACGGTCCTGTTTGAGCTGGAGTGGCTCAGCTTGTTGAGCAGCACTCGTCCACACTCACTCATTCATCACCTGAATACCTGCCCCTCTCTCAGCACAGACCTTTCTCTCGACCAGTTTGCCATGAAAAGGTTCTACAGTAACAAACTGTCCGCTCTGATGACCCCCTCCCAAAACCGGTGAGACCCCACCCTGAGGATTACTTCAGATCACATGACCGTGTGTGCGTGCGTGGGTTTGTGAACACACACCTCTGTTCTCCTGCAGGTATGTGTGGTTGGTCAGCAGCGTATTGAAGGGGAATGTGAAGATGAGTCCGTCTCCGTCATTTCTCCTCTGTGTTGTTCTTCACGGTCTCCCCAAATTCAGGCCAGATGGAGGTGAGGGATGGAGGATGGAGGGAGGATGGAGGGAGGATGGAGAGAGGATGGAGGGAGGAGGGAGGATGGAGGGAGGATGGAGAGTGAGGAGGGAGGGAGGAGGGAGGATGGAGGGAGGATGGAGGGAGGATGGAGGGAGGATGGAGGAGGGAGGGAGGAGGGAGGATGGAGGGAGGATGGAGGGAGGAGGTGGAGGATGGAGGAAAGACATTGAGGATTAAGGAGGGAGGGAAGATGGAGAGAGGATGGAGGAAGAGAAGGGAGGAGGTGAAGGGGAGGAGTGGTGCTGATTATGGACCTTCAGATTGAAGCTGAGCCTCTTTCAGAATGCTGTCTCTTCCTGAGGGTCTACCAGGGTCTACAGGCCGTGTGCACGTCTGCCATCTAGTAAGAACTCAGATTTGGTCCCATGACCTCGTTGGCGTCCCGACGGGTGCAGTGACGGGTGTTTCTGTCCGCCACAGCCACGTCAACGCAGCCCAGACAGACCGACTCTACTTTGAGCTCCAGCCGGCTCAGCTGCTGCAGGGAGACATCATGGTGAGTAACCCGCAGCACAACCAGAGATCACATAGACTAAACACAAATGCTCTGTAGGAACCCCCCCCCGCCACACACACACACATATATACACACACACACACACACACACACTCACACACACACTGTTATAGAACAAGCTCATTAGATTGTAAAATATGTGGTTATAAAGACGCCCTGTCAGTTCAGTTGATCACGTACATTTAATAAGATCTAGTTGATCCGGCGGGAGGGATGAGGACAGTAGACTCCAGGATCTGAAGCTAAAGCACGTCTATGCTTCTGGATACAAAGGTGTTGTTTGATTTTGGATTTCCAGGTGATTTGTTATGACAAAAACAGCCGTCCGGGCAGCCGCCAGGTCGTCTTCCGTCTTCAGTTCCACATGGGCCTCGTCAGCAGACACACCCTCACGTTCCTGAAGTCGGACCTGGACTGTGCCAGTGAAGGTATTTATGAGCTGCTGCCATTCCTGCCACTGAGCTGTGCCTGATAAACCTGCCAGCTCCTCCGCTCTTCCACTGTAAATCATCAGCAGACAAACTAACCTTGGACTCTTTATCAGCTGCAGCTGTGAAATACACACACATACACACACACACACACACACACACACACACACACGCACAAATTCCGCCAGCCTGCAGCGCTAACGTCCAGCTGTCTCCGTCTGTTTGTCCGTATTCCAGATCCCAAATTCCCAGAAGATGGAAAAGTGGAGCTGTTGCTGTCTGACAGTCCTGAAAAGATCAGAGGTAGATCAGCTGGTCTTAGTTTTAGTGGTCTTTGCTTTTCTTTGAGATTGGAAATTGTATTATATGATATAATAACTATGACTTAAATAACTGTTTTGGGCTGCTTAATCTGGGCTGGATGTCACAAAAGCCATAGTTTATACCAGTTTATTATACTAACATTTGCCATGATGTAATACTTATTATTACATAACAATTACGTATTACTGTCAACATAGATAATACTTTTATCACAATCAAAAAAATGAGAAATTTAAAAAAGACTGAGATCATGTGTCATGGTAACAATGTGTTTTATATCTTTCTTACTTACCAAGAAAATCAAAGTTCATTTATGAGCGACATATTTTGTAAAATACACCGATGGGCGTCAACCGGGAGGGGGCAGTGTTAGATCCCAGAGAGGCCAGGGGGTGTGTGCGTGTGGAGGAACATGCACACACACACACACACACACACACACACACACACACACACCCACCCCAGTCACACTCACTGCCACTTCTCAGGAAGTAATACACGGGGTTATCACACACATCTGCCAGGAATTCATATCAGGATAGTGTACAAAGCACGCACACACACGCACACACACACTCACTCACTCACTCAGAGAACTGAAGCCAAACTAAACAAAAGAGCTCACTGTATGTCCTAAATTTAAAATCTGGAATCAGCTGTTGTTACTGCTCTCCCTGTCTCTTTGTCTCTCTCTCTCTGTCACTGTTTCTCTCTCTCTCTCTCTCTCTCTCTCTCTCTCTCTCTCTCTCTGTCTGTCTGTCTCTCCTGATCACTGCTGCTCTTTGTCTCCTGTGTGTTGTGAGCAGGCAGAGAGCTGTGGCACAACGGCCGCTGCGTGACGGTGGACTACGACACGCTGGACCCGCTCGTCAGACGGGACTCTTACCAAGACGCGGGCCTCCACTCAGGTGAACCTCCTTCACGCCGCCTCTCTCACCCCCCGCGTGGACCCCTGCTCCTCCTCCACCCCCTTGAGCACCAGTGGTAATCTAACATCCCCGTCTGGATTGTCTTCAAGCTGTCTCCCACCTCCAGCCTTAACCCTGCTCAGACAAACGCTGCTGTTTTATCACTTGGTGCATTTGTGAACACATGAATGATACTTTGGACCAAAACAGTAGGTCTCCATAGCGATATAACACGCGGCCTTGAATTATGGGTAGATCCATGCAGCCTTCCTGCTCCGTCTTGCTGTGTTCGTGGTGACGTCAGTCGCGCCTGGCTGTTCATCAGAAATCCCATATCTGACTGTAATAAACACCAGTAAGCAAGTAATGAACACCCGTAGACAACTAATAAACACCAGCAAACAACTGATGAATGCCAGAGTAACCATCCGAGCAGCAACCAAACCCATACAGGGATCATAACCCCACCAGTGCACCGGTACGTGCCGCCGGTTTACATCTCACTGACAGGTTCGAGCTGATTTAAGGTCTGTCTGGGTTTCCGTCCGCGTGGGAAGACACGGAACCGAGAAGTCAAACATGAAGTCACTGTTGGATTTTGAAATGTGTAACGGATTTAAATGAATTTGATGCTTTTTGAATGGAAACAGGCGATGTTCCGGCTCAGCTCCGCCTGGAACTGTTTTCAGTCCTGTTTTCATATTGAGGAACTTCCTATTTTGGGACTCGGTGGAGTTCGTTTATATTGCTGTCATGCTGGGTTTATTACAAACCGTCGACCAGTAGCAAAAGTCAGGCCACGCAACGGAAACATCGGGAGAAGCTTCGGTTTTCATTAAACAAAGTCGCTGAGAATGATTATCGGCTCCAGCCCGAGGGAGCGCCTCCGCTTTTCCGCCGTACGGAGACGCGGGCCTTTGCTGATGCCCTGCTCCCCCCCTGACCTGGGGTCAGCGTGGAGGTCACAGAGGGTCCGTTCGCCCTCGCCGAAGAGCAGGGTGACCGGTGACGCGCGTGCTCCGACGCGAAGACGGAGACGTCAGGCGGCCGAAACGACGTCTTCAAGTGTCACTGGGTTTATGTCTGCCCCAGCTGTGTCGCGTTAAACGTGCCTTAGCAGATGTGTAATTTAGATTTAGGCCGGCTACGGGGGCAGAAACGTGGAAAAATGCGTCTCTCAGTCTCGCACCCACACATCCACACACACACACACACACTCACACACACTCACACACATGGTTAACCACCACCACACATGCATGAACATAATGAGGGTGCTGGCCTGTTAGCGCTGCTGTGTCTCACGCGACTGTTTTCGGACCGCCAGCTCTCCTACGAGAGGCTCCTTCCTCTGATTGGTCCTTGACCCCCCCCCCCCAATCCAACGACACTTGTTGCTTTCAGGTTTAATTCCCAGCTAACAGTCTAACTGTCCCCCACCCCCCTTTATTCAACTCTCTCCAGAGCACCGCCCCCATATTTACATTTCCATCTCAACTCTGTGTGTACGTGTGAGTGTACACAGAGTGTGTGTGTGTTGTGTGTACTTGCCACATATTGAGTATAAAAAAAACACATTCTGCTATCAAAGTGAGGACATTCTGGCTGGTCCTCACAACTTCAAAGGGCTGTTTGAGGGTCAAAACCTGGTTTTAGTCGAGTTTAGAGTCTGGAAGAGGGTTTAGTTCAGATTTAATTTAGATTTAGTTTTTAGGTGCGTTGGAATGTTAGGGTTAGGGGTGGGGAATGCATTATTATGGATAATGCATTATACTGCATTTTGCAGTAAAAAAATCCTTTTAGAAGTGATCGGAGCTGATGCATCATGCACGTGTATGTGGGTGTGTCTGTGTGTGTGTCTGTGTCTCTCAACCCAGAACCTCAATGTTTTATACATATAGTCGATGGATTTATACAAATACATATGTTGTATCCCATGTGTGTATGTGTGTGTGGGTGTGTGTATGTATGTGTGGGTGTGTGTGTCTGTGTGTGTGTGTGTGCGAGTGAGCAAAGCAGCCTATAGTTAATGATTTACATTTCAGTCTGTTTCAGACATACACACAAGAATATACACAAGAATGCACACACACACAGACACACACAGACACACACACACACACACACACACACACACACACACACACACACACACAAGCACACATCAACAAACATACTCTCTCCCTCCCTCTCTCTCTACCTGTAGCAGCCCAGGACAGGATGGAGGGGGTGTCATTTTAAAGGCGGAGCTTGGGAGCAGAAGAGGAGGGGGGGGCAGTTACATTAGAGAGCAGGCAGAGACTCAGGGGTAGGGGGTCTGTCAGCACCTTCAGAGAAGGAATGCTCGTTGCTTGTGGCAGCTTGAGGACGACATCAGGGGACGGACAGAGGAAGCCTTTTCCCTCTCTTCTCATCCTTTTCACTCCGTCCTCGTCTCGGTTCACTTCCTCTGACCCTGGGGGGGGGGAGGCTTCAGCCAGCGTTCCCATCCTGTTTCTAAGTCTGCTGTGGGACAGTGAAAGTTCAGTCCAGAGCGTCGCTGAAGTAAGAGCAGCTCCTTTTTCACGGTGTCCCCGTTTCTCTCGTGTTTATCTGCATGTGCGTGTGTGTGTTTCTGTGTGTGTGTGTGTGTGTGTGTGTGTGTGTGTGTGTGTGTGTGTGTGTGTGAGCAGCTGTGAGGGTTTAACACACGTCTGGTATTTCAGCTTTATTACTGCCTGGTTTTAAGAGGTTAGTCTTCATACAGCTCTGGTATGTTCTGCATGTATTGTTGCAGCAAAACTGTCTGAATGTCACAGAAATGTTTTCAGGGGTTTAAAAACTGGGATTAATCCTTTCTTAGACCAAAGCACATATCCCACTTTACTGTGAGAAATTAAATAAAACACCTTAAACTAAGAAAAACCCCGTAGTTTCTGCTTGTTTTTTGCTTCATGGTTCAGATTGTGCATGGAAAAAAAAACTTTATTTGACATTTTTCTTTTGACAGGCGGCCAGGCACAGTCAGAGAAGGTTAAAGGAAAGTAAAAAAAAACCTGCACTGATCGTAAACTGTGCGTTGTTTAATCGATTATTGATGGAACGATCGCGTCATCGTTTCCGTCTGACTGTACAAAAAGGTGCCAAAACACATGTTTTTGTTCGTGTCCGAGCTTGTTAATCTGCTCCATCTAACCTCAGGTAGATGTCTGTGACAGACAAGGACTCACACACACACACACACACATACACACACGCACACATGCACCCTGCCAGCCCACACAAAGAACCTCTGTGTTATCTACATGGAGTGTGTCTTATTGATGGCTGAGTACTGTGTGTGTGCATGTGTGTCTGTGTGTGTGTGTGTCTGTGTGTGTGTGCAGGTATGTAATCACAGAATACAAACCTCTTAAGAGTGTGTGTGTGTGTGTGTGTGTGTGTGTGTGTGTGTGTATTGTGCACAAAGCACCATGCATGTTTTGTGGACTACCTGCCTCCTCTCACCAGAACCGAGATCCCGAGCCACCGGGAATCTTGAACAGCCCCCCAGACGGGAATTCTGTTCCTGGAGGTTTTGGTTGATGGAGGATAAACGCGTTCCGCCCTTCGGTCTCACTCTAACCGCGGCCGTCTGCCTCCACAGATCCGCCACACGTGCTGGACCTGGAGCACGGTCTGTTGACCAAGAGGAGCTGTGACGAAGGAGCTTCGGCGCCGCTGACACCCGGAAGCCTCGGACGCTCTCCGTCCGCCAGCAGCGACTCGGGTCTCTCCATCGCTTCCCAGAGGAGAGGGGCCCCCCACGACGGGCACCCGCAAACAGGGAAGCCTTTGCCTGGGTTCGACTTCGAGATCGCTCCGCCTCTTCTGGAGGTCATGACGGAACTCGCCGCCCGGGGCCGAGGGGACGCGGCGGCGGTGGGGTCGGGGCTGGGGGCCATCATCAACGGAGCGGCTCCATCACCCGAGAGAGAGACGGATATTTTAGATGATGAGCGGGAAGCAGCTCCATCTTCAGAGGGGCCCAGCTCCGGAAGCTCGCTCTTCCGGAACTTTCCTCGAACTCAGACGGACTCCTGGGTCGACGGGGGAGAACGCGCGAGGGAGGGGAGGCCGCCTCCCCCGGCCGCGCCCGCCCGAGGGGTCAGTAGCAGGGACGCCGTGCAGAGGGGGGCCGGGAAGGAGCCCATCAGCAGAACCTCCTCGGATCCGGAGGACCTGACCTCATTGACCGCCGACGTGGACGAGTCCATCGAGGAGCTGAACCGGCTCATCCTGGATCTGGACCCCACGTTTGTACCCGCCCCCGCCCCCTGCTCGCCGCTGTCCCGCTCCGCCTCCCTCCACGCCAACGGCATCGGCCACAAGGGAACGACGCAGAAATCAGGTGAGGGCGAACAATGGAGCCGTGTCAGGCGTGGGAACGTCGGCGGTGTTCCGTGAATAAAGCGGATCTTTAACAAGGATGTTCCCGCGTGCTTTCTTTGAACGAGGGCTTAAGTAGAAATGTGTGTGTGTGCGTATGTGTGTGTGTGTTTTCAGAGAATATTCCGGATTATTCCTACTCACACGTCAAATGCCCCCTGACCTCCGCACAACCCGATCCTTCCCGCCTGAAGTTGGCGTGTGTTTTTGTGTGTCGATGGTCATGTGTCGATGATCACATGTCGATGGTCACGTGTCGACGCTCGCGGTGTTTGTCAGGGGTGGAGGGGCGGGGAGGCTCGTGCCGAAGCAGGTCGCGGATGTTCCCACGCGCCCCAGTATCTCCCAGCATGCACCTTGATCGTGGGAGGAAGCAGCGGTCCCGCCGGGCCGCAACGTTCCTCGGGGGAAGGGGGGATGCCGATCACCCACGCGTCTCGCCTTACACCTGCACGACCGATTTATCCCCCTCCTCTCCTTGGGGAATGTTTGCATTCCTGCGTCGGATCTGCGCTGTCCTCGAGAGCGGGCGCGGACTGAACAATAGTCACCCGCGCTCCCCGAACTGCTGGTGCGGGATTACTTTACTGCCAGTTAACCTTTGACCCCTCCGGTGTGTAGGCCAGGTCACAGAGTGTTCTCAGACAGGAAGTGGAACATGTGTGTTTGTGTGTTGATGTTGACATCAGTCAGCAGCTCGGTTGGGAGCCTGAAATCACCCCCCCCTCACTTTAAGCGGCGGCACCAATGCCCCAGTGCGGCGTAACCGCGGCGGCGTTGTGAAAGACACCTCCCGAGACGGGAATCTGTCAGCGGTCAGGAATGCTTTTGAAGTTTGGCGCAACAAGCGTGTTTCCAGTACGTCTGCTTCCGAGATGACCGACCCTCTGAAGCCAGAAGAGAGTATCATGTCCGCCGTACTGGTCCTGTTACTGGTTTCTGTGTGTCTCCAGCTGCTGCTGTGGTCTGAGTCAGTCTCTCTGTTGGATGATGGGGGCTGCACACCGATAATCACGCTGATAGACACCTTTGTCAGAGACAGACAACCTCCGCACGAAGGCTGTCACCACGTTTTATTGCCACCTTCTGGCTCCCGGTCCGACAAAAGGCGGCTAATGTTACGGTGTGAGACGGGAGCAGACGTACCTGTTAACATTCCACACCTGTCCGCCTCCTGATTCTCTGATTATATTCCAGATTAGAATCTGTCTGCCTCATTCCTACTCCTTATCTGCCGCTCAGGGTGGAGGCGGCAGAAGCAGCTCAGTGATCTGGCGGACTACGCTGGCCTCAACAGTCCAGGGTGGAGGAGCCCCCCCCTCACCTGCAGCCCCACCTTCTCCACAAATCAGGTACACGCACGTCACCCGCCCACCCTCAAACGCAACCAATCTGAAGGTTTTACATCCAAATCCCTTTTCTTTTCGTTTAATTGGACATGTAGGCATCGCCGTATCGACTTGTTTCACTTGGTCATGTGACCATCCAACAGATTACATATAGTATTAGGTCATGATCTGTGGGATTGCTCATACAGGTGATCAACCAGTCAGTTTACTGGACTGAGTCTGAATCAGACTACCAAACCAGACTAAACTGGACACAAATGAATTCATGTTTTCAGGTTATTTGTTGACATCCAGCTTTCACCTTCATATTTAATCTAATAGTGAACAAGTCGTGAGGCTTCTTCTTGACACTTAGACAAAGAGCAGATGAAGACCAAACGGGTCCATTAGTGACGCGGTCAACGTTTTAACGTAACCTTGTCTGGCTGGTGAATCTGCAGCCTGGAGGTTCTGGAGCTCAGGTTACATCGGAAACCACTCGGTCCGCGTTATCTGTACGTCATCACATTCCCCAGTTCTGACTTCTCTGGAGCGCCGGTGTGTTCGCTGTTCGGAGGTGAACCAGTTCACCTTTAATCAGGACAGACTGGGAACTCTGGTCAGATCCGTCTTTTCCTCTCTAAAACAGTCTGCAGCCTCACATCGATCACTTGTGACAGCACCCACCGCTCTGCGGCTGCTTTAACCAGCATTGTGAGGACATTTCTCAGGTTGAGGCGTGTGATGCTGTCGTAGCAATAGCGATAGAAAAACCCAAAACGTGAACAAAACCTTCACTCTTTCTTTGTAAACGTCTGTTTCTGAAGGGGCATTTCTTCAACGCCAACAGCGTGGACCACCGAGGAGACACCCCTGACATCGTCCCACCAACCCCAGCGTTCCCAGTGTCTCCCCCAACGCCGTATGGTAGGAGCTCGTGTTAACGCGGATGCTCCGGATGCTGTCCAGTTCATTGAATTTACTTTCTCTCCCCGGTGAAACATTTCCCAGATTCCCAGCTGAGAGCTGGCAGACTGCAGCCAGAACTCCACTGGACACAAGGTATGTGTGTGCGTGCGTGTGCGCGTACGTGTGTGTGTGTCTCTCTGTTTTCGTCCCATCCATCCAGATCTGGGTTCGTCACACACGCTCCCAGACCTGGCTGCCATTAGCCAATCACGTGGGCATGGATGTTTACGTTTAGTCACGTCTGGCTGCAGGAGGACAGATGGCTTCCGTCTTGCTTTTCTTGCTCATTATTTGAAGGGTTCTGGTGAACAGGCAATCGGGGCGCTCATTAAAAATGGGGATATCCTCTTTTGGGCCAGCGCTGGACAGCTGACACCGGCTAATAATAGGTGATGGCAACAGAGGAAGAGCCTGCTGCTGGCAGGAAGTCCACTCGCATCCTGTTCTGAGAGGGGACAGAGGAGAGGGGAGGGGTTTTGTTTCTGGGACATCCTGCCTGGGGAGTTCTGAACCACACAGCTGCAGAGGGAATTAACCAGGACATTAAAAAAAACACAAACACACAAGCATGGTGGTTAAAGCCTGAGGAAGCTGCAGACCACCCCGCAGAGAGGCTGCTTTACCTCTGCCGGAGGACCCTCCACTTTCTGATGGGACGATAATCTGACAATAATCTGCTTCAAGTTCTGCCTGAAGACTCTCACAGCACAGGCCAAAGGGCAACCGTGCTCCTGGACCATGCGGAGAAAGCTGACCTCGGTTTGGACCTGTGGAGGCTGAGGTCCAAGAACAGACCCCTGTGGGATACCCTGGTGTGGATGGAGGAGTTATCGGGATCCAGAGTGAAATTTAAAAACCAGCATTTGCTCCAAGGGGAGAAATTGACCTTTCTCGGTTGCTCACAAAACCAAAGTGATATTTAGAATTATGCTGAGTCGGGTCAGTTAATCCCTGTAAAGGGCGACTCTGCCTGTTTAATGTAAACGTGAAACAGGACAGAACAGCGACGTTCCGACTGTTTACAGAAAAAACACCGGATTTTTTTCTCTCTGGATGAACGGAGGAACGAACAGAAAAACAGACAATCGGCCCTCAACACTTTTTCAGGGCAGACAGGAGTTTCCTGTTTCCCACGTCAAAGCCAAATGGCATTCTGGGAAACCATCAGCAGCTAGATTTACGCTCCTTTTTTTTTTTTTTTTTTGTGAAAGGCTTGTTTACAGTCTTCAGCGTAATCACAGCTGAACCTGAGGCTGCGTTGATGTGGGGAGGGGTTCCTGTGCGGCAGACTGATGAGGCCAACGGCTCCACCTTCAAACATCAGAGAGAGACGACTCTGGGCGAAGAAAATCAGGCTCGTTAGTGAGCGCACGCTGTAAAACCTGCAACCAAGCAAACCATCTACCAAAAAGGCTGGAAAAGGAGCCAAGAGCTCTGGTCGATCTGACATTTTTTATTGTTTATGTGCTGCGTTCATGCCGCACAAAACCAACTTATTATCATATTGTCAGAGGAAATTAATTTGCTCTCATCAATCTAGAGGGGTTTTTAGAGGCTGGATTTACTGACCTGGAACTTTTAAATAAATGCAGATGTTTGTTGGGAAAATAAGTAGAAAACAAAACAGGTTACGTTCATTTCTTCATGGCTGCAAACAGGATTATGTAACCACGTTTCCTTTGTGTACTTGGGACCAAATTTAAATAAACAGTGAAACCTACAGAAGCTCTGGCCCAGCGGAAGCCGTGTCCAGCCAAAGGAATGCAGATGTTGTTATGGTTCCGAGCTTGAGGACCCTCCAGCCAAACACTTCACTGTCTAAAGCTCAGGGGTCAAAGGTCAGGGGAGAGTGAAGGGGAGCGCAGGGAATGGAGGAGAGAAAGGGCCCGGAGGTCCTCCAGGTGATTGTTGTTGAAGTGCTGCTGGGGGACCTGAACAGGTTCCAGTCTAATTAGGGCTTTAAAGAGCTCCCTGAACAACCGTTCATTCTAACATAATGGGTTAACCTGGGGAGCTTCTGCCTGAAGCCCCGAGAGCCCAAACGAACTTGAAGCTATGTAATATTAGATACACCTGTTACTGCAGCCTACCACGGGGGGCTGAGCTGAGCTGCCCGCCTCTGTTTTGTGGATTTTGGTGGAGCGCTGCTCGACGCGCCGCTGGGATCCCTTGACGTGAGCTCGCGTCCGGCGGGTCGCGTTCCCCCAGACAGGTTCCTGCTCAGCTGAGGTTCCCACCCTTCGTCTCTGATGCGCCAGAGCAGACACATGGCGAGAGACCCGGCCAGAGTCTGCATGCCTTTGTCTGTGTGTTTGTGGTGAGCAGATGGTGGGAGTGGACACACATGCCTTGACAGAGAGGCCATAGAAACCCCCAGATCACCCCCCCACACACACACACACACACACACACACACCCTCCCACCCCCAACTACTCTCTCTGGTCCATAAAAGGCCAAATATGACCTCCGACCCCACTGGAATCCCTTCTGATTGGGCGAGTGGGCCAACAGTGAACAATGCTCAGTGGTCAGCGAGTGTGTGGAGGGGGTGGTGGAGGGGGTCCTCTACTTCTTGTTCCTCCCTCAACAAATCCAAATCCAGAAGTCGAGCAGTCACAGCAAGCGAGGAGGAACGCACGGAGGTGTTTTGGTTTTTGTTTTTTTTCCGTCTGGGGTACGAAAGGAATTGGGCATGGCGTTGAGGAGATCCAGCCCCTGAAGACGGAGGAAAGTGAAAAGGAGAAGAGGAGGAGGGAGACTTTCATTCAGCCGGGGAGGAAGGACACGGCAGCAGGAGAATCCGGAGCTCTGAGCGCTGCAGCGTCCCGTCATGACGGCATCTCTTGGTATGTCCCTCGCCTTCACCCCCCCCCTTTATGGCCGTCGTCCCCCCCGGCCGCTCTGCTGCTTCTCTCCTTTCTCACTCCACGCCGGACCTCCTGGGAACGTCGAGCAGGGTGCACGTGCGCGGAAACACTTCCCTCCTCTCCCCCAGGCTGCTGGTATTTGCAAACAACCTCTGGAATTCTTCTGTCAGAGGCTTTTTCACCCCTCCACCCCACCCCAAATTCTTCTTCTCCCTCCATGAAAAGCCGCTGTTGTCGCTGCGGATCGGCGGCGTCTGCAGCCGTCCTGACATCTCGCCCTCGGTGGGACGGTGAGGCGGTTTGTTCCACTCCCGCTGCCTTCATGATCTCATCCTGTTTCGGCTCCCAGCGTGGGGCCAACGGGGCTCCGATGCAGCCTCTCCGTCCTGCTCCACTGACCTGGGTTCGGCCCGAAGCTTTCAGGGTTTCAGCCGCTCGCCGTTTCGACAGTTGGCAGGTTCACGTCCAGCGGTTGTTTCCCGCATGGTCGGACAGCAAAGACAAAGCTTTTGATTGTTAATCGACCTTTAATCTTGGCAACGGCGGAGATTATTGATGTGACTTTCAGTGGGACTTCACTCGTTTGTCGCTTCTCTGTCCTTTATATTCAACGCTTTTCTGTCCAACGCCTTTAAAACTGGTGTAATCTATAGTGATTGTGGGAGGAGCCTATGTGCTGCTGCCTGTTCACATCATCCCAGATGTTGGAGAGTTTAAATACAGTCATGGTTCCAGTTGATCGGCGGTTCTTGACTCAGTTTGTGACCCTGAGGCCAGTTCAGGGTGCAGCGACTAAAATAGAAAAGAGGAACTTTTATTCCTCAGCATTGTTCAGGAAACCTTCATAAAGCGGTTAGATCATCGTGATGATGTAATGGTGTTTGACACAACTAATAACAGATGAAAGTGCAGGAAATACAGCAGGAAGTGATCCAGCTTCCATTACTCAAGCTCTATCAGAGTGCATATTACTCCAGATTTAAAGAGACCCCCCCCCCTCATTTCTGTTCTCAGACATGCAGAAATGCCTGTTCTGTCAGCACATAGAAGATTTTGCAGATCAGTTAGGGCTTCAAATAAAGATGATGTATGTTGGAGATCTGCAGACGCAGCCCCGGTTCCGTGTGATGGGTCGTCTGTCATGACTTTAATGGTTCCACCAGGAGAGCTGCTTTTGCTCCGTGATCGCTTCCCCAGATGGTTCCAGTCTGAGGAATTTTTCTTTTTTTTTTTTTTTTTTTTAAACTTCCAAACATCTGATCAGATATCGGGAACATTTCTGCAGGTCACAAACATGTTGTAAACATGTCCAGAGGGTTTCCGTGCACTCACTCCTTCCTCACCAGCTTCTCCTCCTCCTCCTCCTCCTCTTCCACCTCGCCGAGTCCGTCGAGTCGTGTTTGTCCAAACACCCAGGACAGGACAGACTCACTGACGCACGCCTTGGACGGAAGAAAAGACTGAGCTCCAGAGGAGGAACTTTGTGAAGGAAAACATGAGCATTCCTGATTGCATTCCAACGTAGAGACCACGGAGAGATGACATCACCTCTGAAAGAACCAATAATTATCTTATTTATTTACTAAAAGCCGATTCTGAAGTTGTAAACTCTAGAGGAGCTCCCTTCATTCAATCTGAATCATTTATAGGCGATAGCCTTCAGATCTGTCTGCCTGTGTGTGTGTGTGTGTGTGTGTGTGTGTGTGTGTGTGTGTGTGTGTGTGTGTGTGTTTATAAGTGTACGCAGCTCAAATGTCTGTTTCATTGATTCATAATGAGGAGTTGTGAGGAAAAGATGCCTTTTTTTTTTATCTAAACATCTGATGCGGCGTTCGTGTGGGCCAGCTGGTGGGTGGAGCTCGGCGGTCGTGACCACGTGGGTCGGGGTCGTTTGGAATCCCATTTCACAAGGTTTCAACCCAAACTGAAGATTCTTTGTTCGGACACTAAAGAACAAGTCAGCTCAAAGATGAGGAGCGTTTCCAGACATGTTTCTGCTCCCAGATGAACTTCACCGGCTCGTTAAACGGCTACGGCACTGGCCAACGGGGTCAAAGGTGAAAACCCTGACCGGGCCCTCCCAGGGCTCTGAGGTCAGGGTGGGGTCGTCCAGTGTCGCCGCAGTTCTCTAATTAACTGGCTGAGCTGGGACGAGCCGCGGGGCAGCAGATGTGAGAAGCCGCAGCGGGGAGGATCTTCCGTGGGAACGCGTCCTGGACCAGGGATCCACTGACAGGGACTGTGGGAACGTTTGAGGAATCGCGCTGTCCTCGGAGCGCGCTCTGCGTTGTTGTTGTTGTTGTTCAGCCGTCTCCGATGCCCGAGCTCCGCTCCGCTCCGCGGCCGACAACCTTCCACGGAACCACGCAGGCCGTTCCAGGTCAGCGTCCAACAGGGCCCGCTGGTGTCTATTTTCGGTTTTCTGGCAAAATCCGCCCTTCGCCGCGGGTCCACCTGCGCTGGAAGCATCGGCCGAGTTGCTCAACGTGCTCTGGGATTACGTAATCCACCAAACACGACGGCGCGTAAAGGCGCTAGCCGGAGCGCGTGTGAATGGACAGAGGGAGCCGGGGGGAGCCGGGAGGGGCCCAGAACAAGGAGGTCTTTATGGGGAGTCTTTACACGGTGACTCACGGCGCTCTGCGGGCCCGCTCGCCGCCGTCCTGCTTGCTCAATGCTCGCCGTTGTCAGGGGTTTTGCTCCCTTCCCTCCGTAATCCGGGCAGACTCGACCAGCGGCGCTCGCTTTCCTGGTTGCTGTCAGATCCCGAAGATCCAGAAGCAGGCGGTCAGTGAGGTCGCCGCCCACCCCCCCCCTGTTGGGCCACGACGACGGCCGAACAAGGCCGCCGACAACAGGAAGCCTGATAATCCAAGCGGTGGGGTGGGGGTCCTCCTTTCCAGGGCTCCACTCCACTCCACTCCAGGGCGGAGTGACGGCCCGGATTAACGGCGGCTGGTGTTTTCTGGTCTGCTTCTAGATTCCAGGAGTTTTCTGGATGGCCTGAACCACAGCGGCTCCACCGAGGGAGACCTGCTCAGATCGGAGGCCACTCCCACATCCTGCCAGAGGATCTTTGGTTCCATGTGCTCGATGTCATCAGAAAGTTCCCTCCCCCCCACAGACAGGTATGCCCCCCCCCACATTCCCAACACACACACACACACACACACACACACACTCCTGTTTCAACTCAATAACCTTGGGGCTCTTTTTTAAACCATCACTCTCCTCTGCAGCACCGGCACCCCCCCTTTGTGGCACGACCGGGTTCCAAACCCTCAGTCCTCCCCTCCTCTCTCCATCAGCACCCCGGACGCCAGCAGCTCTCCCCGGGGGGCCCTCAGAGGCCTGAGCGGAGGTCTGGGGTTGCACAGGGAGACGGATAGCACAGACTTGTCCTTGCTGTTGCTGGGGAACGGCGGCCTGGAGCACAGCCTGCTGGAGGCCGTGGAGGGCCTGGAGAGCCTCAACCTCGGCGGGGGACAAAGAGGCCTCCCCCCACTGCTCCCCGAAAAGAGGCGAGGCAGCGGGAGCAGAGAGCTCCTCTCCCACTCCCCTTCTCTGAGCGGGTTCTCCAGCCCTCGCAGCGGCAGCAGCCTCAGCCTCCCCTTCTCCTCCCCCATGACTCCAGACTCCCTCAGAGCTCTCAGCGGAGCTCCATCACCTGGATCAGGTAGAAGGTCCATGGATTTACGACCCCCCAACCCACCGCAGACAGGCTTTTTGATCATACAGTCCGGGCCTAACCTCAAACATTTGGTCTTTACGGCAGATTCAGGCTGTAAAACGGACGCGGTGAAGTTCGTGCAGGACACGTCAAAGTTCTGGTACAAGCCCGACATCTCCAGAGACCAAGGTACCAGAGAAATGTGCTCCTTCAACCCACTGCTGTGATTTCTAACTCCGAGTGTGTGTGTGTGTGTGTGAACAGCCATCGCAGTCCTGAAGGACAAAGAACCGGGCGCCTTCGTGGTCAGGGACAGCCACTCGTTCCGGGGGGCGTACGGGCTGGCCATGAAGGTGGCCACACCTCCTGCATCTGTTTTCCAGCAGAGTAAAAAGGGTAGGCTGCGTTTTAATCTCCAGCTCTGGACTCGTTCTTGCTCCTGAGTCACTAAATGTCTCTAAAGTTGAACCTGCATCTCAGCAGGGGGCGATCTGGCCAACGAGCTGGTGAGGCACTTCCTGATCGAGTGCACACAGAAAGGAGTTCGACTTAAAGGCTGCCCCAACGAGCCCTACTTCGGTGAGAGCGGAACCTTCTCCGACCAGCATCAGATTACCGCAGCAGCTCACAGCTCCTTCACTGCAGCCGTCCACACCAACCGAACAGACTTAATATTCAGCTGTCGTCATCGTCATCCAGCCTAGTGTGTGAAGAATGATGGAGTTTCAGAAAGAGGGAGAATTGTGCCTTCTTGTACTGTCCCACGTGTTGTAGTTCCTCCTCAAAACTGTCGTGAACCAGTAGAGATACTGAAGCGCCAGTGAGACCAGTTAAAGATGGTGATGTGTGCTGCCACCTGCTGGTGAGGATGAGGAACGTCCTTCTTTCTGTTTCAAATGTTAGTGAACTTTCTCTGACAGGAAGTCTCACAGCGCTGGTGTGTCAACACTCCATCACTCCTCTGGCTCTGCCCTGCAAACTCATCCTGCCCGACAGAGGTGTGTGTGCGTGTGTGTGTGTGTGTGTGTGTGTGTGTGATGCAGTATTGCTTACTGTTACGTTCTCCTCGTGTAGACCCGGTGGAGGAGCTGAGCGAAACCTCTTCGCCTACGGCGGCCAACTCGGCGGCGGAGCTGCTGAAGCAGGGGGCGGCGTGTAACGTGTGGTACCTGGGCTCCGTGGCGCTGGAGTCGCTGACGGGACACCAGGCCGTGCAGAAGGCCACCACGCTGACCATCGCCATGGAGCCGCCGCCGCAGTCCACCGTCGTCCACTTCAAGGTGTCGGCCCAGGGGATCACGCTGACCGACAACCAGAGGAAGTGAGTGTTCAGACACACACACACGCACACACACACATAGAGTGGGAGATGTTGACAGCATCCGTCATCCTGCAGGTTGTTCTTCAGGAGACATTACGCTGTCAACACCGTCATCTTCTGCTCTCTGGACCCTCAGGGCAGGAAGTGAGTACCGTTGTCTTGTTGACCTTGTTTGTGTGTGTTTTTGTGTGTTTCTTTGTGTTGTGTGACTGTGAACACACCAACAGACCACTCATCAAGCACAAGCACTATTCTCTGCTGGTCCACGGGACGTTCATGAAGTCTGCAGACCTTTGATAACATCAGAATTGACCACCAGGGGGCGGTTTTTTGCCATATTGCTGCCATACAATACAAAATCTCGAGATCTCGAGATCATGAGATTGAGGTTTAGGACGTGTACACAAAAGTAGAGAGCAAGTAGAGAGAAAGTAGAGACTCATGTTTCTCACATTTAATTGATCAGAACATTGACTAATTATCTGATAGTTAATGAAGGAATGATGACTCAAAATTCGGTATTCTGTCGTGAACAGATGGACGAGAGGCAGCAGTTCAACCGCAAAGTAAGTTTCTTTTGATTGTCACGTGAACTTGCTCCCATCGTACTGATGATCCTGATCACTCCTGGAGGTCCCGCCATGGAGGAGAAAGAAAACAGCCGCTGTAGTTAGTTTAGTTTCACTTCAGTTTCCAAGTGGAGCGAAACCTCCACCCACTATTTTAACACTAAGATGGCAAACATGTAGCCTGTGTCCTGGAGTAATTAGCTGTGGTTTATGATAAGAAATGCTCATGTGACCAATAAGTGATCCACCATTAGCACGAAAACTAAGCGTAAATGATGGTGATGATGAATGGTTGAAGGACCGGTCACAGCTGAATGCTGATGTCTAGACACACCAGTGCTGGTGGCTCAGGGGACCAACACTCATGTCCACCTCTGTCCTCGTCCTCCAGGATCTTTGGATTTGTAGCCAGGAAAGCCCAGAGCGACACAGAAAACATGTGCCACCTGTTCGCCGAGCACGACCCCGAGCAGCCAGCCAGCGCCATCGTCAACTTTGTATCCAAAGTTATGATTGGCTCTCACAAAAAGTGAAGAGAGACCATGAACACACACACACACACACACACACACACACACACACACACACACACTCTCTCACACACACACACACACACACACACACACTCTTACACACACACACACACACTCCAGAACCCTCTTGTTCTAACTGCACTGCAGAATACGGCCACCAGAGGGCGATAGGACTCCGCCTGAGTTTGATATTCGCACAAACTCGTTTTTCGTTCCTCCAGATCTGATGTCAGAAGCGCGTCTGGACATTTCATTTCATTATCACAACTTATATGTCCGATATTTTCTAAGTATGACTTTCAACACAAATGCGTAAATCGCGTGTCACTTTTATTTAGCCATGTGGTTACCTTGTACTTAAAGATGAAATTTATTGTGTTTATAGTATTTATCCTTTTTTATACAGTCGTCAGTCTTTTTCTTAATATGCTCCTCATATATTTTTGTATATTAACTCAGAATGTATATAAGGATTAAAGGCAGAGAACCTCAGAATGTACACATTTATGTTTGAGGAGGTATATGATGACGTATTTCACAGACCAGTGAGATACTTCGAGTTGTCCCTACTTATTTAAATACTAATGTAGATGCCAATTTCCACATACAGGATGACGTAAAATTATTGTGACATAAAAATATTAAAATATGTTGTGATCAAGTGTTTTCATTTACACATTTCAGTAGTGTGTATTAAAAGGTAGTTCAATATTTTTTAAAAGTAAATTAATAGTAAATGTTTCTTGAGCATTTTGCCAAGCAATAAAAGTAACTTGTAAAATACTAAAACGTGTAGGTACCAGAGCCGCCGGTAGGTAGCAGTAATCAGCCGGTAGAGTTCATTAGAAGGGACTCTGTAAAACCTTAATTATCTCAACTCTGGATTAATATTTCAGCATTCATCATCTCGGTATAACAACACTAGATTGAAGCGAATAAAGAGCAGAGCGAGTAGGAAAAGTGGCCCCAATGCACAATAACCCTGCATTAAAACTGCATTTTAAAAATAGACCCACTTGCACTGAACTGCTTCTGCTACATAAAACTTTTTTACGAGGTCAATTATATAGTTTTTTTTTTTTTTTTAAATATCTTTGCAAAGTGTTCCCTTACTTACAGATAGTAAAGTTCAGTTATTTTGTTTGTACCACCAGATTAAAAGGAGTCATGTCAGGATCACGTGATCATATAGTTATAATATTGTAGTGGTCTTGAACAAATAGCGTCGTAACTTAGGTGAGTTCACAAATACTGCGTAACTGTGTCGCATAAGCATATAACAGGTTCTGGGTGCTTCAAGGTTTGTGCAGACTTCAGGTCTGGATCAGGGTCCAGGACTGGAAGTAGGACAGAGACGTAGGGACAGAGAGGACAGCGTGAAAGGGTGGGGGTGTGCGTCTGAGTGGCGGTGGGGGTGGTGGTGGTGGTGGGGGGGCCGGGGGGGAGTTGCCGGTAGAGGATGACCTCATCATTACGGAAAAACTTTCCCACAGCCTGCACACAAAGAAGGCCGTCAAAAGGTAAAAGGGACGAGGAAGAATAGAAAGTGAACCCAGCGTGTAAAAGAGGAGGCAGAGTGCAGACGTGAAAGCAGCTCTGCGTGTCGGAGGGGGAGTCGTCTTCCCCTCCTCGCCGACTCAGATCGTCGGGGCTGATAGGTGCTCCGCTCGGCCTAAGAAAAGCTCCTCATGGCAACGGCCGCTCTGCTGAGTCACCTGCACCTTCGCTACCTTCCCTGATCTTTGGACGTGCTCTGCACCCCCATGGCGACCCCCAGAGTTTGTTGTGTATAACTCTTTTTTTTTTTTTTAATAAATATGTCAACAGCGGCTGCTGGACGACATCACATTCCTGGGATTGCTCAATCCGGGTGCTGTTCGGAAGCTTCCGCTGTGGAGCGCTTCCCTGCCAGGGTTACTGTCAGCCTCCTGGCACGTCCTGTGAATTAGATATTTAAACCTGCCCCCCCCCCCCCCCAAACGCCCCTCTACGTATTATGTATAATTACACCAAAGGTGCGTTCCCACTACGGGAGTTCCTGGCAAATACTTTAGAGGAACCGTTCATCTGACTTGGTCGTCAACCTCGGGGCCCCACCCAAGAGTTATTCGGGGGCCTGAAGCACCAACCCTGGAGCAGGGACTCGGTTAGTCCCCGTAAAAGTTCTTGTAAACGTCCCTTCGGGGGAGGTTCCTGCAGTAGAGACACGCACCATCGGCCCCGGCCCCGTAAAATTACCCCGAAGTTCCTGCAGTGGAAACGCGGCTCAATTTACTTTCCTAATTGTTTAATAGTTCTATAATTTCAGCTTATAAACTGAAAACACTTGTGATGTCACAACATTTAACCACATTTTTGGCCTCAAATAGGTAATTAAAGCTATACATATCCAGAAAACCAGCAGCCTACGTGGACAGAAACACAACAGTTGGCCCGAGTGCAGTCGTAACTCGGTGGAGGCGGGGCCTATTTTCTTACAGGATCCAAACTAAAACACTTTATCTCATGAAACTAAAGACATTGCTGCCTCATAAACATTCCCTAGCCACAGATTCTCCTGCTGACGGCTGCAGGATAACCTCCGACGATCTACTTTCTGACCTGATGAATTAACAAGCATCCTGAATGTCTGAATGTGAGACCTTTTAAAGCATCTTGATTTACACCGTTAGCCTGTATTGCTCAACACACTGTGGGAAAACAAAGATGGCGAAACCTCATTTGATGATTCACCCATTTACTCAGACCTGAAACACCACAAACAAATGTCTTCTAAGTGCGCAAGAAAAACAAACGAGCGCAGATAATCGCTCTCCAGCTGCAGGGTTGACTGCATCCATGGACGACCTCGGTGATTCTCTCTACGTGACAGCTGCAGCGCATAGGGCCTGATGGTGAAGAGGAAAAACCGAAGGACTCAACTTCAATTCAAGAGTGGGTTCCCCTTGACCGTGAGGGGGCGCTGGTTCACCCTTTACTTGACTCAGAACTTTAGACTTGCAAACAAATGTCCCCAAAATATACAAAACTCCTCAAAACTCAAATATAAAACCATCTCTAAATATTAATGCAGCACAAAAGGGAGTGAACTAAGTAGTAGTAAGTAGAATTTAAAGTCAACATGCGTTTTTTTTGTAGTCTTCCTGGTGAGTGGTGTCTTTATCGTCAGAACCTGATATTGTTCCGTGTGGCGGGCTAATTTTTTAGTAATTACTTGGTAGGTGGCAGCCTGTACGTCATTCACTTGCAATTGAAGATGGAGGATGGAGGATGTGTTTAGAGACGTCACTGCGGTTAATTAACAAATTCTGGAGTCACATAACTGACACCTGTTGGAAACTCACCCAAGATTCAGAACACACTGGTCTGTGCATGAAATCTGCATTACACACCAGGGTAACTGTCTCTCGCACACACACACACACACACACACACACACACATACACACACAGGCATGCACACATGCGCACGCTCGCACGCACGCGCATGGTGATAAAGATTCATGGCCTACGTGCTCTCAAGCACATGCTGAGAAAGCAGTGCCTTTATGGCAGGCCTCTTCAGCGCATTGTCTCCAATGGAGCAGACCGAAACACACACACACACACACACACACACACACACACACACACACACACACACACACACACAAAGGCCTGAGTATTTGGGTATCAGCGTCAGTCTTAATGAACCTGTCTCCAGGGGGCGGGGTCAGGGTAATGTCCCACACAATAAGCTCCCGCTGGGCCAGCGAGCCAACCAGAGGCCAACAGATTAACTTGCATTACATCAGCATCCCCACAATACACCTAATGAGGGAGGGATTATGTTTGCATGCATGTGCGTGTGTGAGCATGGTGGCTCTCAGGCCATGGCATCACTAATTAAACTCAGCAGCTCGTTTTTTTGCTGATTCACATGCGATACGTGCGGAACGTACGAATCCCGACGTGCTTTTCCCAGCGTGAATCTGCTACGAGCGGCGTCTGGATCTGGAAACGAGACTGGCAAACCCACAGCTCAACGGTAACCCACTGATGGAATGTAGTTGGAGCCAGCTTGAAGATCCTCAGAGGAACCTTCTCTGGTCCTGTTTCCACCCTTGCGGCTCAGGATTTGGATCTGTCTTAGGGACTCCTCCCAGTTGGACACTCTTGGACACATCTGGGACACTAGCCCTGGTATTCCGTGTAGGACAGAATAACTGCAGAAGCCCGTTTGTATCGTGTGGCCACTGTGGGGTGTTCCAGCAGGACTTTCATATTATCGATGCACCAATATTCACGGGTCTAAGGTCTTTCTGGACAAACGGGAGAATAACTGAGTGACTAAACAGAAGAATTCACTTTCACTTTACACCATTTAACCAAAACCTCAACACTACTTTCATTTGTAACTTTGTTTCCCTTTTGATTTTTAAAGTTAAAGACTCCTCGTACTACTCATTCAGGTTTTTTTTTTTTGCCTGATTTCTTATTTGGTGTCTGCCGGGAGAGAAAACAGCTCCAACTCCACCAATAAAATGAATGAGGAAAGAAAAACAGCGATAAATAAACAAAGTGAGTGGAAGGGACAAGGGTGAGAGATGAAACGAGAAGGGCAGCCAAGAATAGAACAGGGTCGTTTGGGATGGCTGTACAACCCCGTCTCTCCTGTCTAACACCTCAAATTTAACCAGGGATTGCCTGGAGTAACATGAAGACACAAAAAGGTCAAAAACATCCGGGTAGTTCTGGTGTCTGACAGCCCCCTCTACAGTCTGAGAATGTTACTGTATGAGACAGAACAGCTGAGAACTGTTGGGAGTGGAATTACCATCCCTCAGTGGTGCCCGGGTTCGCCCTCAGCGACAGCCTGACGCTTCAATAAAGACATAAACCCTGTTGGCATCAATAAAACAATACGCTCTTATTAAAGACCGACTGGAATCTGCTGAGATACAGCCGGGACAGGGCGCAAGTCCAGAGATAAACTCCCAATACAAAATTCCCAGGCTGGGATTCGAACTCGAAACATTATTGCCACAAAAAGTTTCAAGTTGTCCCAGAATTCAGCTGTGTCCAGTAAATAAAAACCTCACTCCCACCTCCTCCCTGAGCTGAGTTTCTCACACCACCCTCCTCCACAGGTTGACCCCCACTTTTATTACTTGGTTCAAATCTTATCTCCTCTGGACATACTTGGTTCAAATCTCTCAGTTCCCAGCCCATACTGTCCCCACAGGTGTGCCCCAGGGCTCCCTCCTGGGACACCTCCACTTCATTGTCTATTTCCAGCGCCTTGGTAAAATTTTCTGTACATACATAATTTATTTTTCCTCTGCTATGCAGATAACACCCACCTCTACATCTACACCAAACCTACTTCCCCCCTCCCTCCTTCACCAGCTACCTTTGAGGATTATAATCCCAGTTGATGACTAGTTCTCAAATTTAACAGAATCCCACTCTCGGTCTTGTCATACTGCAGTTCCAACTCTATAATCTCTCCATTCACACCTCACTCTTCCATACCTGTCCCACCACGTCACCACCCCTTCCCCCACCCTCGGCTCTCTCTCCATCCACCTTACTGCTGAATCACTGCATAGATTTATTTTGAAAATGGACTCAGCACCCTCCAACCCTTCCGGGACCTTTTTGGGTCATTCCAGAACGGGGACACGTTTTATATTTAGGCTGACTGTATTTAGTGTAACTGAATTACTGGGATCATTTATGAAGCCACAGGTTCTAAATAAAGACTTTGGGGTAAAAATATCCACTCTGGATTTTCACTTTCACTGCCCGACTCTCTGGATAAATGAACCAGAACAGTGAGTGTTTTTGTTCAATCAAGCCATTTGTCTTCTGGGAGATTTCATGGTTACACATGATCTGAACTGCTCCTGGATCAGTTCACTGGCTATTCCTATCTCTTATTAATGAACAGATCCAAGCGTTGAGGCAGGGGGCTCCATCCTCCTCCAGACTTGGATGAGTATGCGATGATGTCATGGTGTAGCGGGGGTATTTTCAAGGGTGTGGCCGGAGGGGGGTGTGTTCTGGGTGTTGGTTTTAAAAACCGCAGGGGCAGGATAACAATGATGACTGAACCCTTGACCTTTCAGCTGTGACCTTCCAACACGGAGCGAGCAGACGGGTGAAACCTCTTTGTTGGGACAGGGCGGGGGCAGACCCCCTCACGTGGCATCTAGCCCACTATTGGAGTTAGCATGGGCTAGTGACCCTAGGTCACAGCCTCGTGGATGAGGCACTTTCACAGACTTTGCGCAAAAACCCGAGTCAGGGAAGGCTACCGCGACCGCTGACAACACCTGAACCAGCCCTGCCCACTTGAGGACAAGGGTCCTCCTACACCGATACGTGTCTTGTGAGAACAGCGGTTGGTGCGAATCATCACCTGGGAACTCCTTGGCTCTTGTCCTCATCCCGTCTAACTCCCAGTTTGGGAACAAACCCCGCCTTGTGCAGCTCCCAACAATGTCAGTGACACTCTACACTGCCCCATGGCCGCTAATTGTTAGTTCACAATGCTTCCTGGTATTGTGTTCAACAATGGCCACTCTGAATAGAGACTCTAACCTACTTGTATTGTCGCTAATTGGTTTCCTGAGAGGAGGAGAAAATAAGGAGAGAAAGGGAGAGAAGATGCTGGTAATGGACTGAAGTTTCAAATGAGTCGGCAGTAAATAGAGTTCACAAAAGGCCCTTCTGGGGTCGAGGGCCCCGGGTCGGAGGTGAAGAAGAAGAGGCGCACCTGCGCTCTCCACGGGCTGACAATGAGCTTATTCAGCTGCTGTACCCAGAGCAGCGAGGAGGAGAGAGGCTGGAGAGACACACACGGGGATACACACATGGACATGCACACTGTCATGTACGCACAGATACACACATGGAAATACACACAGACATGGACATACATGGAACTGCACACAGACACACAGATATGTACACGCAGAAATACAGAAACACATAGATAGAGATATATATGCACAGGGAGATACACACAGGAAAATACACAGACTCATAGATACAGATATCAAATATACACACATGATATAAACACACATACATATTAAACATACACATTTACATCTAAACACAAACAGATATGCACACAAACACACATACACTCACATACATAAACGCACACTTACATACACATGGACACACAGAGGTTATAAAAGTAGTTGAATAACAATCATTTAGACTCGTCCCGTGTTTCACCAACACAACAGACTCGGTTCGCCCCAAAGACATCCGTGGAGCATCCCACCCTGACGGAGCGTCCCACGCCGACGGAGCGTTGCCACAGATACCTGCAACACCAAGGAGTAGCTCCTCAGAGGACATCCCAGTCCCCCCCATCCCATCTGTCCCGCAGCCGTCGGGCTTGCACCTCAAGTCGGGCAATTAAACCTTTGGCGAGCGACGAGCAGCGAGTGGCAAGCGGCGGACAGACCTCAACACGCCCCTGCAGGCCTGCACCAGCCGGCCGCCACCTTATAAGGAAGCAGAGCTCCGGTGGATCAGCACATTTCAGAAGGACCTTTGTTGATGGAAGCGGAGCGTTCTCCGCCGAGGCTTATTTGTTATTGCAAATCTGATGTTTTGAACCTCGGGGGACCAACAACGGGCCGGTGTGTATCTGGTTGGTGTTGCTAATCTGCTGCTGCTGCTGGTTTTATCTCCTGTTTTCCCAGTCCATTTTTGGTATCTCCTGTTGGCTGTCCCAGTTCCAGTCTCACCCAAACTAATCTGCTCCTGTTTTAAAAGAACGGATGACTTTTTCCCTTAAATTACACAGACATGCATGCCTGTAAACATTCACGGAGGGCAAACTCACACACACACACACACACACACACACACACACACACAGGAGCAGTATATATTGCTGTGAAGTCCCAAGGCCATGTTTTTGTTTCCGTTGTAAATGTAACAGTGTAAATGAGACTACTGCTAACGAGGAATCCGAGCCCTGGAGACGCTCCCAGAATGTAAAGCCTGCACAGTTGCACCCTGGGTAACTGCAGCCTGTGTCGTGTGAGTGTGTGTGTTTGTGTGTGTGTGTGCATGTCAGTGTGCCAGCGTGCAAATATACATTCCTGAGACGCTCGTCTATGCAAGCAGACAGAATCCTCAAAACGAACGTTGTGATCCCGACGTTATGATTCTGGAGGAGCGGGAGCGCCGGAATCCGGCCCAGCTGGTGGGAGCCTGGGACGGAGCACGCAGGGGAGGCCTCAGCGGATCGCGGGGCAAATGTGCAACTAGTCCAGGAGCCCTGGAGGTAAAGAGAGAGACCTTCTCCGTACAGTAAAAGCAGCTTCTGACTGAGGCGGGAGGGAGGAGGGGAAAAAGGGGGACAGGAAGGGTGCTGGGGGAAGGGAGAGCGGGGAGCGGTCCGGGTGAAGGATGGTGGTGGTGGGGGGGGGTAGATCTCTGTAGGAGCACCGGTGAAGACGAGAGAGTCTGGAGGGAAAGAGCAAGGGAGCGAAAGGTGTGGGTGGGTTTTAAATAGCATACCTGGAAACCACAAATCCCCTCAGCAACACCGATCAGCTGACCGCCTGTGGGCCGCCAAGAAGGAGGAGGACGGGGGGGAGGGGGGGGGGGGGGTGCAGGGCTTTACCCGCGCCGGCCCGGGAGAACTTTATCCTGTCTAAACATAGACCTCTGGCCGAACACGGCGGCAGGAGGAGGCAGGACGAGTCGTGTTCCTCCCCTGCCACGCTCCCACTATTCACGCCCCCCCAACCCCCCAACCCCCAACCCATCAGTAAAGCTGAACGAGTCCTCTTTGGACCGAATGAGGAGCTGCGCTTTCAAGTGAAGGAAGCGAGCGGACGGGCGCGGCCCCCGCGGGTGCCTATTTGGTGGGTCACGGGTGGCGTAGTTGGGTCAGAGGGGTGATGTTAAAAGGCTGACACTGCAAGGTGGTGAACTAGCTGGTCAGGTGGGGGGGGTGGTGATCAAACATATTGTGTTACACTTTGTGAACAGTTAAAAAAAAATAAAAAAATAGAAAAATTGCTGAAGAAGAACTCGAGGCCCCTGGTTGGGCTCTGACCTCAGGCGTACCCATCCAGTCAAGATCTGGACAAAGATCACGCAATATTCACCTGAACATGAATAATGCTGGAGAGAGTGTGTGTGTGTGTGTGTGTGTGAACGCAAGGGCAGTGACTGTAAGCCGAGAGGCCAGATGTCCTTCCAACCGTCGTGTCCTCGAAAGCATGTGTCCTTTGTATGGACGGTATTTCCAGACTTTAGAGCATGTTGAGGGTCTGCCTGGAGGTGTGTGTGTATGTGTCTGTATGTGTGTGTGTGTATGTTGTATGTCGGGGGGGGGGTTCCCCTCATTTAGACCTCACAAGAGTATCAATGCTTGAGCCACAGGATGCTGAAAAGACCGTTAAAGGATTGCGACGACACAAAGCGTTGGTTTGAGGTCTCTGACCTGAGCGTGGCTCGGGCATTCTCTGGATGTTTCCGGAGCACGCGGTCGACTGAAAGTCGATAGCTCAGATCCTCAACTGTCGTAACCCTTGAAAGCGCGCCTTCCCAGATGTTATATGACGTCTGCAACCGCGTTCCAGCTCTGGGGAACTGGGGGCGTCCTCCCACACGATCTCGCACAGGAAACCTCCGAAAAGAGGCTTCTGCTGTGTTTCCTTCAGGAGCGTCGCATCAGACGGCTCACTTACATCACGGTGGGAAAAAAAACGAATGACTGCCTCAATCCGCCTGTAACTGGACAACTCAGTTACAGACTCCCAGTAATACTGGAGTTCTCCAGACACCCAGATAATGTGGCTGGAAACTGATCTTTTCCTTAATCAGAGTTAAACTAGGTAACGTGTGTGTGCTCACGCAGAATAAAGCAGAAGAAGGAGGGGGACCACCACATATCACGTGCATTAATAGACCAGCGATAAAGAGTAGATGCGTGTTGCTACCTGGTGATGAGGAGGACAGATCTCTGTTAAATCTCCATCACGTACTCTGTCTTCTTAGCTGCGTGGAAACTGAGACGAGGGCCGAAACTTTGAATTTTGAAACCTTGAGCAGGACCAGGCCCGCATGCTGATGGACAGATGGGTGAGGGAGCAGAGGGGGAGATGGGGGAGATGGGGGGGGGCTTACAGTCATCGAAGTCCACTCGCTCTCAGCAGAGAAACACCCTCAATAATGTCACAGGATCTGGTAAACTGGGCCCAGTACAACCAGTCGGTTTTAAGAGATGGGATTAATCCCTTGATGGAGCCACAGCAGGTCCAGGTCAGAGGACAGACGCTCCAGGACACCTGAGGAACATCGTGACAGTAATCTGAGGTTCACGGTGACGGTACAACAATACAACCTCAGCGTTGTCACCATTAGACCACACTGAACCCCCCCCCCCCTTAACCCTTTGACTGCAGTGCTCGGGGAGGGGGCGGGGGCGGAGCATCAGCTCTAGCTGCAGCAGAAGCCGGGGCCTGCGATTGGCTGCTGAAACCTCCTGATCTGTCTCCTCCAGTCCTCGTCAGTCAGGTGACTGTGACGCTGTAGAATCAATGTTATCAATCTGTGCCAACAACCGTCGGTTGCGGCCGCTGACGATCGGCTGGAATTCATCTTTCAGCTCCTGGAGGAGGGCAAACCTTCTCACCCAGCCGCGTTTGCGCTCTACTGATCAGATCGATGGGCTCCCGTCCTCACCCACCATCAGTCTATTGGCGGTTATCGGTGTCACCATCGAGCTGCGGTGACGCTGTAGGCTTCGATCGGCCTACCCTCTGATGGCTGTCAGAGAACAGACCAAGGGCTTGAAGGACACATGTCACCACGGTCCAGAGGACTGTCTTCACCCCGCCGAGGGACCCTCAGGGCGTTCAGCCCCTGGGGGAGGGTCGTTTCACGCCGTCTTCATCAGCAGTGATGAAGGCATCGCCCCCCCACCCCCCCACCCGTAGATCTGCGTTCAGGCTGTTGTTGTGTGAGAAAACGCGAAAGACGACAAGAGCGACAGGAAGTGAAGACCGGTCCGTTTTCACAGCTCAACCTCGCCGCGGGCTCATCTGATTGTTGATTGCGTGATTGGTGACATAACGGGTCGATTTGGGAACCTTTTTAATGGTAATGAGATAAAAGAGGACCTTTCCCAGCAGGTCTGACCCCTCCCCCCGCCCCAACAAACCTGTCCCTGCAAAACTTAAAGTTTGATAGTTTGATAGGAACCGCACACAAACACAGATTCAGTTGGATACTGAGAGAATCAACTTTCCGGGGGTGACAGCAGGGCAGTATTAAATCAAACAAATCCACACTGGTGTCTGACTTACTGTGGAGGTTTGGGGATGATGGCATAAGTACAAGGCAACCACTGATCACTGCGAAAGAAAAACGTCCAGATCATCCACCAGGTCATCATCCAGGTCACACAAATTCAGGATTCCTGCAATCAAAGCTACTACTTTAAGGATATTGTTGAATTACATGCAGCAAGAATACTAGATAAAAGCAAAACAAAACAAGTTATTACCCAGAAATAGTCAAAAATGACACACTGGAAGGGACTGGGGGTTCTGAAACTATAGAATGGTTTAAATGTGGACTTGAAGGAATCTCCAAGCATAAACCAGTTTAAAAAGAGCTATGAAGAAATGATTTTCATTAGATACAGGAATGAAGATGACAGGGTCTTTGGAGTTTATTTCATTATCTGGTTGTCACTTATTCATTTATTATCCCTTTTTTTCTTATTTGGGGTCAGTTGATTTATGTGTATGTCAGATGTAGGTATGAGTTTGTGTGTGTGTGTGTGTTTAAGTAAAGCACAATGTTAATGAGTAGGAGAATTAAGTTAGATGTTAAACTATGTCTAGAATAAAGGTTATTGGTAAGTACAAATAATGCAGTATACTAAATCTAAAACATATTATAAAAAATGTATTATGGTATATATAATTTCAGTAAAGTGAGGGAATCTCAACTTAACAGCTCATTTTTATTTAGAACCGAGGAGCTAAATAGACAAAGATGCAGTGAACTTCTGCATCAACCAACTCAAAACCAGTCCAGAGGCCCTAACCCAGTTTCCTTCTGGATTCTGAGTCAACATTACAGATGTTCCTTCACATCTACACGTTATCAGGCTCCTTTGTGGGTTTTTGGAATCGTGGATGTTTTTGTTTTGTTCTTCCCTACAGTACCAGGCCAGCTCAGGGGCCCGGGGACAACCGAGTTTTCTTCCCAGTGAGGAAAATGACAGACAAAAGTAAAAAAGAGAGGGAACAAGATGTACAGGACGAGTGAGAGGAAGGTGAGAGGCATCAGAAGTGTGAACTCCTGCTCCCGCGTGACCTGGTAGGATCACTCGGGGTCAGCGCGGATGAGGGAAGGGAACGGTTCCTTTCAGCGCTCGGCAGGGAACGCTGCATGCTTGACCGACTCCCCGGATCCCAGCTGAGCTTGCCTGGGCTCTTTCTCCTCTCCTTTTATCTGACTCTGAAAGTGCGTTGAAAGTGACTCTCGGATATTACGCACGCATCCCCGGAGCAGAACCCCGCAGGTCTGAACCAACGAGGCCGGAATTCTGGGCGCAGAGGTTTTAATTATGCTCCCTCTGAAGGAGACAGCCTCCATATATCCCATGCAGCAATTAGAAGGAGAATAAGCGCTTTCTCCCGAGGGTTTGGCCATACAGCATCAAGTCAGGACAAATAAGAGCAATAAAGTCTTTCCTGTCTCTGGGCTGAGGACGGATTCATCCCCGCACAGACAGAAATGGCATTTAAGCAAACAAATTGGCTGTAAAAGCTTTTTATTTGAAACCCAGGATATAATTAGAAACCTGCGGCTTTCCAAGAAAGGATATGCATGTATGCATGCGTGTGTTGTCCCCATGCGCACGCACCGCTCCGTGTTTGTTCTCCCTCTCTCGCTCCCTTTCTCTTATTCGTTATGTCAGGTGGCTCCCAAATGTTTTGTGTCAGAAATAAAGCTCACGTGAGGAATTTCACGGGCTGCTGTGCAAAAATACATTAGACTATATGGTCAGGAAATGGGAATCTGACGCGGAAAAGTCGCCGGGAAGGAAAACAAGCGCGCAGCCGCGTGCGCGGGGCGGTCACGGTTTCAGTCTGAGAGCGCCCATTTCTCGACGAACGTGCTCCTCCGCCGTCAACGTGGACGTTTTCTCCGGGAATACACGCCTTCATCAAAAGTGAGAAAAGTGACAACGCCATTTTCCCAGTGTGATTAAAGGGGAAGCATTCCCGAGTGGAAGGTGAAGCTGAGGACAGTTGTCGGCGTGTGGTTGTTGGCGTGTTGTCGTCTTTTATCATCATTGAGCAGTGGAGGAGGAGGAGGAGGAGGAGGAGTGAGCTAATGCTGAGGAAGCTCTGGACAGGCCATCACAGGTTCAGTTTATCAGCAGACTGAGAATTAGAGATCAGATTCATCGAGATCCGGGAGCTTAGGATGGAGTTAAGAGCAGGAAATGAGGCCTTGTCATGGATTAGGTTAAAAAGCCTCTCATTCCTGTTAGTGGAACCTGAAGACTTGATAGAAGTTCAGTGTTTTCAGCCTGGAGTTCAGACGCTGCTGAGCTGTGATTGAAAAGACCTAAGAGCAGCACGGTTCCACTTCACCTCAACAAACTCCCAACTTTGTTTCACATGTTAATCGGGACAGTTTGGAGAAAATGGCAGCGTTATCCGAGTTGTAAGAAATGTGTCCCTGTTGCCGTGGAGACAGCGTTGACCTCGTTTCATCAACTTTCTCAGTTCCAGTGTATTAAAGATCGTCTCCTCTCAGGTTTCCCACTCGGGCTGAGTCTGGAGCGTCTGTGCAGCTGTGGAACAGTCGGCTCTCTTTACCTTCGCTTGGGTATCGCTCGGATTCACGCCGCTGGAACATTCCTCGTCTTTCCTCAGCGGCTGGACTCCCACACATGTTCGGAGGTGCGGGATGTGACCACGCATGAGTTCCACAAGATTAATCTGCCTCCTGATGGGAAATGTGTTCTTCTCAAGGTCTCCCCCTGGAATGAGATCACATTTTCATTTGTCTCCTTTTCCACTGCTGACACGGGAGCGTGGAATATTTACTTTACCATCCTGCTTTCCCGACGCCCACCGCCCCACCAAGGACACCTCACCCACCCCCGCTCCCTCCTCTGCCAAGCGATAAGCGTGGGGATGCATTAATCCCTCCCCCACCCGCCCTGTAAGGATCTGCAGATCTGATCCACGGAGCGTAGAGATGCAGGCGCCTAGCGCAGGGTCACCTGAGAAAAATCTGGATTTTGCCAACAACTGACAAAACCTGAAGCGTCAGAAATCCCTGCGGCCCCCGAACACACCATCCTTGATGGGTTTGAGCCTGGAGGAAATTATAACTCTAACAAGAGACCCTCAAGGGTCTCCATGACAGGTCAAAGTCACACACACACACACACACACACACATACACACACACACACACGCACACAGACACACACACATACACACATGCTGAACTGGGTTGTAGTCACTTTTCTGAGGAAACAAACAAAGAAACAAAAAAATCTTTCTCCTAGGAGAGGCCCTAATCCACCTCTGTATATTTGCCAGCATTATATTTCATTCCTAAATCTCCCTAAATCCCAAACGTGGGACCGTTAACTGCAGAATGTGATAAATTGGAAGCCTGGGAAATTTCCCCATCAGTCATCGTGCGTTTGGAGCATCGTGCCGCGCCTCGATTTTCCGACAGGGCCATCCACATGTCCGACATCCATTAGCACTGGTGGAGCAGATGTTGGTCGTCTGGCTGAGGAAGAGCTCTTCATCAGTCACCGCAGCCCAAACAGCCCGTCAGGGCTGCAGGTTTGGGAGGGGGCGGGGCCAGCCAGAGACTCTGCAGCTGGCGGACGCGCCCGCCTGCTCTGGACCTCACACCTGCTCAGCGTCAGGTCAGCCCCAGCAACGTGTCAACGTTGCGACACTTGGCCTTTCAGAGTCTCCCGTTGCTCCTACCTTTGACTTTTCATTTGTCCTCTTTGCTGAAGATCAGCTCAGCTGTGGTTCCTCCACATTTTAGCCCCTGCCCCACCCCACAGCTTGAGCTTTCCCTCCTGTGTCAGGTGCTGAGGTCTGTCCTCTCCTGTTGCCAGGACGTCCCATCTGTAGTTGTGTATTTGCACTCATTCCATCTGGACGCGATCTGTTGGATCCGTCCCTATAACCAGGTATGAGAGCTTCTTGCTCCGTTCTTCTCGTTCTTCTAACGGCTCTCTCATCCACGAATGCACAAATGTCTCCTCAGAAATGATGTCATCGCATGTGACCTGCTGAAGTATGCAACCTCTCGGACTGGGCTGTTCTTCTTCCTTGTGTATTTATATTCCCGCCTCACAAATCAGCAGTTTGCTCCTGTTCAGAGTGAGCTGAAGTAACTTGGAGTGACCCCGAGTGACCCGGAGTGACCTGGAGTGCTCTGCTGGCCTTTGCCTCCTGCCTACCTGTGATTACACCCAGTTGGGTTTAAGAACTCAATCCTCTTAACAAAAGGTCTTTGCATACACTCTCCGAGGGCTGTATGTCCCCGGGGGTGGGGGGGGCGTGGAAGCGTGCGGTGGCGGGTCAGCGGCTCGCCGGGGGCCTTGGGAGCGTCCCTGGCGGGGTATGTGTGTCAGGACAGGAAGGAGAAACTGATCCTCTTAGCATCCTGAATTGGCCCAGCCTCAGGAAAGTGCTGGTCCAGTTGGTCAACCTGAGAGTGCCAGGAGAGACTGTCTGGCCTTCACACACACAACACACACACACACACACACACACACACACACACACACACGCACGCACGCACACATGACTGGGATCCTTCCTCACCAGGCGGCTGAGTTACCCACTGCTTGTTGCTTCCAGGTGATTTCGAATCAGCCACTTTTCCCGATTCAGGTTTATTCCGAATCGTTTTCTCATCAGGATGGATGGTCCTGAAGGTCAGTCTCCAAAACCCACAGTGACTTTTGAAGGAGTCGGTCGTTTCTCGTTCCAGAATGAAGAGCGGGATTATTTCGGAGCGGGACGTCTGTCCGGGCGAGGGAGGAGGAGCTAAGACAGCAGGGATGCTAACGGAATAGGCTAAGTATTCCCTATTCCTTCTTATGTATGAGGGAATGCTCTGAATAATGTCCCAAAGTCAGCTAGAAGAGCCAAGGAGTCAACTGGCTGACTTGAAACCATTTACCTGCTCCTTCGCTATAGACCAAAACAACAAGAGCCGGAGTGGCTTCTGGAAACCCATCCAGCCATCATTCCTAACCTCAGAGCTGCCAAATGAATGAGGTTGAGCGCCGCGGTGGAGAAAGGCAGATGTCTGCCACCCAAGTTGGCATCCATACTCTCATCCCATCTTCATTGCTCCCAGAGCAAGCCACCTCTTTAATCTGGATTATTGGTGATGCAACAAAAAGGGCAAACACAAAATAATCCAGATCACGAAGTCTTCGCGTTTAGACGGATTTCATAATCAAATCAAAATCACTAATAAAACCCTGGTCTGGTGACGTGATGAGCAGACTTATTACCCCCCTGCAAATTGGATCCGACCTTCACGGACACGATTTCCGTCCGGCTGTTGAATCCCTAAACAACGGTGCTGTCAGCGTGACTCACGGCTCTGCGATCCGCCGACCCCAGGTCCGTCACGTTTCCAGGCCGGGCTGCGGTGGGGCAGCGCCGTATAGCGCACATACGTACACTGGAAGGTTTGATGCTGTAATTAGTGAAGGATGGAAGAAGAAAATGAATCTGTCCAGAAACAAAACCCCCGGATTATTAAACGACGGTGGACCAATGACTGAGGGTTAATGGGGGATTCCAGGATTTTTCAGGAAGTTCCGTCTTCCGTCTTCCATCCATGAAGCAACCGGGAAGGTGGTTCTCTGACGGGACTAGTTTGTTCCTTCCGAACTCTCCGAGTTGACGTGAAACTGCAACTCTGGGACCAACTGCGTTTCCCATCACACCGAACAGCGTTCCCGGTCTACACGACCACGTCCAGCAACAGGTGGGAAGTCAGCTCACCCACATTCCCACATGCTGAGGTCACGTGACACAGGCATGGCAGACTCAGGCCCAGCATGTGTGAGCAGCGCTCTCTGCCCGTTTGGGCCCAGATGTGGGACGTTTCCGTCCCTCTCTGCTGACAGAACATACAATCCCTCACAGTAGCGATAAATCTCTGAGGAAAAACTCAGAACTGTCAACGTGTTCCTGATTTAATGCAGCTTGACTGCGACTCAGTCCCGGACCGCATAATTTGGTCCTCGTATTCTGTCATTTGCGGGGCGGAGGAGCTTCGCTTCAGCCTTCTAATCTTCTAAAATCAGTGTTAAATCTCGTGGAGATGTGGAGCGTCTCCGGAGCGTCTCCGGAGCGGGCGCACAGAAAAAGGTGTTTGTTTTGTCTGCAGTATCGGGTTTCTCATTTCTCTTTTCTGGATTGTGGTTCTGCGTGTTTTTTTGTTGTTAAGCGTTCCCTCGTGGGGATAATAACACGTTGGCCTTGAACTTCTTTCCATTATGTTTAAAATGTTTATTTTGTAGTGCTTGAGATTGGTATGGGATCTGAATCCAGATGTGATGTAAATGAATTATGGAATCCCGGATTAATGTGGAATATGGTGCATTCAAGGTGGTTTATTTTCCTGCAGGTGATTAATTCCATGAACTAAAACCTTAAGCTTCTTCATATTTCCTCATTTCACTCAGTGACGTGAGTCTTCTTCCTTCCGCCTGTTCCGTTTAGAAACCAGTAATTTATCATGGCTCCACCCACCTACTGCCCCTCACCTCTATCTGGAGCGTTACTCCCTTTGTCGTGTTGCAAATTTAGACATTGGGAGAGTTCAACTTCACTCCTGTCAAACAAAAGCCTTCTCTCCTTTTCCACATAGACAAGCTCAACCACTGGCCTCAGCCATCAGATACATATCACCATGGTGACCAGAGGGCCGAGGACCAGGAGACGCTGCCCTGCAGAAACCTCTAACGTCCCTTTAAATGACTGAAGACTTCTTTCAACCAGACAATAAACAAGCAGAGAAAGGTCAGAACGTTTCGCACGTGGAAAAAAGAAAACGCGAGTCGAAGGGAAAAATGTGGAGTAATAAGAAAATGGATCTTTTCTGGACGTTCTCCGGCTGTTCCGGCGGTGTTTCCTTACCCTCTGCTTGTTTTTCATAATGCAGTCTCAACAGATTTTCTGCTTCTGTGGTGGAACGCTCACAATGGACGACACTGATTGCTTTATTTTCTCAGCGTGCGCCCCCTCTCGCGTTTGTTATTGCAGAACAGGAGGATATGCTGGATTGGGGGGGGGTTGAGCCGCGCTGAGGCTGCAAGAACAAGAACCTTTCTTTCTAATAATCTGAGATCCTGTGAGGTTGATGGAGAGGCCGGGTGGGGGGGGGGCACCCATGCCAGGTCTACTTTGGGTGTGTGAAAGGTGAGCAGAGCAGGGGGGGATGAGGAGGGGTGGGTTGGGGGGGGTTGCGGTATGCAGTCTGGTCTGCACGTGCACAGCAGCAGCTCAGACTGACATGTGCATCCCAACATGGCAGCTTCGAACAGCCACAACAGTAAAGTACACCGCTCCAACTGTGGCATGTGGTCTCACGCACACACACACACACACACACACACACACACACACACACACACACAGTAAATGCAAAGAATGATTGTTTTAGTGGGCCACCTAGGCAGCACCTGCCCAGAGAAACGTTATATCAGTGCTCTGTGGGTGTGTGTCTGTGTCTGTGTGTGTGCGTGTGTGTGCGTGTGTCTGTGTGTGTGTATTGGGGGGGGGGGGTATCATCAGTGGCATGCACTCACATACCAGTGATGCCAGCAGGGGATGTGGCCAGTGGGCTGGAACCCTCCGAAGCCTTGGAACAAGCAAGGAAACTTTTTTATTGCTGCCTTTAGGTGCGCGAAGCTAAAAAAAAAAAAAAAGAAAGGAAGGAAGAAAGAAGAACAGAATATGTAAAGTGATGAAAGTGATGAGGGGCAAAGTCTTTAAAAGTCTCGTAGTCTGTGCAGATGATAATCCCGTGCAGATTACAGGGATGAGAGGAGGTGCTGCTCTCAGACTGGATGCGGCGGTCCCTCATATCGGGGCTCTCCGTTTACATTATTCATACAGGGAGGGTGTGACTTGCTGCCTCTTTTTCCGCCTGTATAAAACCAGAAGTTGGCGTAAAAGAAAACACAGATGGAGAAAGCTAACCGGCTCGCAGCGCCACAGAGAGTCCCCCTGAGCCTGCGCGACAACTCACACACCGTCCCTCTGTGACCGACTCACTCGGCAGAATGACCGGGCCCTACGTGCTCTGTCTGACCGCCGCGCTGGCGGCGCTCGCCCGCCTCGCCGGCACCGCGGGGCCGGTGGTGCGCTGCGAGCCGTGCGACACCGGCGCGCTGCTGCTGTGCAAGCCGCTGCCGAAGGACTGCGCGGAGCGCGTCAGGGAGCCCGGCTGCGGCTGCTGCATGACGTGCGCCCTCGGCGAGGGACATGCGTGTGGAGTGTACACGGCGCGCTGCGGCTCCGGTCTGACCTGCCAGCACCAGCCGGGGGGAGAGCCGCCCGCTGCAGGCTCTGCTGGACGGACGGGGGGTGTGCTCCAGCGCCGCGTCCAAAAAGCTCAGCAACATTCTCATCCAGGCGCAAAAGCAGGGTAAGTGGCGGCTTGCGCGTGTGCGCGCATGCATGTGTGTGAGTGTGTGTGTGTGTGTGTGTGTGTGTGTGGGTGAGAGAGAGAGAGAGAGACAAGGGGGGGTCCGGGAAGACTGATCAGCGCGTTTATCATGAATGATTAAAAAGTGACTCCGAGTGATTTAGGAGATTTACGCAGCAATCGATCCCCCAGCAGGTGTGCGTGTGTGTGCGTTTGTGCGCGCGCGCGCGCGTGTGTCTGTGTGCGTGTGTGAGTGCGCCCCCGCGTCCGTCTTTTATTACCGCTTTTCATTGCATAATCACAGTGACGGACGTGACTTTGAGGTGTGCAGGTAGTTTTGCGGGACCGGAGCGGTTCCGGTTCTCCGCCTCAGCTCCGGTTCCACATGGTGCAAACAGACTCCCAAGTTCTCCCCTCACTCACTTTACCCGAGTCAAACGGGCACGTTTGTGCGCGCAGAGCGAAAATATGCGCTTCGGTCCGGCATGCGGCCCAAAAACATTTCGGATGTGTGGCAGGAGGAGGTGCGTGTGTGTGTGTGTGTGTGTGTGTAGGTGTGTAAGTGTGTGTGTGTGTGTGTGAGGGGGGGGTATCGTTGCTGGCCGCGTCGCATGAATGCATGCTCACACCAGGGGAACGGCACACATGCCACCTTCGTGCGAACACACAACTGGTGCGTGTGTTGGTACCGCTGACGTCATGCCTCCAGGAGCCCCCCGTGTGTGTGTTTTCCCCTGGTTATTTGGTTTAGCCGCACTAATGCGGGGGTGTGCAAGTGCTCACATTGTCATAAACACTGTCGCACACGTGTATGTGCGCGGATGAGTGTGTGTGTGTGTGTGTGTGTGTGTGTGTGTGCGAGCACTTTTTTTTGCGCTTCCTGCCACGAACCCCCCCCACCTCCTCCTTCTCCCTCACAGCTGTGGGGAGTTATGGGTGTGTGTTTTCTGATATCTGGTCGGGGACAGTCCGTGCAGATGTTGATGACAGCATCTGGCCCCGGTGCAGACGCGCAGGAGGAGACCCCTCTGGCGCCCCTGGCGGCCGGGGCGCGTCACTGCGGCCGCGCACATTAACGAGCTCTGCTCACCGCAGTTTGTGCCATTCTCCCCCGTGTGCCATTACACAAACAAATTGCGCAATGTGTTTGTGTTAAAACGCTCCAGACTTCCTAGAATGGTTATATAAAAAAGTTTATATTCACATAAACCTTAATGCAGGAATTCTGTTAAGGGTTTGGGTATTTTTTTGTAGGGTTTAAGGGGGGGGCAGGTTAAAGAGCATCCGCTGAACTCTGCTGCTGCTGCTGACACATTTCAAGCGGAGGAGAAGACTCTCGTAGACGCCGAAGGCCCCTGGGGGTCACCGGCTGGTCAGCGAACCTACTTGAAACTATGCTGGGGTGTGTTTGTTCCCATCATCCCCATGTTTCTGACTCAGAGCAGTAGGGGGGGCCAGGTGGCACTTGGCAGCGGGTTTGGTTCCCCCCTATATTAGGGAGGAGAGTTGTGAGCCCCCTCCTCTCTTCCACAGATGGTTCCTGTTCTGTCTTTAACACTTTGACAGGAATCTTTGCCAACAGGTTATTAATATACCTGCTCCTTCAACCACCTCTCAGCGCCCTCATCCTCAGGCCTCTTTCCCATGATCCATCCAGGGTCCTTAGGGAAAAAGGGGGGGGGGTCTTTGTGTTGAGGAGCTGGTCTGACTCAGCCTCCAGTGAAATTTAAAATGTGATTTCAGTTTTGTTTCCTTCCCCTCAGAGACCGGTTCTACAAAACCGATAACAATCGAAAGCACCCAAATGAAGCCGGACTCGAGGGGCGCTTCACCGAGGCCCGTTCACACCTTCGGCTGAAAAGGCTAAAGTTGCGAAAAACGGGCTCCGGAGCGGAGCGTTCCCAAAACACTATGGCGTCTCAAAAAACGGCGCGTTTTCAGCGTTTTCGGACCATGCAGCTGCAGGCAGCTGGGCTCGTGGGTAGTGGTGAGGACATGCAGGCATGGAAGAAGATCCAGTAGAAGAACAACCATCACAACATTTGGCTCATTACCGCCGCCTACTGGTCCGACGCGTGTCCTACACCGTTTGGCTTCTGCGCGCCCGCCGATCGCTTCCGCTACATTGTCATCTGCACGGGGAGCAGCTTTGTTGCACATTCGGAAAACGTTGTCGTGTAAACGGGGCCTGACTCTTTCAAGGGGCCCTGACGTTTGTGTGTGTGTGTGTGTGTGTGTGTGTGCTCCTGCCAGCATCTTTAAAGGCTCTTGTTTATGCTGGGTTCTTCCCTGTGGCTCTCTGTTCCACATGTTTGTCTCTGTCTCCAAACAGCTCACAAAGCAACCAGCAAACTTTATTTTGTCTCTAAGGGAGGCAACAACTCTGCAGAAAAACATTCACCGTCACAGAAATCACAATTCTCCTATAATTACTAACACTCGTTTACTATATTGATGCTGTCGAGCTCCGGGAGAATTCAGAAAAACACGATGGTGAAAAGATCACAGTTAAATATGCAAAATAAATAATTAACAAACTCTTTTTGAAGAGGAAAATGCATCAGAAAAGCAGTAGAATAGTTGTTCGTGTGCTAGTGTGTATCACAGTGGCATGATGCTTTGTAGTCTTTTTATTTTTATGCGCGGCTCGACATGAAAATTCAGACTTTAAAGCTGCTCCTGGAAACCCGAAAATCCTTGAAACAGCAGATGCAATTAGCTGGTAGCTAAACCACCTTCTACACACATGTAATCCTCTCCTTATGTGGGGTTCATCTGTTGTTGGACATGCTCCCTGACTTTTACTGCTTTTTTCCTGCATTAAGGCCACATGGAACCGGGTCGGACCCAAAACCGCCGCTGCCATCCCTTTCAGGAGGACAAAAATGCAGAATTCAAACTCTGTTTAGTCCAGATGTGACAGTTAATTTTGAACATATTTTCGTGTTTACCTATTTAGATATTTTTTAAAATTCAATTAGTGTTTTTGTTCATCTGAATTCCTACTAAATGGGACGGTGCAGCTCGGGCACGTGTTGCTGTTTGGAGCCGTAAACAGGTCTTGTGTTGTGTTTAGGCATGTGTCGACCAGATGGGGACAGCTGCGTGAAAAAGAAGACAACGCAATGGCGAAGTGAATAACGCTGATCCACCTTTGCCCCCGCAGACACCAATCAGGTGGAAGACGGCTTCGCCAACTCGACCGTCCACATGAAAAGCGTCCACAGCGGGGGGCCGATGGACGCCCGGCTGCCCCTCCACAACAAACTGATCCAGAAAGATCAAAACAAGAAGACTCAGAGCTACAAGGTGGAGTCGGTGTCCAGGAGAACCGTCATGGACGTCCAGAACTTCTCTCTGGAGAACAAGAGGGAGTCTGAGTATGTAAGTCAAGGCTAAAGGTCAAATCAGCTGATCAGATACTATTTTCATAAAACAGTTCTATTTAAACAAAGAAGAAATATCAAAGGTTAATGTGACTCAAAGACAACAGGCACAACCAGAAAACAGCCTGGAAGGACAGAGCCGATGACCTCACCTGCGTTGGTCATGGACGTAGTCTGGGGTGGAGGAAACATGCATTTTATTAATTAAGGATTCTATAAAACTTGAAAACTGCATTTCTTCATGACATCCAGCAGCTCAAACCTGATCTCGTCTTTAAACCCCAGGGATGATTCACAACCGCTCAAAAAACAATAATAAAGAGGCGGCGGGAGCTTTTAGACCGAGAGAGAGGTCTCGGTGATACGGCTCTCTGTTTTTGGCCGATGCTTTTCTAAATATTGTTTATTGGGGGGGGGCGCGAGGATCAATGCGGTGGTGAGGGATGAAAAGTTCCTGACAGGAACCAGAGACGTTTCCTCCAAAGCTGCCCCGAGCTGCAGAGTTAGCCTTGTTTTGTTTTTCCTATTTATCCCATCTTCCAACCACAGTTCCACCCACTGATCAGCACCCCAGTTTCATCAGTGCAATGAGGTAATCGGCTGGAATTGAACCCCATGCAGATTACTGGCTCCCCTGCAGATGGATGCGTTCGGAAAGAACACATATCGCTGTCAGTCTGTGGTAGGTAGTGGTGCGCTTGCCTCGTGCACGTGTACCACCAAAAAGAAAGAGAGTAAGAGAACACTAAAAACAAAAGAGGAGATACAAACCGTAGGCCTTTTGGGGGAATCTCTCATCAAAACATACATCCACAGAGCAATTTGTGGTGGAACGCTCCACATGGTGCCTTTAAGTCAGCCTTCTGTCGTATAAACAACATAATTTCTGGTTATATCTGAAGGAAACAGTTTGTAAGTAGCCGACATCTAATTTTAGATGTAATCTCCAAAATTGGAGCCAACGGCGGAGTCATCACCGTGGAAACACGAAACAAAATGAGGTGGATTTGGAGGATATCAAGATTATTTAATCAGGCAGCGGTGGGGCAGCGCTTTAATGTTACTTTAACCCTGAGGTTTGCCATAAATAGATGTAAAAGTTAGTGTATCATGTCAGGATTAGTGTGTAACGTCCCCGCTGTTGGGGTATGTTTTCCGTGTTGCCATAGGGACCGTGCCGGCGGGAAATGGAGAGCATCCTGAGCGGCCTTAAGATCAGCAACGTCCTCAACCCGAGAGGCTTCCGCATCCCCAACTGTGACAGAAAAGGCTTCTACAAGAAAAAACAGGTGAGCTGCACACACACACACACACACACACACACAGGCAGCCCCCCCCACCCCCCACCCCAGATCACCACATCAGTGCTGTGTCATCAGCATGTCTAATAACACGTATCGCTCCGGTAAACGCGCTGCAGCCGTCTGACTCACAGCTCGCAGGAAATGAGCTCGGTCAGGTGTGCTTGTGGGTGTGTTTGCTGTGGGAGAGCCTGGTGGTGGATGGGGGGGGGGGCAGGGACATAAGAATGCGGTCTGGGAGTGTGTGTGTGGTGCGGCAGATGTGGCGGCGCAGGGGAGCGTTTGATGGCAGCAGTTTCGGTGATGGCGAGGAGGGGGGTGTTTTTGTAGTTTTCCCGGCCTTCACGGCTCAGGCCACCCATGACCTGAGAGGAGGAGGAGGATGGTGGTGGGGGGTGGGGGAGTAACAGCCCCCCTGGAGAGAATCGCTGTGACCACTCTTGTTGATCGGGGCTCGGAGCGAGCTCCAGCTGCTGAGCGCGGCGACAGATGTTCACCTCCACTCATTTGGAACCTTATCAGAGGGGCCCCCCGAAACGACCAGCGGCGGATTCCGAGACGAGCGTGAGTCACCCAAACCCCCGGCGTGAGTCAGAGCCCGGCTCGAGCCATAACACAGACACGCGCTGTGAAATCGTCCTCACTTTCCCAGAAGTCTCCAGCGTTGCGGTTTCACGGTTGCTTTTATTAAAACTCCGCCGCTTCCTCTGTCTTTTCCTGGGTTTCATCAACAAACGCCCCGCGGGCCCCCGGCGCGAGCGCGTGTCTGCCGCCGTGTCGAGATTTATGACCGGAAAGACAACGAGGTCCGTGAGAACTGTGCGTGGGGGGTGGGGGGGAGGGGTGGTGGTGATGGGGGCGGGGGGTCGGTGGGGGTGAGAGGGCATGTGATCCACAGCCTGCGCGACTATTCCAAGTCTTTTAATATCAAACAGCGTTGAGAGGTGGCTGGTAAAAGGCAACGGTGTCGTCTTTCAGGACCTCCTCCAGCAGATGGTACCAGTAAAGAACCGCAAGGTTCCAGGAACAAAGTATCAACGGCAGCTAAAATAAGAACCCGCCTTTGTGAATTTCCTGAACCGAACCGAGAGGTGGGAATGGGGGGGGTTAGATAATGGTCTGTCATGCTCCCACCGGAAGACCCGCGACCCCGGAGCCGACGCGGCTCTGCATCCGGGGTGGATGGGTGAGGTGGGGGGGGGGTCGACTGCTAGGAAGCTGACTGAGGATCGCCGCTGATGATCGCCGGGCCGTGAAAGCAGCTCAAGGGCAGAATAAATGAACCCAGATCACTCGTGTTTATTGGAGACGAGCGGGGCTGATGTGGGGTGTTTTATGGTTTAGAGTTGTTCTGATCCTACAAATGAGGCTTTAGTCATGGAAAAAGGTCATCGCCCCCAGCCTTTGTTCACTAATTTAACCCTTAACGAGCTCAAATCGTCGGGGAATTCAGCCCCCCCGATCTTCAGGAAAAAATTTAAGAACATCGCTCTCCTGCGATCCCACAGGACGGAGGTCACCAGCGCGTGTGTTTGCTTTTCTCTGCGTGTGTTGCTGGAAATACGAGTCCTTTCTTGGCTACAGGGGGACCTATTTTTAGCGTGAATTGGCCCAGTATCCCAGTTCAGGCCGAGCATGCCCAACACTGACCCTCTCATTACACCCCTCAGCGCGCTCCTCACATTTCCACGACTCTCAGCCTGGCCAGCTCCTATTGAACACGACACCCATGGTCCCCTGCCCTCACCGGCCCACCGTTCCTTTATTCTGCCTGTTCATCCTCCTCCTCTGCCTACCTGACCTCTCCTCCTTGTTTGGCCATGAATCACCCTGCGGAGGGTCTCTCTCTCTCCCTCTCTCCCGCTCTTTCTCTCTCCATCTCTCTCTGTCTCCCTCTCTCTCCTCTTTCTCTCTGCCCCCCCCCCTTCTCTCTAACTGTGTTTGGAGGAGGAAGAGTGGGTTAATGAAGTGAGCCAGGTGATCCCTCCTCCCTCGCTGACAGTGCCAGGACCCGAAGGGGTTGACTTATTGAGCGTGACTCGGAAGGATCTGGAAACGTACATACCGACCACAATGGCTTTATAATAACTGGCCAAATTTGGGCCAACTTTGGAGGCACAGACTATTATTTTCACCCCGTCTCTCTCGGTCCTCCAGCTGCTTGGACTTCCAGAGGACTCGTCTGAATCAAAGGGGAATAATCAGCCCGTCGTATTTGGAGAACTGGGGGAGTTTCATTACCAGCAACAATTAGTCCATTCTGTTGACTCACATCAGTACTGTAACCATGGCTACGGGATTCTGCCTGGTCCCCGCGCCAGTCCAGGAGGATCCCAAAGGTATGAGGGCACCCATTAGAGTCCGAGCACAACTCAACGTCTTCGGATCTCTGGTTTGGGCACGTCTGGTTAAGTTAAACCAGTTTTAGAACTTTGCAGTATAAGCAGTCAAGTCCACAAAGGAGGCAAAGCTCCAGCTGCAGCTGAGGGACAGAACAGAGTCGGGACAAACGCGCTAAAAGAGGAGAAGTTGCAGCGGCGCTACTGTCGCCTGTGAAAGCGACCAATGAGAGTCCAGCAGCGGTCCGGCGGGACGGGATACTTCCTAAAAACAGCCAGGTTGGAGAACAATGTGTTCAGAGAACCTTCGGTCCTTCTATTTAAAACACCAGCAGCTATTTTTAAGGTTTGAGCGGTTTCGTCCATCTAAAATAAACCAAATATTGTGAAGCTCTCATTAAACTTCATTTAAGAAAAAGCAATATCCTGCAGCTACACAAAACACACACACACACAGGCACACACACACACACACACACACACACACACACACAGATTCACCCTCTTTTTGCACAAATCCAGAAAAGAGTCCCCCTTTACAAACGCTGCATTTTATGAGCCTGTGTTTATTCTGTGGTCAGAACAGCCTCGTTTTAATGTCCGTGAAGCCCAGCGGCGCTGCTGGTAGCTATACGACCAGCATCACAAGAGCGCGCATTCATACACGCAACACACATGCATACATCCCCTATAAAGGTAGCATTATGAACCCTCGAGGCTATATGAAATGAGGTTTTTTTTTTCTCGCCGTGTTGCAGAACGTGGAGACGCCGTCTTTAGAGGAGCATTCTTGCGACAACCATCGTCCAGTTGTCTGCTCCCACATCTGTGCAGCAACTCGTAGAGTTCCCTTCGGTCCCCCAACAGAGACACACCGGAGCTGCAAATATTTGGTCCCGAGTGGAAAATATTGAATGAATTAGAAGGGAAGGGCGGGAATGTGAATGTTTACCAGAGTTCCAGATTTTTACATTGTTGAAGCAAAACAAGTGGAAAATTAAGGTCAACAGTCCTCAGTGCACTCTTCAATTAAGTGTGTGTGTGTGTGTGTGTGTGTGTGTGTGTGTGTGGAGGGAGGGAGGGAAAGAGAGTAAATTGAAGCAGTAAAGAAAGGATTGCTTGAGATGACTGCTAATAGTTCACAGATGAAAGAGAGACTGAGCGGAAATTCAAAGGTAGCCAAGCAACTGGGGGAATGTGCACGCACATGCACAATTTGCTCTTCCTCTCCCCTTCCGCCTCTCCTTTGGCTTTTCAACCCCAGCGTGCACACACACACACACACACACACACACACACACACACACACAGAGGAGTCTGTCATCATTAACCGGGGCAGAGGAACACAATGTGAAGCTGGTCTCTGCGGCCTCATCCACTGGGTCAGGGCGAAAATAGAAAGTTGGCCGCAGACAATGGCTCGGTGGGGGGGGTCGGAAGAGGACGAGGAGTTGAGGAAGGTGGAGAAGAGCTGAATTCACCGTAGGGACCCCGGCGGAGAGGTTTGTGTGTGAAAATTGGGTGTGCTGGTGTGTGGAGCCGCTGACAGACTGGTGCAGTCGTTGTTGGTATTTTAATGGGCCCGCGTCTCTATAAAGTTCCCTTTGATCGTGTTCTCAGGCTGGAGGTGGACCGCTCCAGAACCAGACACCCGGTCTGTCTGGATGTCTGTCTGTCTGTCTGTCTGAGGGCGACGTGGTCACCAATTGAACTGTTGAATCGTTCTGCGTTGACGCCTGTAGCCGGGTCTGAGTTTTGTGTCTACAACCCACATTTATCCTAAAAACAGGACGAGGGGGGGTTGGTTTTATGTGGAAATTCACCAATTCTGAATGTTCCAGAGCAAACAGTACCACTTGTACAATCAGCACTTGCTCTTCGTTTAGACATTGCAGCGTAATAGCTCTTTCCCAGCAGTAATTTCTGACGTCTAGACAAAATGTACAGCCAGAGCGGGTAAGCCCCAGCTGCACCTGCAGGGCAAAGTAGTAGCTCTGTTCCAAGAATTCCTCCTTCCAGACCTGAGGTTTCGTTGGTGAAACCATCGTCAAGACAAAACGAACACGACATTCAAGTCATGTCAGACCTAAAGAAACTGAATGTAAGGAAACCCCGCCCCTCCTGGGTCACGCTACGACGTCACACCAAGTAGCCCGCCGGGCCGTTCGAGGGAGGGAGCCTGCCGTGAAGGACCCAGGACAGTGCAGAGCTTTGCACCTACACGTGGACGCGCACGTTGACCGGGGCGCTCTGCCACCACACCCCGGGGCAAGGCCGGGTCCAGCCCGACGGGGCCGTTTCACGTGAAACCCGTAAATGGAGCTCATAAAGGAGCCCGGCCCCCTACAGGACGTGCGCTGTTACTGCACACACACTGACGCTGACTGTGTCGAAGCGGGCGGGGGGGGTGTATGCAGCACATACGACTCATGGTAACTTGTTTGTGTGCGCCCTCTTATATGCTGATGTGTGTTTATTTGTGCGCTCTCGTGCACGAGCGGGCCATAATCGGCTCCAGATGATCTTGAGCGTCTGCCAGCTTCCCAGAATAGCAGCGCTGGTTTTCTTTGCAGCGCTCCAACTGGCCTTGGCAAATATTTTAGTAACTCCGTGTTTACCTTCACACTCACTCCTCATTCCTGCCCCTCGCTATTGAAAATAATCTCCTTTTTTTTTCACTTGTTTACCCCCGCCGGCCTCGAGCCCCGATAAATAAACTCATAGATGGGATAAAGTGAACTGGTCCCAGTCTGATGTCGACACGTTTATTGTCCGCCCCTGGAATGCCCACGGCTGCATTTTCCACATCGGAAGTGCGTTCCGGCGTGAGTCCTTTAGTGAGTCCTTTAGTGGTATTTGTCCACCCCAATTAAAAGTGGTGAATCATTCATAAATCCCGTGTAATTCCCGTTTGCCCTCTCTTGGTTGGTGGAAGGAAAATAGTCCCCCGAAATTGGTAAAATTGTGGTGTTGGTGGAAGGTTTTGCTTGGTGGAAGCTTTTTCCCCCATCATAAATCCCACTTGACTTGAATCGTCGGCCTGTTAGGTCTCATGTCTTTATCCGCCGGGGTCTTGACTCATCTCTCTCTCTCACTCCCCCCCCGCAGTGCCGTCCATCCAAAGGCAGGAGGCGGGGATACTGCTGGTGCGTGGACAAGTACGGCCAGCCGCTACCTGGCTTTGACGGGACGGAGCGTGGCGAGACGCAGTGCTACAACCTGGAGAACAAATGAGGAGACGGGAGAGACGCCCAGTGGACAGAGAGAGGACAGAGTATGGGTGAGGGTGGGGTGAGGAGGGAAAAAGACGGCCGGAGAACCATCCGACTTCACTCCCGCATGTATTTTTGTGTAAACATTTGAGGTGGGGGGGGGGGCTGCGCCTTCAGCCGGGGAGGGGGGGTGACCTGGCGGGGGCCCCTCGTCCCACAGCGAGGAAACCTCTGTCCTTCCTTTAACGAGTCGAACCCAAGCGGAGCCCAAAGGAACCAGAGAGTCCGACCGCTCGTCCAGAGACGCGGACGAGGAAGGAGGGATGTTTCCACTCACGTTACGAGGACTGAACCCGGAACAAACCATCAGAAACCCCCCCCACTTCGCCACCGTCTGCGTCGGTCAAAGCGTTCGTCTTCTTGTGTAAATATTGTGTGAGCCAGCTCGGTCCATACTCATGCAGAAATCAGACAAAAGAGCTCAGGGTCAGAATTTGAAACGAAGTATTATGGGATGGCGGGGCTTTGGCGGCCTCCTCGGCCCTCCGTTGCTGCATCCTCTGCCACCCCCCCCCAACCTGTCAGCCTGTAGCTTTAGTGCCTTAACTTGAACCCTCGGGACACCTCGGCTGATCCAGAGAACTCGCGCGATCGCGGAAACCCGTCCTTAGAGCCGAACAAAGTGGGAGGGGCTCGAGTCCCCAACTAACACCGTCCATCCCGGTCAGAGCGGCGTCGCCCTGTCCCCTGTCTCACGGCCAGTCAGGGCTCCTGACCTGGGTCGTCTGGGGGGCGGGGGGGTCATAGGTGGCTCGAGGTACAGGAAGTCATTTCGTTGTCCACACCAAGCGAATCGATGATTCTGGGTTCTGCAGAGGTCAGTTGGGCATCGATGTCTGCACGTCTGTCCTGAGTTTGTATTCTGTCCCTGTCTCTGTGCCCCCCCCCAACATTAGTCAGGCCTGACACTCTCCTTGGTGTGACAATGGGTGTGACCCCCCCCCCCCCATGCTTCAGGCACAAGCACTTAAAGCACTTTAGCTGCGCCGCTTCTCCTCCATGCAGTTAAAGGAATTCAATTGGACCTGTCTGCCCCCCCCCAAACCCCACGCCCCCACCTGCCTCGCCCCTCAGAGAACTACAGATGACAGGGAAAGACGGGATGCCAGGGCTCACGTCCCCCCGTGATCGCACCCAAGGTGGATGTATGTGTGTTGGTGGGGGGGGGGGGCTCTGGCTTGGGGAGGGAGGGGAGGGGATTCCCATCACACATCCTGTGTAAAGACTTGAAAAGTGGTGCGAGAACGTTCCCGGTAGCTGGAGATCCACCGTCCTGTCAGTTGGTCCCGTCAAAGACTTGAGGTGGGGGGGGGGGACTCATGGAAACCCGTCTAAGCTATCTCCTCCCTCAGATGTCTGTGTGTCTCTATAGAAGTATATAGATTTGTCATAACACCAACCCTTCACCGATGGCACAGCAGATCGTCTCGGGTCGCTGTATTTTGGGGATTATAATCACTAATGAATGTTCGGATGAAGGCGCTCCTCATCCGCCATCAGGACTTTAGGTTTTGACGCTCAGGTCTGTATCGGTGGTAAAGTTTGCCTTCTCTGGAAACCTCTCCATGCACGCCCGGCCATCCAGCCTGCGTCTGCCAGAGCGCCGCCGGGGTCACGTCTGCCACTTCTTTACTCCGACTTTTCCCTGGTAGTCACGTTAGGAACCTCTCTGCTCACGGGTAACTGTTGTTGTTTCACCCCCAGTTTATCCTACCAGTTGTTTTTCTGTTCCTGATATTAAAATCACACATCTATTATTTTCTCTATAAAAACATAAGTAATTTGTATTTAATGTCTTTTTTTTTTTTTTTTAAATAAAAAGTGAACACATCTGAAGACGGTTGGCTCTGATTGCCCCCCCCCCAACATGTTTTCCATCTGACTCTGTCACCAGCAGCTAATAGACTAAATTCCTACGCTCCTGAATGCAATCAGGCTCCCCTCAGTCTTGGAATGTGTCAATATGGATAAAGCGAAGGTTCCATTTGTAAAGAATAAAAATAAATCTGGTGGTGCCAGGCAGGCTGGCAGTGGGCACCAGAAGGCCGAGGTGAATTCCTGCGCCTGGACCAAAGCAAACAGACCACGGGTCAAAAGGCAGACACCCCCCCCCAGACCACCCCCCCCCACCCGCCTGTCCAAAGTTAGCCCAGGACCTTCCGCTCAGCATGATAAGTAACATCAAATATCCACAAACCGATACATCACGTGACCACAAGCATCAAAGCGGGTGAGGTTAATGATTTTATTAAATAAAAATCACCTTTTTATACTTACAATACATCTGAATTACAAAAGTGTACATACACGAGAGCGAGCAGTGAGATACTTTGGAATAGACTGATGTAAAAAACATTGATTCTCTCTGCGACAGCAGCACGCAGGCGGAGCGGTGGCGGCCCGGCCCGCTCGCGTTTTTAACGACCAGAGAGAAGAACGACGACGAACAAAAACACACCAACAAATCAAGATAAACCAAGGACGAGTCCTCTTCTCACAGACTGTCTGTAGCAGACACATAAACATCGGAGGTAGGTTAACGTAGAAATACCCGTGTGAGAGGCATCAGTCTTCTGTAGGCCCATGGAATCATGGGAAATGTGTTCTGAGGCTGCTGGAGAGGTCGCTGGCTGGACCGAGGCGATGGCGAGGAACGGAAAACGACAATAGACAAAACGGGAGACGACGACAAAGAAACGGTACTTCAAAAAGGTTTGTAGTCGACATTTGGTCACTCAGTGCTTCTGTTCTCACTTGGTTTTTTTGTCCCAAAAAAACCGAAACGTCCAGACTCCTTCAGGGCAGAGAGCTCAGCAGTGGAGTTACATATCTACACTTTTTACACCCATAAAAATAATAATAATACAACAATGAGCAAAAAAGATATAAATATTCATAAAATAATTACAAATAACAAAAAAAAAAGAAATACATGGAAATAAATAAGGCTGAAGAGCAGATGTAAATGCACCAATATTAATCAAAAATAGTGTTCTTTTCTCTTTGGGACGGGTGTTGGGGGGGGTGGGGGGGATGGGGGGGTTCAGTGTACCTGAATTCAACACCATCGTGGACAAGATCAATAAATAAACAGCTATCAAAAAGAATCAGTGGCTTCTTCTGTCGCGACGTCTGCGTCGTCTCTCTAAGGGCACTCGGCTTCCGCGGGCAGGTCGGTCGGTCCTGACGTCTTCTTCCCGTTCCAGGAGTTCACGCACCAGCACCGACCCCGCTGGCCGTCCAGGGACGACTCACACTGCAGGGGGACGGGGGGGGGTCAGTACGGCCGTCTCACGCACACGCGCGCACACGCACACACACACACACACTGACCTGTTTTGGTTTGTAAAGGCCGATCTTGTCACAGTTGGGGAGGTAGAATCTGGTCAGTTTTTCTCCCAGCTTCTGCTGGGATTTGGCGATCTTGTCCAGAGCTCTCTGCAGCTCCAGGTGACACGGCCCCTGCTGACAGGTGAGGGTCAAAGGTTACCATCAGCTGCTCTTATAATAACAGGGCTGCCCCCCCCTCCCCAGGTCTTCACTATAAAGCTTTCACTCCGAGGAAATGCACATCATTGCCGTTACAAATTGTCCTTTCACGTGGTTAAAAAAATACATTGCACTTAGTTTTCTGCAATAACACCGTGAAAGATCCTTCAGATTTTTCTTTAATGGTTCAGTTCTCGGTTGTGCTCATCTATTTAACGCTACAAACGACCTATCAGCAATATTTCCTTCAGTTTGGTTAAATTTGAACTCAATTGAATCCCCTTTCGCTCGGTGGCTCGCCAGCGTCCCCTGGTGGCGCACAGCCACCCCCCCACCACTACCACCACCACCACCACCACCCACCCACCCCCCCCTCCTCCGCCCCAACCCTCCCCTCCCCCCTAAAAAAAACTTTTGCCGGCTCCCCGGCACACGGAGGCTCCGCCGCGGGGACGGCGGCGCGGCTCCCCTCACCTGCTCCACCAGCTTCCTGCGGATGGCGATCACTTTGGCCTTCATGCTCTCCTGCGCGTCGGCGGAGGCCCGCGGGTCGTAGGGCTTGCTGTGGCCGGGGAGGTAGTGGCTGGAGCCGGGGTCCGAGACGATCACCGCGTTCTCCATCTCCGGCTCCGGCTCTGCCTCATCTGCGCGGGGCGAATGAATGAAACGTGCGTGAGCGCGGACGTGAATGAAATCACCGGGATTTTTTTTTTTTTTTTTTTTTTTGTGGTCGGGAACAATCGTGGAGGCCTACCTTGTGTCTGCGGGGGCTCGGGGGTCGTGCGGGGCTCAGTGACGGCCGTGCACACAGCCTGTCCCCGGGTGAGGGAGTGCAGCGGCCGGGGGTCGCCGGGTCTCGGGGTGCACCTCAGGCCGGAGCCGCACGGCGCCGTGTAGATCCCGCACAGCTCGCCGGCCGGCAGGGCGCAGGCGAGGCAGCATCCACAGCCGGGCTCCCGCAACACTTCGGCGCATCCGGGCGCCACCGCCGGACACTGACTCAGCCGCTCCGGAGTGCACGGGGCGCAGCGGATCGGTTCTGGCCCCACCACCGGGGAGCCCAGGGCGCCGGCGGACAGCGCGGCGCAGAGCGCTGCCAGCACGACGTGCCTCAGATATAATCCATCCACGGGCAACATGGTGATGTGGAGCTGGAGATCAAGGTGGAGAAGGTGCAGAGGATGATCTGGAGTGGAGGCGCTCCTCGGGGTCCGCTCAGTTATGTCTTACGTTTGGTTTTGGGAAAATGTCTAACTGTGCGTTGCGCGCAGTCGTATTTATAGCCGGCGCCTGTGTGAGTGTTTGACGCATCGGCGTTATGAATGATTTCTGAAAAGAAGGTGTGATGATACCCCGCGCTCTGATTGGCCCGCGCACGTCCGGTCCGGACCGGGCAGCTCATTTGAATACAACGTCACGTCAGTATTTATTTTGGAACGGACCGTGCCTGCACGCCGTGACGACACAAGCGTTTGATGTCGCAACCCGGGACCCCCCCCCCCTTATTGTCACCCCGGTGCAACAACACGCCCGCGCAAAGGGGGCTCGGCGCAAAGACCCCCCCCCCCCATACCCGCTTTTTTTTTTGTTGTTTTCACAACTTGGGATAAGTTTGAGAGGACTTTTAGATCCTTTTCCAGGGTTCTTCTCGATGGCCTGAGGCAAACGTGCAGCTTGACAGGGAGGGGGGGGTGAGGGGCCGGGTAGGAGGGGGGCGCCTATTATTTGGATTCTTACACAACTTTGATGGAAAAATAAAAGAAGCTGGTAATGAGCAGAGCGCGCCCACGCAGCTCTGATGTGGCCGAGACGGTCGGTCCAACTTTCAGGGCCGCGCAAATGAGGGTCACCGCCGATAACACAGTCAACCGGGGGGGGTATGGAGCGTATGGGGGGTAAAGTGCGGGGGCGCGCTTTACACCCACCCGGGGCTCGGACTCATCGGCCGGGAATGTTCAATTGGGACAATAAAAGAGCAAATCTTTGGCATGGTAGTGTGTGTGTGTGTGTGTGTGTGGGGGGGGCAGTGTGGTGACATGGGTGCAGACACGTCGCTCCCGGCCTCGCTGCTCTCTCCAGGGGGGGGTCCGCTCCACGTGCACGTTTCCACGACCGCAGCCTCGTCCGTGCCCCAGACCTGATACCCCCCCACGGTGCTGAACCAAACCAATAGACTCATTGATCTCTCATTAACTGATCACTTCCTCCTCGCGTCTTTCTGACGCAACGGGCCACGCAATGCCTGATGGGATTGCATCATCTGTCAGTCCAGGGACCCTCACGTGACTCCCAGATCTCTAAATAAAGCTTAAAGTGTAATCTGATGTGGCACGCTAACATGTTTCAGATGAATCCAGCTCAGCCCGGAGGAGGTTAATTAAAGCACAACAACGTGATTAAATTTGGAATTTCCACGTCCCACTTTCATCCTTTTTTTTTCTTTTTTTTTTTCCTCCCCAGCCTTCCCACAATTCTGTGTTCCTCCCCAGTAGGTCACATTTATGGGTTATTGATCCGCTGCTGGAGAATAATAAAACGCCGTGATGTCGTGGATCAATTGATCAATTGGTCATTTTAAAACCACTTTTCAGACAAGTCAAAGACCAACAAGGGGAAACACACACGTCAGCCACACTCATTAAAGGACTAAAGGCATAAAGTGGTCGTGTTTTATTCCAATTGTGATTCTGGAAGGGAAAAACAAATACAAACACACTGAAATATTAAAATAAACATTGCAAATTACAAACCAGACTGTATAACATGATCTTTTCTTCAGTAGAAACCTAAAGCGAAGCAGCTTTAATCATGAAAAGTCACCACATGTGCCACAACTGGACACCCTTAAAGTGTTTCACGACATTTTAAGTCTTTGTGTTGTTGATGTGATGCTGCAGCGTTTTGTTTTTATGTTTGCTTAAACGTGACATACAGATAAACATCTGGGCCGTGCTCCGTTACTGGGAGTTTTTAGTGTTTTTACTTTTTAAAGGGCCAGTCTGTCTGTTAAAGGTAAAAGCTGTGAGGAAAGTGGACCTCTGTGTGGTTTCATCATCCCAGCAGCTCTGACTGGGTTGAGCAGGAGGATGTTCAGAGCTCCAGCTGTGATCTCTCACCTGTTTGATCGAGTTCTGCAGGTTGGAATCGTTCGTCAATCGTTGGGAAATCAGCCCACGAGTTAACTTCGCTTTAGTACCCGAACGAGGGCGACTCAGTTTGTCCTTCAGGAAGTCCAGATCTACAGGATCAACAAAAACAGTGATTCCAGTGCTTACAGTGGCACAAAGCCACAAATACACCGATTAGTACGTGCTGACGTACTTTGTTTAAGCCTGTGTGACATTTAAGACAGGATGCAAATATTTTCACTCCACTTAACCCATTTTTAACACAGTACATAGTCTAATCTGATCTAAAAATATAAAATAATGCCCTTAAAAATGGTGAGAAAAGAACCCCAAACCAGAAATAATCCCACCTGATAAAAACAATTCCCGGAACAGATCTTTTCTTCAAGGTATTTCGTCCTTGTGTTAAATGATGATCATAAAGAAGAGGAGGAAGTGATTATATATCAAAGAAAATGAACGAAACAGTATGTTCTGGGTCACGAGTTCACAGGAACAGCCCAGATCCGCCTCGCTGTTCTAAATATAATCTGCTGGTTCTGGAATTTTCCGCCATGTTCAAAACGATCGTTAGCTTGTTTTCAAGCTGCGTTTCTGCTTTGATCTGCTTTGATCTGGATCTGAGCTTTTAAGCCTCTCTCGGAATGGTCGACTTTTGGGTTCACCGAAGTTTCCAGACCGACAGGTGACGGGAGCTTCGAACGTTTTGGGCCGAGCGGGGGGGGTTGTCCTGGATGAAGATGATTTTATTTATTTAATCCTGTGACCGAGGCTGAGACTTTATGACTGACAGCTGAGATGGGCGGGCGACCTTGAGAACCTGTAAGTCGATCCTGCGGCCGCGCTTCCTGTTGGAGCGTTCTCCTGTTGAAGACGTGTGAAACACATCACCAAAGTTTGAGCTGCATTTCCTCACAAACACGCCGTGTCGTAAGCTCTCGAGGTCAGACGTGTTTAAAGTCGCCGGAGGGCGAATTTGTTTTGTTTCTTCTTTTAATTTCTTGTTTTGGGTGTTTTGTCTCCTGTGTAACCTTGTTTTGGGCTGCTGTACACACAGAATCACAAGGTAGAGTCACATGTTTCCTGATGCACAGTTTCTGTCCTCAGCTGAACTTCCCTTCTCAGGGAGCGAATTCCGATGCCTCTTGGCAGGAGGTGCACCCTAATTTACACCCGCTGTATTTACGCTCCCACGCTCGCCTCAATCTTCCCATAAAGCCCTCGAAAACGGGCTCCACCGAGGTCTACCTCATGGTATGGAGCACAAGATCTGCTGCATAATTAACAGGCTGACATTAAGACGGGCAGACATGAGGGATTAACACGGGGCTGACGGGTTGTGGGGGGTTTTCTGGGTGTTGCTGTCAGATCAAAGAATTTATCACATCTCAAGGACAGACCTGCAGAACACACACACGCGCGCACACACACGCATACACACACACACGAACACACGCACGCACACACACACGCGCGCACACACGCGGCCCAAACCACAAGCATTTGTGTTTGGGAGCCCACTCAAAACTGTTTCAGTCGTTTTTCTTTTTTCTTTTTTTTTTTCCTCTCATCTTTCAGATGTCACATGATGCAGATCAAACGGTGCCTGACGTCCTGACGCTGGAATGTTTACCTTTGAATCCCGGGGAAAAAAATAAAAAAAGTCATGTTGTCTCAGCAACTGCTCACGCCCACGCACACGCACACCCAGAGCCTCCATTTATGGTGAGTTAAACCTTGGCCTTTGGGGGTGGGGTGGTGGTGGTGGTGGTGGTGGTGGTGGTGGGGGGTTGTCTACGACAGACGAGCTCAGAAAAACAGGGCTGTTTGAAAATCACGCCCACAGAAAGAATGCGCACCTGCGCCGAGGCCGACGCCCAGAGGTGCTGCAAGGATAACCCACGCCTCGGCCCCCGTCGGGGTGGGGGTGGGCAGGTTTCACTGAGTCAGCTGTCGTTAAACCAGCGCGGCCGTTATCCACCTGCTGTTGGGCCGGTCTGGTTCTGAGTCACCTCAACGGACTCCTGTCACCATAAAACGCCCCCAGGTTGGCCCCTCCCCCTCACCTGAGGCCACCCGTCCTCTCTCCGCCGTTTCTAGTTGGAGGTGGGGGCGTGCGTCAGGCGGCGAATCCAAAGTTCGCTCGCATCAGGCTCGCTGTTCACTACAGCGACCCGGCACAAAGGCCGCATTAGAACCAGAATACTGTCCCATTCCACGCTCCATTTTCCCGCTTTAAATAGACGACAGTTATTATGCCAGTTTTGGGATCGTCTCCAAGAACCCGGCGCTCATCCCAGAGAGACCGAACACGTAACGGGAGCCAGACCAAAACCAACAATCCCAGATGATCCTCAGGCTGGTTCTGATGGTCTCTCACTGGGCAGAAAGGTCGGATTTGTGGTCTTACTTGGCCATCGGGGGGCGGGAAGGGAACGTCCTCCTGCCCGTTGAACCGAGGTTCAAACACATGTTAAGGAGTGGGTCAACCCGACGTGTGACGGCAAGGAACCATCTCGCCGTTCCCAAATCCTCATTCAGGACAGGTGTTCCATGTCTCGGAACATTTGCAGGACGCATCTGTCATCGTGCAGATTTGGGAGTGGCGAATATTTCTTTCAACATCCTGACAACGGTACAGCGGAGAACGCACGGCTCCGAAGTCCAGAGAACGAGCGCTTAAGCTTGCTCGGCCCTTTTATTTCTGATTCCCCGATTCCCCAGGCGCTGAGACGTGTTGGGCTCTAATGACATCGCAAAGGACCTCTGGAAAAATAAAGTCGTGTCCGAGGTCAAAGTTCACGCAAAGTCTGAACGCCGTCGCTCCTTTCTATGTCCCGCCCCGATGGAACTGCTCGGCGAGCAGGATGAGTGAGAGCTTGCACCAGTTTACACGCTGGTGCAGATGGGAGCGCTGGATCCGGTCCCCGCTCCCAGGACACGTGCGGGTGACGTGTTCCGACGAACGAGCATCGTCCCTCGTGGCCAAGACTCAGCGGGCGGCAATGTGATGTGAGTGGACACAATGACGCTAATCCCCCCCACCCCACCCCGCCACCCCCACCCCCCCACCCCCCCAATAACATTTCCTTAATCAGATAATCCACGTCTCCTTAAACATGCAGCCCGGATCATGTTCTGGGGTCTGGGAAAACCTCGGCAGCAGAGCCGGGGTCATTCATGGCTGCGGCGCTCTGGGACACACTCGATGTCTTTAGGTTGTGAATGGGGGGGGGGGGGCTCATTAGACTACAGCATCTTGGCATGTTGCATGATGTCTAACGTGTGTGTGACAGTGTGTTTTCTGTGTGTATGTTTGTGAGCTTGTGATTGTAAACTTGTGTGTGGGAAACCCAGGAAATCCAGGCTCCCATGCGCCATCCATTGTGTTTAGTTTCCTCCTCTGTGTGTGTGTGTGTGTGTGTGTGCGTGTTTGTGTGTGTGTGTGCAGCAGTGCCCACCTCTTTCTTGGGGATCTAATGAGAAGTAGGAGGAAGTCCAGCGGATCGCACTTGGCAGACAGAACTGGAAAAGGTCTGATGAATGGGTTGGAGGAGCTGTGCTGGCCGGATTATTAGGGAAGAGTTTTCCGTTCACATTCGCTGTCAACCCCCCCCCCACAACTTTAACTTCACGTCCAACAGGAAGGCAACAACCACTCCAGCTCAGTAGATAAAGCTGGTGGACTGCTCCTTCAGACCGACATCGCTGATGCTGCTGGAGTCATCGGCTCCGAGGAGCCAAATAACGGACTTCGGGGTGTTTTTCCGATGGTAATAGCATTAAGGAACGCCACGTGACCGTTTAGAGGCACCATAAAGGACATATTTTCCCTCACCTCTAATGTCTGCATGCTTTGCTTTAATGTGCTGTAAATCTGGAAGTTTGATGATGATCGTGGAAAAACAATATGTGGAACCGTTTGTAGCTCTGCTACAAGCATTAGTGATCCCCCCAGACACCAGTTCATCACACCAGTTCACCTCACCAGTTCACCTCCACAGTTCATCTCACCAATTTACCTTACCAGTTCACCTTCCCAGTTCATCTCCCCAGTTCACCTCACCAGTTCATCACACCAGCTCATCACACCAGTTCATCACACCAGTTCATCACACCAGTTCATCACACCAGTTCACCTCACCAGTTCATCACGCCAGTTCACCTCACCAGTTCATCACGCCAGCTCATCACACCAGTTCATCACACCAGTTCATCACACCAGTTCATCACACCAGTTCACCTCACCAGTTCATCACACCAGCTCATCACACCAGTTCATCACACCAGCTCATCACACCAGCTCATCACACCAGTTCATCACACCAGTTCATCACACCAGCTCATCACACCAGTTCATCACACCAGCTCATCACACCAGTTCATCACACCGGTTCATCACACCAGTTCAGCTCACCAGTTCACCTCACCAGTTCACCTCACCAGTTCAGACCTTCTGCAGGGCCATCAGCCCAGATATGGTCTATCTTGTTTTGAAGTTCCCGTGAACAACAAAAATGTTGACTATGAGGCTCGGTCTGAAAACTCTGACCCAGTTCCTGTTAACTGGGTCACTGGTTGACCTTGAAGGTCTGGTTCCTGTTCATAACAGCAGCAAAACATCTGCCAAGGACCAGTGCTAAGACAGTGGGACCAGTGGTGATGTCACAGCTTTGGTCCTTTGAACATTAAAGCAGGCGCCAAACGACAACGTTTACACCAGCGAGTGGATCCGGAAGCGGAACCAGTGGAACCAGACAGGCCATGGACAAAGATGGGAACGGCCCAGAGATGGTCCGGGGGGAGGGGTCACACACCTACACCCATGACAAGAAGCCCCCGTGCTGGCCCCTCCCACCTGTTTATCACATATTCACAAGATCGGGCTCCTTTCGGCTTTGATAACAAACCGGGATCTGTTTTTCCTGGATGTTGTGAATCCCAGACAGCTCAGAGCGCAGATGTTAGTGATGTAACTAGGCCGAGGGGCGGGGGGGGTTCTGGTCTGTAGGTCGGACCTGTTTTTCTCCGATTTTATCGGTTTACCTCAGGACACGGCGAACGACTCCGCTCTGAAAGGTTATCCTGATGTTTCCGAGGGGTTTTTCAGGGTGTTTTCCCGTCACATTCCATGTTGAGAGGGGAGCGAGGAGGCAGGAGCGCCGGGTTAGCGAGGGTCACTGCAGTTTTACACAACACGGAGTTCACTGAACCTGCGTGTATCTCGTGCTCCTGTGGAAAACATCGTGTACCAGCTGAAGAATAACAGCGGAGCGCTGGGGAAATCCTTGATGAGAAAGTATGCGGTCGGAGGAAGTTTTTTTCCCAGTGCTAATCAGAAGAGGGTCTGTTGCATCGGCGGAGGACGCTCGGTTTCCCAACCCCGCGGACCCTGTTGTGACAGATTTATTGTCTTGGAAGAACATTTTCATTTCTGCGTACTGGAGGCGTCAGAGAGCCTGAAACGCCCCTCATGTGGATTCAATAAAAACAAATGAAAACCCTCCGTGTTTGCTTTGGGCACATAGACAAAATAGTTCTGTTTGGTATCCTCGCTCCAGATCTGGAGCGTCCGGACGTCCTCCCCAGGAACGCCGGGGTAACCAGAACCGGAGCGTGAGAGAGACACAGCTGGGGGGGTCCGGACAGAACCCCAGGCCTCACCGGGAAGCAAGGGAGGAGGGGGGGCTCAGGTGAGGCGAGGGAGGAAGACGTCAGGTGAGGGGGCAGGGCCAACAGGATCAGGATCCTGGGGCCAGGGGCCAACGGGATCTTGGTACTGCCAACATCCTGATCCTGTTGGGCCAACAGGATCAGGATCTGAATCCATCCAGCAAACCTGTGGAACCGGAAGATGTTTTTGATCTTCTCTGCCCCCCCCCCACCAAAGCTCTTTACATTACACATCTGCATTCATTAGGAACACCAGCGCACAGATGGAGCCGTGCTGGGGTCCAGTATTGTGCTCAAAGGCACTTCAGCGGGGGTCAAGGGTCAGGGTCTGGGTTTGTGCTCTTCAGGATGTGCAGAACTCTTCACATCTGTACATTGATGCTTCCGTGTCTCGGGAGAACAATAACAGTCCGACCTGGCGAGGCGTCATAAATCTGTGGCGCTGCCCACCCCCCACCCCCCCAACCCCCGGCCCCCGTCTGGCCCCTCGCACACAAACACGTCCTCGGCTTAAACATCGGACACAAACACAGGCCGCAGACGCAAGCAGTTTGATATAAAACTAACAAACCCGCGTCACGCGTTTACACACACACCCCCGGGTGCTGACGATCATAGCGTTGGGGGGGGGGGGGTTTACAGTAAGTCCTGTTACTCTGGAGGATGTGGGGCCAGTAAAAGTGTCCTTATCCCAGCGTCCCCCAGCTGCGCTCTGACTCACTGATGGCGCCCGCGTGATTGTTTACAGCACCGCTACCGGGTCGTGTGTTAGATCCTATCAGAGAGGCCTGCAGGTGGCACAGACACACACACACACACACACACACACGCACGCACATGCACGCACACACACACACACGCACACACACACACGCACACACGCGCGCCGCGGTACAGTATTGACATCCTTTGCGGTGATTGCACCTCATCATCGCAAATCACACGGCCGACGTCGGAAAACACGATCCTGTCAGGGCAGGATCTTGTTGCGTTGCCATGACGACCTGTCACTCAGGATGCTCTGCATGCCACAGTACTTCCAGTTGCTCCGACACACACACACACACGCTCGTTTTCGCTGCTCTGACGAGTGTTTGGAGGTCTGTCTTTTCCTGCGCAGGGAGCCGAGAAGCCCCCGAAGCGAATGGAAGCGGCGGTAAAGCCCCATGTTTGTTTTGCTCTCCTTTTCCTCTCAAAGTCCCCCCCCGCCTCGTTCGGCAGGCAGCACCCCCCCCCCCCGACAGAAAAGAACAAGTTTGGGTTTCAGCTGGAGGAGTTTTGTTCCCGGTAACCCCATTTTTGTCATAGTCGTTTTTCAGGGAAGGAGGACGCCTCGTCTCTTAAAAAACACTTTGGGTTCGCTCGGTTCTTCCCGTCCGGCCAAGCATGTCTCTCACGTACGCCCGTGTTTGTGTATACTGTTTTTGTGGACTTTGCATTGATTCTGGTCGGGGCCTCTGTACTCCCGACCTTTGACCTCCCCCCACCTGAATTTGATCTGTGCGTTTGCTTACCCAGACTGAACCCGCTCCACCCTCTGTGCCGCCCACCCTCAGAACCCTCCGCTCCTGCCACATGACGGCTCCACTGCTCTGTTTTTGGGGCCAACCTGTTCACGGTCGCCTTTGTTGACTCTTTACGATTTAACGAGGGGGGGGTGGTGGGGGGGTCAGAAGCATCAATGGGTTTTATCTTTGGCCACAAAACAACCTCCGACTCACAACATCAACACCCAACATTGACCCTCATGTTGCTCTGACATCAGCTCCTCTTATTTTTCTGCTGTTACATAACCTTATAGCAGAGTTTACGGTCTGTCCGCGTCCTCCTGTGTGTATGTGTGTGTGTGTGTGTGTGCAGGAACAACTCTTACGGAGGAGGGTGCGACCCCCCCCCTGCTGGCTTTTATTTGTATCTTAATACGACAACATCATCGCAGTGCAAACACTTAGTATAAAATATTTGTCTTTAACAAAACGTACATTCACATAAAACATCTCAATAGTTACATCTCCAACAAAGGAACCACACAAATATCAGATCTTTCATAATATAATTCTCCAAAGTTTACATTAATAGCAAGTTTACCTACATATGACAATTTAGACCCGTATCATACAGTATGAAAATAACCAATTTACAGTAAATATAGTTTACACAACTCCTTCTGAGCAACTTTTAAAAGCAAATGTATAAAAATCCTCTTTGTAATCAAACGCAAACTATCGCGGCTACGGTAACGTCTTCAAAGTCTTCAAATCAACAACGATGTCATCTCAGTAAAACACAAAAGAATTTAAAAAATCAGGCATTCAAGAACAGGAAGTCCACCAGGCCGGCTACAGCTGAACAAGAACAGTTTGATATGTTTTGAAAGTAGGTTGGCACGTTTTTTTTTTTTTTTTTTTTTTTAAAAAAAAACAAAAGAACGGCTACGCTTTGACCGAAGAAGTCGACCCGTCCTGAAATCGAAAAGGTTCCAACACCAAACCGATAAAGAAGACGACGGTAATTAAAGAGAAAGCACCTTACATTCAAGAGAACCGCTTCTGCTAGCGCATGCGTGAGGATACGATAAAACCACTTCCTGTCGAAGGCATGCACGTGGGAAGGCTCGCGGACGGCGCATGCTGACGGGGGGGACCGGGGTGGGCTAACGCTTAGCCTTAACGTGCTACACCAGATAAACGGGGGGGGGAGGAAACCATGGCGACGGCTCGACCGCCTCCTCAAAGGCAACGGGTTGGATCCTCTCCTCTAGAGCAGCTTTGAGTTCAGAAAAATAGTCCCATATTTAGAAACCGACGAAAGAAGACCTTTGAAAAGCCCCGTCTCCGCGCAGGGGGGGTCGCTCTCGCACAACATCGAAAGTAAGTTTCATGCTTCGACCATGGAGATGCACGACAATAAACCGACATCGATTAACATCCATCGGGCTCAGCTCACCTGCCATCGGGATCACCGACACTCGTTAACGTTAATACTGGTTATACTTACTAAGCTGCAGTTAATAAACCCTTATTTGTGGTTAAGTGAGTCTTATTAGCTGTGGTTATATTCTATTCTGTATCATACTGATTAATTAACAGTTAATTACTGTTATTAAAAGGTAATTAATGCAGAAAACTGTGCAAAATAGTAAATAGTGCGTGAATTAATACCTTGGTTAAGTTAACTGAAGTCACCTCGACAGAAGATGTCTGTTATTGCGTGAACGAATGTTAATGAACGTGCGTTTATCTTCAGGCGTGACTGGAAACGAACCAGTGTGGCTGCGCTCATGCTACCGGCTACACTATCAGGTCACTTTACGTCCAGCTACAGCATGCAGTGGGCGGGGTCTGAGATATCACACAAACGGCTTTATTGCTACACGTTAACGAGGAAGATTCTGGAAGTCCGAGCTCGCCAGAGGCAGAGCCGACAATGGGAGGGGGGGGGTACCAAGGACTGCGACAGCGGAAGGACTCGCCCAGCCCGAGCCTCTCGGCAAAACTGCATGGGCGCCATCGGCGGCCCGGAAACTATCCTAGTCAAGGCCCCGTGGTTTGGCGAGCTTGTACGGTTTACCGGCATTTACAATTTTGGCAACATTTACTTGATGACCTCCCATTTGCAAGCGGGACTGACGGGTTGTGAGTGGTCCCTAAGGCAAGAGCCCTGGTTTGGTTGTGGCCAGCCGGACTCTCGTGGGTTGTTGGTGCTACCCCCGACTTGTTTACGGACGCTTCGCTCCGAAGCTTCCGGGAAAATCCCGTTGATTCCAGGCCAACGTGGCGAAAGAATCTCGACTTCTGCAGAGCCTGAGAATCTGAAGTCCGCCGCGGACGGCGTCCGGGCGTGGCGCTCCGGGGCCGTCCATCGGACCATCAGCGTCTCTCCAGCGCTCAGACCGAATGAGTAGAGCAAAGAGTGCCTCCAACCCCCCTTTCCTTTTGATCGGCTCTCTCTGACCGCGTGGCTGCAGTTTTCGTCGCCGTGGAGACGTGGGCCGTCACACCATCGCCGTGGGGACCGAGGGGAGGTACCTGGTGGAGCTGGTGGAGGTGGCGGGTTTGGACGGGTGCGGCGGCGGGGTCCTGATGGCGGCGTAAGCAGTGACGGTAGGGGCGGGGCTCAGCCTGGTGCACACGCCGCCGTGGGCGAAGGCGCTGGCGCGGCGCTCCGCCTGCTGCTGGCTCTGAAGCGGCCTGCCGCCCTGCAGGCTCCGCCCTTCCAGGAAGTAGGTGAGCATTTGACCTTTGCCCTTCACGCTGACCTGCCCGCGGCAGACGAAACGGTAGTGGTCCGCGATGAGCCGGTGGACGTCCTCGGTCACCTGGAGAAGAAGCGGCGACAACGGGAAGGGGTTTGAGACCCACGCGCTGATATTGGCTGCGGCCGCCGGCGGCACTTGAATGTCCACCTGGATCTTTCCCTGGACGCCGGTGCTGTCCATCCTGCTCGCCACGTTCACCGTGTTCCCCCAGATGTCATACTGAGGCCTCCTGGCTCCGATCACGCCCGCCACGACCGGCCCCACGTTGATACCTGCGACAATGACATCGACCCGCAGAGCTGAAACACCGGAACTCACGGAGAATCAAGACAGAGGTCATAAAACAGAGGTCAGGCCACGCCCCCCCCCCCCCTCCCCCCCCCCCACCGCCCTCCAGCTGCGTCTGGAGCGTTCTCTCCTACGTCACGCTGAAGGGTAAATCGAGGCTCGCTTCCTTCCTGCGCCGCCACGAGCCCAGCTGGAGCTCCAGCGGCAGCGCCCCGCGCCGTTTCTGTCGGAGTTCCTGTGAGCGCGACAAACACACGGACCCCCGCGGTCCGCAGACAGGAAGGAGCTGTGTACGCCAGGCTACGCCGGGATTAGAAAAGGGCTCCCGGCCGCAGGCTCCCCACAGGATACCCGACACAATGGAGCCCGGGGCTCGGGGCCTGGCCGTGACGAGCTTCCTGGAGGCCAGCGCGGCGTTCCTGTGATGCATTTCCTCCCGGACTTACCGGCAGTGAGCGCACGATGCTGCCCGGTGTTCCCGGGTCAGGCGCTCCAGTGTTTATCTGGGCTGAAGGGGGGGGGGTTCTGCACTCACCTACTCTCAGGACAAAGTCGTTGTAGGACTGGTAGTTGATGGCGTCCAAGACGTCAAACATGTCGATGGCGAAGTCCGACACGGTGCACAGGTGTGTGGTGATGGACTTCTTCACCTGGAGGTCACACATGGAGAAACACTCAGAGGTGCCGTGACTTCACCCCCCCCCCCCCATGTCAGAGGTGCCAGGGGAACGCTTTTGTTCCCTGCTCGCTGGGATTTAAGGAAACTCCACGAGTGCGTCATATGCTGACACCACCGGGGGCATTAATCCGACGCAGAGATTTGAGGATTGAATTGTGACGGCGGTCTGAACGCCGATAGAAAACCCGGAAAAACCAAACCGCCGGCGCTCCGGTCAGAGCCATCGGGAAAAGCTGCGCTCTTACCTGGGAGGAGGTGGTGGGAACCAGCCCGACGGCAGCCATGTACGTACTTCCGATCGTCTTGATTTTCTCAATGTCCCTGTAACATTCCTTATCCATCAGCTGGAAGCAGAACTGGGATTTTAATGTTTAAACTGGTCTCGTCTGATGTCGGCGAGCGGCAGGTTGACGGGAACTCACCTCGTCAAAGTCAGCGATGATCTCGTTGAGGAGGCGGAGACACTCCACGCCCATGTTGTTCCCGTCCAGCTCGATGTAAAAGTCGTTGAAGTTGGCGATGGAGGCGAAGAGTACCCCCACCTGAGCGTAGGACTGGTAGTACAGGTCCTGTACAGGAGACACCCCAACGCACTGGGCTGAGACTGGGACAGCTGGCTAACAAGAGCAATGTCTGTCTCACCAGTCATTTACCCTCTCTGTCCCAGTATAACCAGTCACTTTATCCCCTCTGTCCCACTAAAATGGGTCACTTATCCTCTCTGTCCCAGTACAATCAGTCCAGTTATCTCCTCTGTCCCAGTATAACCAGCCCAATTATCCCCTTTGTCCCAGTATAACCAGCCCAATTATCCTCTATGTCCCAGAATAACCAGTCACTGATCCTCTCTGTCCCAGTACAACCAGTCCAGTTATTCTCACACTCCAGTAAGTGCACTGGTGACCTTTGGCCCAGAGAAGAGGAGGCAGCTCTGAGGGTTTAGTCCCAGTCTTCTGGTCCCAGTCTGTACTGGGTTGAGTCAATGCGCCCCCTGCTGACTGCTACTGGATCGTTTCTTTGTTTATATTGAGAAGCAGAATTTCATCAAAACAGAACTTTGCGAGTTGAGAGCCTGATGTCACCATGGCAACAAAGTTGTAGTTTAGTTTCGCCACCAATGCAACAATAAATGTGTCAGACTAAGTTTTAAACTGGTTTGATTGTGAAGTGTGGTTCCTTCACACTGACTAGATCAAAGCCACAAACACGAGCTGCGTGTTTACAAGGTGGTTGAGGGGAGATGAACTTCCTGAGAGGATGTCTGTTTTCATCACTCCACCAGGGGGGGGTCAGTGGAGGGGAAGTCCATACATCAGCGAGGCCACAGCATGCTTTGACGCCACCACTGGGACAAGTATTCACACAAATCGGGAAGATAAAAGAGTCCATAATGGACCTTCCAATACTGTCAATCTGAAGAACTGATCAAGGAGGTCAGATCTGATCGGTGGAGGTCAGACGTGACCACGCGTTGGCGGCAGGCCCTCACCATGTTCCTGGGGTTGGACATGAGGAAGTGCTGAGCGACGTGAGCCGGCAGCAGGTTGAACAGGATCCTCTTGTTGTCCAGCTTCACCTTCTCCATGTCCCCCCTCTCTTCCTCAGCCTGCAGAGCCCAGTGCAGTTACACACCCGCGCCATCAGGGGGCGGCGAAGATTTAGACAAGACAACAGCGCTGATAATACTCATATAAAGACATTTAATAAAAACCCTGCTTTTACACCCTTTAAGCACTGGAAGTAAACTGATCGATACTTAATTTACGTTTAATTTCTATAAGATTGATTTAAGTCTCAGTGAAATTCGTGGTTTCTGTAATTATCTGTTAATTGTCACAGCTGGTAGGCGATAATTAAGTTTGCTTAATTTAGTCTTAAGGGTGAATTTTATCTACTGTGATTATTTGACATGTACTTTTCCTCAGAATGATTCGTCGGTGATTGGTAAGCAGTGTTATGCCACATGCATGCGCGGACGTGACGTGGTTCAAAGGTCGCAGGCTGTCCGTGTCAGCCTCCATCCTCTGCACGGACTGACCTGAGTGGCCCACAGGTAGTCCAGCCGCAGCTTCAGGTCCAGCTGCCGGGAATGCAGCGCCAGAGCGCCGGCAAACAGCAGGATGGCCAGGACGGGATCGTAACCCCGCGCGTGGAGAAACCCGCCTCTGACGCACGACACAACATCTGCTTCAGCAAACACATCTGCCGGCTTCGCCCCCCCCCCCGCCCCCGGCGGGGTGGCGAGCGCTCACCCTATGGCTTGACGGTAGCCGCTGGTCTCCATGACGACCGTGTAGGTGACGGACAGGAGGAGGAGCAGGAGGATCTTGGGGAGCGATGACACGCGGAGGTAGGGCACCAGAGTGAGGGTGCCGGCCACGCAGGAGAGCAGGGCGTACGCCATGTTGGGACACGCCCTCTCCTCGCCCGTGATGTTGCCGACCGCGACGGCGTCGGCCAGCAAGGAGCTTCCGTTTGTCCAGACCCTCCCCCACGGAACACACCCCACCTACAGGACAGGGGGCGGGGGTGCTGGTGTTAGGCCAGGCTGCTCTGGGGGGGGGGTCAGGGGTCAGGTTGTGGGGGGGTTCTTACCACACAAGCCTGAGTGACGGAGAAGGTGAGCAGGACCAGGAAGATGCACAGAACTGTTCGGATCTGGATGGTGAGGCAGCCCGGTTGGCACTGCGGAGTGGAGGAGAGAGAGAAGGGCGGGGGGGCAGATGGGATGAGATGGGCGTGTCAGTCTGGACGCCTCATTACCCGGGAATGGGATCGGGAACGAGCGCTGAAGTTAGCGGGGAGGCTCGTTCACGGAGGCGAGGAGTCAGTGGACTCCACGACTCCCCCGTCTGCTCCAGCGCGCTCAGATTATTCTGCCACGGGTCGGCCACCTGTACCGGGGCTGCTCCTAATCCGGACTACTGCCGGCTCGTTGACGCGACTGCCATTGATCACCGACATCTGTCATCGTTGCCTAATGCTTGACAGAGTGTCACACCTTGTTAACATCTGCCACAGCTAGCTGGTGTCCCTCCGAGCTTCCTTATTTCTGCCACTGCTGGCGGCTACTTCATAATCTGGTTTATAATCTGGAACGGCAGGGAGGGTTTTGTGTGTGCGTGCATGTGTGTGTGTGTGTGTGGGTGGGTGTGTGTGTGTGCGGGTCCTACCTGCACACTTGTGAGCTGCAGGTACATGACACAGGCCACATGGAAACACATACACGACACTAGCAGCAGCAGCACGAGCATCCCCCTGAGAGAAGAGCAAAGTGAGGCGCAGACAGCCGGGAAGACACCTTCAGAACCGCCATAAGAGAGAGAGTGTGTGTGTGTGTGTGTGTGTGTGTGTGTGTGTGTGTGTGTGTGTGTGTGTGTGTGTGAACCTACTGTGGAATCATTAGCAGGTAGAGGAGCCCGAACAGAGCAGCCAGGATCAGAGACAGAACCACGGCGCTGATGAAATGGTCGTCGTAGACCTGGTGGTACTGACGCAACAAACACAGAGACAACGTCAGCGTCGGCCTGCTGGTGTCAGACCACTGACGGGACCGTCCAGCCAGCCGTGGCCCCGCTTCCTGGTGACCACCTCATGGACTACCAATCATCCACCCATCCACCCATCCATCATCCCTCCATCTGTACAGAGATGGTTGGTGTCTCCCTGGTCAATAACAGCCTTCATGGCGAGAGCAGCTCTCTGAGGTTCCTAACCTGTAATATCAGTAAATAAATCAGATATGTGTAAATAAAGGAGCTGGTCTTATCTGGGCTAAACTAGAAGCTTTTCCAGCACGTTTCCTGAACTTTGCAAACATCTAATGAAAGAAATCGTTTTACTGCTGCTGTGGGGGTGTGAATAAACACTTTAACCTAATTGAAGTTCTCAATTTCCCACTGGTGGCTTCTAAAAACCATTCCAAATGAGAAGGCCTAACTAGTTTTTAGTGTTTTTAATTTTTCTGGTGCCAATTTGGGACATCTAGATTGAATAAACACACAGACACAGACACAGACACAGACACGCACAGACACAGACACACGCACAGACACAGACACAGACACAGACACAGACACAGACACACACACACACACACACACACACACACACACACATCACTGCAGTTTCTGTTCTGCGTCTCCTTTATGACTCTACCCACGCACACGCCGCACATATCACGTGTAGCGCTCAGACGTTTCCAAATCATTATCTTCACCCCTTCCTGAGAGGGTGGGTGGGCTCCTCACGCACACGTGCACGCACACATCAGACACAGCGGGCGTGGGAGAGAGAGAGAGAGAGAGGGACCCAGAGAGAGACAGAGAGAGACCCAGAGAGAGAGAGAGAGAGAGAGAGAGAACTAAGATGGGCTGAAGTCACGAAGCGTGAGCTTGCGTGGGGGGAGGAGGGAACGTGTTCACAGAGTTTTCTGAACCTCTTCGTTGCTCACCCTGCGTTCCCTCTCCCGGTTCCTGTAGAACATGGTGACGTAGTTCAGGTCCGACATCTCCGATTCCGTCTGCCGCGCCTCGATCAGCCTCCCGATGTAGCGGTTGACTCTGGTGGCGGGCGAGTGCTGCACGGCGGTGGCGGAGAAGGACGTCCGGTTCCTCAGCTTCTCTGAGGCGGTGCGCAGGGCTCGGCGCTGTCAAGCACAACAACTTTTAGACTCCTCGAGTCGATGGACGCAAAAAAAAAAAAAAAAAAAGCGAGTTTTTGGGGGGAATCTGGGATAGATTTAATTGAAACTCCTCTCCAGAACAACCGGAGCTTCGTGTTTCATGTCACTCTCTAGCTGGGTTCTGCATGAGGTTTCCGCCTGTTATATTCTTCTTTAAGATACTACTGTATGGCCCCTGATGATCCTACATTAGCCTCCCTACATGGAGCAGACAGCTTTAATTTGTCAATTCCATTAGAGACCTCCTGCGTTGGTGCTGGATTATGGTTTCTTGGATTATGGCTTCTTGGATTATGTCGTGACAATGCGGCTGATGCTGCTCCAGCAGGTGATTACCAGGCTGCAACCCCGGCACTAAATGCCAACAATGCGGCACATGGGGCCAGATTAGGGAGCGAGCCGCTCGCAACGGCCGGACTCTCTCCCTCCGGGTCGACCTCGGCTCGACGGCGGCTGTAATCCGAGGTGAGAGGGGCTGAACTGAGGAAGATGCTCACATGAAGTCGGTCCCACCGACCTCCTGATACGCGGAGGAGCTGCCAAATGGTGGCATGAAAATCCAGAAGGCCAGATTAGAGCGTTGCAGCGTATCTGTGTGGTGGATTACTAATCCCAGCAGGATTTCTACTCCATCACTAACCGAACACATGCGCACGTTCACACACACACACCTTGTCGTCGTCCTCACAGGTCATCACGTTGGAGAAGGGGATCTCAGCCTTGAACATCTTGCGACAGTGCATCAGCTGCACCAGCAGGTAGCAGACCGTCTTGAACTTCATCCTCTTGGCCGGCTTGATGTCGGACAGGATGAGACCGGGGAAGATCTGGAAAAGCAGGAATGCCGAGAACTGAGTTTTCAATTCGAGAGGATGCCACGTATGCCAGATTAACCCCCCCCCGGAGGACTAATGCATCAAATGTGTCGCCTCTTCCCAGGGTACCTTGCGCCTGTGCGACGGTACGATGAAGTAGGTCTCGATGTGGTGCTTCTGGAGGAAGGCGTGCCTCTCGTGGCCGAAGCCCGGCTCCACCTCGTAGTCTCCGTTCAGGCATTCCAAGGTGGTCCGGGTGATGTGCACCTTCCTGGGAGCCGGATCAGAGCATCGGCGGTTAGTGATGAAAGCCCCCCCCGGGCCCCCCGTCATTATCCCCCTCATTATAGTTTATCGGCCCCCTCGGCCCGCTCCGCCGACTTCTTGATTCCGACGACTCGTTTAATCTGGCAGCGACTCCCAAAAATGGTATTCCTTTGCTTGAAACAAGGCGGCTTTAAGCCGGGGAGGTGACCTCATTTCACGGCTTTTTAAATGCAAATCAGCTCGTTACTGTATGTGAGGAAGGAAGCGGCTCCAGTTTAGCATTTTACATCGCCGTTAATGTGCTTTTCACTAAATCCATAAAACTGCTTTAAAGTGGAATCTTTTCATCCCGGGAACTTTTCAGAGGCCAGATGTGAGATATCCACTCTTACATCCTGCTCTCCCGCCGCCACCGCCGCCGTACCCCGTGTGGCTTCTGTCGGCACTTTTTAAACTCGCCGCCGCCTCGTTCCTGTTCTTACGATGCTGGTTAATCCAGAATCGGCAGCGCCACCTCTGTTGCTTTGATGCTGCGTTCCTGTCTTTGATGTGGCGTACCTGAAAGCTATGCTACCCCCCCACACACACACACACACCACCCAATCGACCTCTTTAGCTGTCACTCATCAGCCCCTCTGCCACGCACTCTTGTCTTATTTGACCATTTCAAGAGGCGACCGTGGCGTGCACGCCGCCGTGCAAAGGCCCTGAGGCGGCAACAGCCTCCCTTAGCGTTAGCACAGGAAGTCTGGGTTATTCAGTGCGTGTTACAGGTGTGACACCGACGTGGAGGTGATGATTAAAGGACCCCGATCTATCATAATCAGCTGGATCCCATTAGGAGAAATCTCATGATTTCGCGGCAGGGCGACACCTCGGACCAATTACAAGAGGAGCATCATTGATCAATATAAAGAGATAAAATCAGATTAATGGGATTTAATTTGAATTATCTGCTGTGTGTGTGTGTGTGTGTGTGTGAAGGCGTGTGCCTTAATGTATTTGCTGCATACTGAGAATATCCTGGTTTTACTATCAAAGTGAGGACATTTTGACTGGTGTTCACAACGTCAAAGGACTGTTTGAGGGTGGGGTTGAGTCTAGTTTAGGTCAGGGACAGGGTTGGGGCTTCAGTAGGATGGCTAGGGTACACAGCTTAGAAACACTAGTTCTCACAAAGACAGAAGTACAAGGATGCGTTTGTTTGTGTGTGTGTGTGTGTGTGTGTGTGTTACTGACCCAGGCAGCCCTCCAGCCTCCATCACGTTGGCCAGCGTGACGTCGTTGGACCAGACGTCGTACTGCCATTTCCTGAGGCCCAGCACGCCGCACAGCACTCGTCCTGTGTGCAGCCCGACCCGCATGTTCAGATCCACCTCCGTCGCCTCCACCACCGACCTGAAGCGACACCGAGGTCAAACTGGCAGTGGTGGAAGACGCCCTGCGCTCAGAACACGATGAAATCCTTCCTGCGACAACATTCCTGAAGACGTTTACGACATCAACGTTCTGACCTTTCAGATTCAACGATCAGCGTCAGGAAGATTTTTCTGCGTTATTCCGCTTTGACCTTATTCCCGATGCCCAGATTCCCCACCTGACTTATGAGTATGACTTCCTGTCACAGAGCAGGGAAGTGGCCTTTTCCATAATGGGGCACCGGCCCCCTCACATGAGACACTCTGATCACGTCCCTGTCTGAGCTGACTTCCATTTTTCTCTTTTACGGTCAGATTACGGACGTTTAACGTGGTCTGGGTCAGAGATTTGATCAATACGTGATCGATCACAGCGATGATCCAGATCAGAAACGAGTGATGATTAACTTGACCTCTGACCCTCTCAGTTTCAGCTCACAACAATGACATATTTATCTACATGTATGTTACATGTTCTGTTCTCTTTTTGCACTCTTCTCCTCCTCCTCCTGAAGAGGGCAGCCCCCCCCCCCCGCAGAGCCGGGTCCTGCTCAAGGTTTCTTCCTGTTAACGACAGGTTTTCCTGCCACTGTTGTGACTTGGGGCTCAGACCGAAACAAGTGTTAGTTTGACCCAAACACATGTGTGTGTGTGTGTGTGTGTGTGTGTGTGTGTGTGTGTGTGTGTATGTGAGGCTCACGCGATGGTGTCGATCATGTCCAGGCCCATCTCCACGCAGCAGTGGGCGTGGTCTGCCTTGGGCTGGGTCAGTCCAGACACGCAGTAGTAACAGTCCCCCAGGATCTTGATCCTCCTGCAGTGGTTCTCCTGCAGAGAAGAAGGACTCATCCAAGTCTCCAGACGCGCTTCGCTCAAAACCACAGCTCGCCCGAACCCACCGCCCAATGCCGGGGCCCCAAACCCAGACTTGTTGAACCGTCTTCCAGCCAAACGTGACGTCTACGTCGTATAAATCGTGCAGCCGTGCGAATGCTGGTAGTCAAGGTCTTCTCTAATTGCTCCGATGTGCTCTTGAAGTAGAATCCCACCCACACGTCCCCAGACACATCAGTTACTGCTCCCAACACACATGAAACACACCTTACAAACATGATAACAATAACAAACACACACACACACACACACACACACACACACACTGCAGTGACACATGCAGGGTCGCGATGCAACCGCGACCTGGGAAAACATAACACTACAGTCAACAAAGTTAGCCAGCATGCAGCGCCCCCAACACACACACACACACACTTTGGAACACACACTGACACACATACAAAGGGTTCATGACAACTACAGGGTAAGAGGCGGAGATGAGAGGAGCGGAGACGGGGGCTCTGGTTTTCTGCTCATGGGAGCAGAAAGATTCTGGCGTGGGAGGATATGAGAATTCAGAACATGGATGATTATCCCAGCACTGGCTCAGTGTGTGTGTGTGTGTGTGTGTGTGTGTGTGTGTGTGTGTGTGTGTGAGAGAGAGAGAGAGAGAGCAGAATCAGCTGACAGAAGACACTTCTGAAGACAGACCCATGTGTGTGTGTGTGTGTGTGTGTGTACGCGCAGTAAATGCTGAGCACATCAGCTGCATTTAAGATTCCAGTTGGTCCATTTTTAATCATTCCCGGATGAGTGAAGGTGTGAAGTCGATCATCCAGGAATGATCCCGTGGCGAAGCTGACATCAGACGGGATCCAGTTTCAAAGTGAATCTCTCTTTGCTAACACAACAGGATATAAATCTCAATTAGAACACAGCTGCCCCCCCCCCCCACACACACACACACACACACACACATTTACATATAACGACTTTGTGAAAGCTCCAATGCCAGAACTCATATCACCTCGTAGCTCGCTCCGTCCCTCCCCCTATCACTCTCCCTGTGTTAAGCCATGACTGATCGCTGGGATAATCCCGCCAGTCATGTGACGGGTGCGCACGCGCCCGAGTGTGTGTCGTGGGGGGGGTTGGAAGTAATAGGAATCAAACGCAGAAGGCCCACGGTACGTTGAACGTCAGAAGGTTTAGCGCCCCTGCTGTGCATCACAGGTCACAGCAGCCAGTCCAGTGACTGACAGGTAGCAGCATCTGCTTCTGTTTCCACAGCAACTTCAAATCTAATCACCTCGACAACGAGAACAGGCTGCTACTGGTGACACGTTCAGTCACATCTGACTGTTTATGTGTGTAATCCTGTTTATGGATGGGTGAATGATGGACGAATGGGTGGATGGATGGTTGGATGGATGATGGGAGGATGAATAGATTAATGGATGGATGGATGGATGACGTCTGCTGGCGTGGTGAGGCCCAGTTGTAGTTTCGATGCCTTAATCGGTATTGGTGAAAACAAGCCTCATCATTTCATCCACATTTGCTCTGAGCTGATACTGATGATGTAAATTGATTACATTGATTACTGATTGTTTTGGGGCAGAGACGCGTGTTTAGTGTTAAATTGAGGCTGCAGCAGAAGGACGACTGTGACGTGTCAGCATAAAGTTCACCTTAACTAAAGAACGTGTTCTTCTCAGGTCGATATAAACACAATCACAAGACCACTAACGTCTTCATTAGCGGCTTCATTTACAGCATCTTTACAGAGCAGACACACTTACTTCCGTTAATCTCCCAACATCACACAGTGGAAGTACATACTTTCACTTCAACAACACACACACACACGCACACACACACACACGCACACACACACTGTCTTCTCTCCACTTCCACTCTTTCTTGACCTTCATCCTCCTCCTCCTCCAGCTTTACTCCACTATCAGATCAATAAACGTTCAGGAATAACAAATGAGCTGCTGGGCTCAATCATACATTCCCTTTCCTTCCAACCACTTTGGTTTTCCTGATGCTCAGGATGAACGCTGAGCCAACCCCAAAAGCTAGCTGAACTCTTCCGGTCCTAACGGAGCTCTACACCATGACAACAGTGTCCCGACGTGATCCAGCGGATCATTGTTGGTCCTTCCGAAACAAACCTGCTCTGTCCTGTCAACTACAGCGAGGCTCCCACTTGACCTTGATGTTGCGTCACATCCTGTCATCACAGCACGCCGTTGGTGTCCACACCGGGACGTGTTCGGAGGACTGTCTCACCCTCCTCTTCCTTTACACTGGGCTCTAAAAAATTTGGGAATTCTGAGGGAACTCACTGTGGCCAGCTCATCGAACTTCCCGAAGAGTTCGTTGAGTAGTTTGACGAGTTCCTGAGCGGTGCACTGAGAGGCCAGGCTGGTGAAGCCAACGATGTCTGCGAACAGGATGCTGCAGGAAACAGAGACGGGAATTATAGTCGGAATAAAGGAGCCGGAATTCTATATTCACCGTTTTAATGGAACAGTAGTAGAAAAGCAGCGTTCTGTTTCTGACACAAGGATGTGTGAATACGCAGCACAGCAGAGAAATGTGTTAACTGGGAAGGCTGAAAGTGTCTCCTGGGATCGCCACTAAGATCTGGATCATTTAGCTGATTTTGTGGTTTTAATATCACGGAGTAAAGATCAAAGCATCAAGGCGAGCTTAGCGCGACACCAAACCAATTCTCAACAACCGAAACTTCTCTTCCAGCCTCACATCTAAACTCATCTTCATCATTTGTGGGTGGAGACGCCTCGGTGGCTTATATCCATGGCAACAGAGGAAACCACGGGTCACGCTAACGGGGCATCTCATCTAGACGGCGACCGTAAACACACCACGGTCCCAGCGGAACGTCTCGAAGGGAGAGCCCGCTGACGAACGCCAACCCCCGGTCGTTTGCTTTCCGTCTGTGTGTGGCAGATGGCGTGGTGTCTTGCTGAGGGCTCGAGCAGGGCCAGGGCCGGCGGATCCCATCTTAAGTTCCGGGGCAGGGATTGTGGTGGGGGGGCTGTCTCTTGACGGGAGCGTGGTCGACGTGCCGCCTTGCTCCTACGTCCAGCGGCGAGTGTGTCGTTACCGCCTCGCTCTAATGTCATCAGCTCACAGTCGGCCAGGTTCCCACGCTCTTCCAGAGGAAGAGGATGGATGAGGTGACCGCGGACAAATTACCCATGTCTGATAATCCATAAAGCCCAGGTCGCTTCACCGCGGGGCTCTAATTCCAGATTAATAATTTCACAGTTCAGACACAGGCTCATCAGAACGCCACTCCTCATAACAATCTCCAAGTCTTTCCTAATTCAGAGGGCTTTAGTCCAGCTGTTCCAGACTCCAGCTGTCTGACTGTCCAGCTGTCTCTTCCAGGTGTTTCACAGTCGGTTTACTGGTTGGCCAGTTTTCCATGACTGGGAGGGTCATCTGTGGCGTTTTGCCTAAATTTGTTTGTGACCTCCAGTTGCCTAGGAGGAACGTGTGTGTGTGTGTGTTTTAGTCTTGCGGACAGTGATGGCATCCATCTTAGATCATTAGTTTGAGTCCTGCTAACAGCTGGCTCCCTCCCCCTGACCTTTAGGCGTCCACGTTATTGCCTCATTTCAGTCGCGCTCCGTCTATTCTCGACCTCGTCGTCACAACAGGTGACACCTGGTCAAAACACCGAGAACACACCTCCGCAGTCCGCCGTTGCCATGGCGCCCACATACCTGACATTGTCGTGACGTTGGATGTAGATCTTGTGAAATATCCGCTCAGGTGGCTTCAGGAAGTCCTCCTTCATCTCCATGGCAACGTTCCTGGGCAGCAGGCTCATTAGCAGACGCTCCTGCGGTGGGGAGGGGTTGAAACAGAGGAGGGGGGGGGCTTCAGAACTTCAAACTGGGAGATCACAAACCTGCACGCTGTGTTCACGCAGCTGTGAGCAGACGCTTGTGGAGAAGCTGCTCGACCTGAACATCTGAACGGCAACGGCCAACGCAGGTCCAGACCCACACGCCACACAGCTGCTGCACATCACAAACCTCTTAACTTGCATCCCTGTGCAGGTTAGCGGATGCCTCCATGTTGGTGATGTCATCTGGAGCCAGCATCACACACCAGCAAACTACCCAATCATGAGGACCCATAAAATATCCTCACTTCACAGGTCAGATTCCTCTGACCCCAAATTAACCCGACTCTAAACTCAACCTTAAAACCAGGTCTGGACCCTCAAACAGCAGTTTGAAGTTATGAGGACCAGCCAGAATGTCCTCACATCTTAAAATGTCCTCACTTTTATAGTAGAATGTGGACAAACACACATACACACACACACACATTCTCTCTCTCTCTCTCTCTCTCTCTCTCTCTCTCTCTAGAGTCCCTGATCAACATGAAGCTGGTTCCAGATGTTCTACGTGACCTCCATGTGGAACAACTGCACTTGGGCCTCAAACCTGAAACCTTCACTGTCTGAAGCACTGGGTCCAAACCAGCAATGTCAGAGATAACATGCCGGGAACAGACCAGCTCACAGTCCGCAGGATCGTTATGGCATCAGCCTGATCTTCGGTCTGGACTCGGCCTCGTTCCGTTTTGCTGAATCAGTTTGACCTGAAGCCAAAATTTACAGAAGTTCAAATTCTTCTCACGTCATTTGAAGTGTCAGGCCACTGAATCAGCTCGTCCCGATTTAGACGCGTCAGCAGGTTCCGGTTCCTCAGCTGGGAGGGCGGGAGACGCAGGACGGTCCCGTATGTATGTGCTTTGTCAGGTGACCAGGAAGTCAAGAACAAAGAGGGAGATGAAGGGCTACAGCATCTGTTTTTAACCACTTCTTCTTCTTCTTCTGATTGATCATCAGAGCTCCACGTTTCTCTGATGTTGCTCAGCTTTAATTCACCGACAAGGCTTGTTCCCTTTTTCTCGTGTAAGATGCAGCTTTGCTGACCTGCAGCTTAATCAGGATGAGGGAGAACGCTCCCAATAAAGGGATGAGGAGACGGGAGGAGCAGGAGCTTGGGCGGAATGTCTCCACCACAGAAGGACTCAAGTCGAGCTAAATGCTGAAAGTTGGTTACCATCAAAGAACTTTAGCTGTGACTGAGGAAGTGAGGAGAAATCTCTGGATGCTAAATGATATAGCAACGAAGAACCGATGGAGCAACGACGGGACAAAGATGGAGAAACGATGGAGATACGACGGAGCAATGACGGATAACTGATGGAGCGCCGATGGAGGAACGACGGAAGAATGGCGGCCATGATGACCGTTCATCTCACAGCGTTCATCCCCGCCTCACAATAGATGACGGAGACCGCCGGACGATCAGCGACTGATGAAGGCTTTTAAAAAGCGGGTCCTGGGAGCAACATCTTCGTCGACTTACCGACGCTTCGTTGCAGACGTATAGAAGATCGCTTCCGTTCCGCATAGTGCCCCTGAATGTGTTAATCAAAAGGAAAGTGGGCTTCCCCTTTCAGTTGTGAGATTGCTATTGAACTGAGACGTCAATTGTACCACCCAGATGAACAGCCGACACTTTCAGGAGTCGATAACAACCTATAGATCGGGCTCGGAGCCCCCGCACTGACCCCCCCCCCCCCCCCCCTCCCCTCCCCTCCCCTCCATCACCACATTCTTAGACGGGGAAAATATCAAAATCCGGGAATTTGTTCGTGAGAACATTTACGCCGCCGTCTGGACCTATTTGGCGGGGTGCTGTTCGATCCCAATCAGGGGCCTGTGTGTGGGTGTCTGTGTGTGTGTGTGATCGTAGGTGTGTCCATGCGCATGTGTATGTGGTGTGTGTGTGTGTGTAAACTGCAACCTTTACTGGAGTAGGAAGGCCATGAAAGCAATCTGCTTGGGTAATTACCTGTCAGAAGGGAGCCTGTTACTGCTGGGGGAAAACACAGCATATCATCATCTAATCTACAAAGCACAGGTGCTAAAGTGAGCGCACGCGCGCGTGTGTGTGTGTATGACGAAGGTGAGATGTGTGTAGAGGCATATTATATACGTGGGATAATTAAATCGCAGGGTTTGCTCTGGGTGAGGTGGGTGTGGCGAAGTGTGTGTTAAAGTTGGCGGATTGTTCCTTTGTTAAATCGCTGCATGTAGGTGCGCACGGAGGGGGCGGGCTGCGTGGCGCGGGTACATGTGCCATAGTAATTGTTCTTTCCTTAAATAGCCGCTGTCATAGTTACACTGCGCGCCTGTGGGCCGGTTGTTAGAATACATTGGCACCTGAAACGGTGGAGAAAGGACGATGAATATTTGAAGGAGAGGAGAAGGAAGCCCACCCCCCCCCCAACACACACACACACGTGCAGCTCACCTGTTTCTCGTTTTCGTCCTCCAGACGGAGCCTCTCCTCAATGCAGCTCCGAGCCTGCAGGAAGACCTTCCTCTGGGTCCGCTCGGTGAGGATCCTCACGAACACCCCCGACAAGTTGACGCTGGCGAAGAGCACCGCGTTGGCGGCGAGCTGCGCACGGGCGAGAGCGGACATGTCAGACTCGGGGGGGTTCGGCCTGGGAAGATACATCTGCCCATGCGAGGGCACCAAACTGGGCCACTGTGTAATCCAGGTGGTATTCACACATGCTGGTGAGCTGGTATTCAGGAAACAGGGAAGAGAAGACCAACACGGAGAGAGGCATTTCTGATCTTTGCAACTTTTGACACTTTAAGAAAAGGAAACTTTTCTCCAGGATCCAGTCAGCAACGTCTATCTGCTATAGAATCTGTAGATCACCTGGGTGTAATCCACCCTACGAACAGGCCCGCGCCGTGCGAATGGCTCCTCCAACCTCGTCTATTTACGTCTGATGTTGAATGCTGGATCCATTTCATCCAGGACACGTGTGTGTGTGTGTGTGTGGGGGGGGGGGCTGTGGTGGCAGCTGGGTCTTAACCGTGTTCAAGTCACGGATGGGCCAGTTGGTTGAGACAAAACCAGTAAGCTGCTGGTGCGCGTACGAGCCCCAGAGACGGCCCACGCAGACATGTCCATTAGGAGGAGCGCCCATATGTGCGCTCGTGCTTCCTGCTAGATTAGACTTCGCAATCCTTGATTAATCCATAGCGTAGATTAAATGGTGGCACTCAAGGTCGTCGCAATGACTCATCGCAGAAGACGTAAAACACAAAAGCCACGCGGGGGGCCAATGGATAAAAAGTGTTTTATTGGTTATTGATCGGCCACCAACGATTGGGTCGAGCGCTGTCATTTGGACAACGAACACTCCAGCTCGCCTGTGCCATCGATGCCTAAAAAGGTCGGAGTTCAAAGGTCAAAGACCCAATGTAATCCGTCTTGCTGCTGTTTAAATGAGGCTTCGTTTCATCCGCGATTCTCTCCAGAACAAAAAAACGTGTCAACGGGCAGCCCGTGTAGCAAATCCTCCCACAGGATTCCCTGATTCCACATCTGCTGGTGAAAGCCCACCTGTACGCTCACCTGCCTCAGGTTCCAACAAACGAGCAGCAAAGTCAACATTCACACATGTGGGAGGATGACACGAGGCCTCACTAAATTACCGAGCTAGCAAATGATCGATTAACCTCACTATTTTGGTCTCGTTGTGGGAATAAGTGACCAAGAAGTCCATCTGAAGCCCCGCCCACAGGTCAGCCGAGCCAATCACAAACAGAGCTCAGCTCATGACACCTTGGCCCCAGAACTTAAACACACCAGTGTGTTTGAGATACTGTTATTCCCTAACTATTGTACCAAACGTCCACACAAAAATATACACTTTTTTAATTATTGCGTTTTCATTCACCAAACTGGAGATTAAAGTTTAATCTCCAGTTTGGTGAACACATTTGAATAAAAACAGGCATTTGAATAAAAACAGGCATTTTCTATATTTTTCTTCCTCTCTGGCAAAGAAAATCTCAAAATTGTGAGGTCTAAGTCGTATCTGAAGGAGAGAAATCACAGAATTTCTCAACATCTGGCCCTAATCCTTCTGTCCATCACAGATTAGATGCTCCTCTGGGACACGCACTCAGACTCTGTAGCTGATATCAATAATTCATCCCACTGAATCAATGTGATATTTTGGTGCATTTATGGGCCGAAATATATATTTAAAATCATAAGTGCAATATCACGTAAGTTACTTTTGTAACCGTGAAGGGTTTTATTATTTATACATTATTTTTAAGTGTGGATTTTATGTTGTTACTATTTTTTTATTATATCCCATGATCTTATCGGTTTTATTTGTCTTTAAGTTGTAAGGTACTGTTCATTTTATTGATAATTATAGCCTTTAATATATTATTGTCGCTTTTAGAGTTTGTTCTTATAGATTTTTGGAGATGTAATTGTTAAAGGGTTTTGATTAAGGCTTCTCGGGACTGTGTGACGTTGGTTCCGCCTGTCCTTGTTTCGTGGGGACCGGTAAAGGAGAAACACCGTAGAGGTGCCGGTTCGACTCTCCCGACGTTCCACCTGACCTGCGAGAAAAATGACCCATGTCGTCCCTCCCTGCCCCTAACGGCGCCTGTTCATTATCCTCCCGTAACACGCACGGTCCGAGCGCCCCCCACCCCCCTCTCAGACACCGGGGGGGCGCTCCCACCTTCGGGTGCAGGCTGGGGTCTGAAAAAAAAAGTTGGACGGCGGAGTTGCGTGCCTGGACCGGCCGGGATGCGGGGGGGGGGGGGGGGGGGGTTTCACTCACCGGTCTCCACAGCCTCTGCCTCCTCCCGACCACCGACGTTGCTATGACGATGAAGTGGGACGCGGCCAGCATCGCCCCGAACAGCACGGCGAGCAGCGTCCGCACGGGCAGCAGCACGTAAGCCACCAGGGTGACCAGCATGAGCTGCCACATGCCTTGCTCGGGGGCCCCGGCGCTCACCGGCTCCTCCGCACCAAGCGCCAGCGGGAACGGGCAGCAGAGCAGCGCGAAGGTGAAGCTGAAGAGCAGCGCCAGCTTCGCGATCTGCTGCAGCTGCGTCACCTGCAGGTACTTGACGTTGGTGACGATGAAGAGCGAGAGGAAGACCACGCAGTGCACCGGGTACGAGCCCTTGGAGAGAGTGAGACGCGGGCTGGAGAGCAGCTCCACCAGAGACAGCGACGACGCGGCCACGATGAGCACGGCCAGCGCTTTGAGGGTGGCCGTCTGCTCCAGCTTCAGGTTGTAGGTCTGGAAGAGCGCCTCCAGCTCCGGGCTGGTGAACTCGTCCTCGCAGGCGACGGCGCCCAGCCGCGCTCCGGCCGGGCAGTGACCCTTCCTCCGCCGGGTCTTGACTCTTTCGAATGGCGGTTCCTCCATGTTCGGGCCATTCATGAAAAAAAAAAAAAAGAGTGGGTGGGAGGGAGGGGGTGGGGGGGTGAGCCCCTAAACTTTGCACTTCCTCTCCGGCGTGTTGGACCTCGACCCGGCAGCGACGCCCGGCTCACGCATCCCGAGTTCGGGGTGGAGACGGGCGGAGGACGACGGCGCACCGTGCGCTCCGTCCACAGGTTGACGGTTGTTGGTGTGTCGTCAGAAAAGTAGCCCGACCAGTGTGCATCTCTCTCGCTCCCTCCCTCCCTCTCTCCCTCTCTCTCTCTCTCCCTCCCCCTCTCCCTCCCCCCCACACCCCCACCCCCACCCCCACCCTCTCGGACCCCCCGCCGCTCCTCAGACCGGGTTTGCGGGGATCCTGCGCCGCGAACGCGCAGAGGCGATGACGCCCCCGCATGCAAACGATGACAATCAAAACACCTGACCACGCGGCGCTCGGCTCGGGTTCCAATATTTCCTCCGGGCTGACTTCATCTCCGCACGCACGCACGCACGCACGCACGCTGCAGGGATTCACCGCGCTCGTCGTCCTGCTTTATTTTTGCTGAGTGACACGAGTGTCGGCGCTGGTGATTTCCCCCTCAGTGTCTGCAGTCAGAGCTGATGTAGTTCCCGGCTAAAAATAGACCCGCCGCACCGGTGGATGGTCCAATATAGCAACAATTTGGTCTTTCCCTGCACCTTTCCCGTGTTTAATTTCCCGGCGAGAGTGAGCGGCAGCGCTAAAATAGCCCCCCTCTGAACGCAGCGAGCGCTTCCTAAAAACGTGCTGCACCGTTTTTAGGGGTGAGCGTGTGTTTTTGTGCATGCTGCAGAATGTTAAAAAGCCCCCCCCCCTCCTCCTCCTCCTCCTCTCCTCACTTAAATCCTCCAACATGAAGCCGACGATGGCAGCATCATCCAGCTCTGAGCCTTGAATTCAAATATTCCAGAATGTGGGACGGAGGGGAGGGGGGGGGGGGGGGGTCTGTAAAAAGCAACAGCTGCAGTATCACAAATAAAGCGAGTACAGTATCTGGGGGGGGGGGGTTCTCTTAAGATGGTCATGAGATCTGAAACTGCTGAGAGGAGCCGCGTGGAGCTCATCTGGAGCACTTCATCTGAAAACGCTGCAATTATCAATGATGCTGATGAGAGACGAGCGCGGCGGGGGCGCGCGGCAGAAGAGCCCTCAAGACAAGACCGAGGTAAATGTGACGAGGACAGCGTGCCCGCTCGCTTGTTCGTCGGCTTGGCTGGTGTGTGTGTGCGTGTGCGTGCGTGTGTGTGTGTGTGTGTGTGTGTGAGCCACGATGGAGTCGATCCCGCTCCAGCTCCAGCGAGCTGCAGTGGCGTCGAACAAACTGTAGAGGGCGCTCCGGCTCGCTCCATCCCTCCCTTCTCGACTTCCTGTCGCGCCGATCTCGTCCAAAAACTTTTCGCTCCGGCCAAAAACCCCCCATCCGCGCAGCTCACTCGCGCCGGCGGCGGCTCACGCACCAGCTCGGCGACACGGCGACGCCATCTCGGCGCGCAGCGCAGGCGACACCTCGGTGGTGCCGCACAGCCGCGCGTCGGCGGCAGATCGAGCGTGCACACGCTTTGCGCCCTCGCCGCTCGGAATAGTTGTTGATGAGACAAAAAACAGGTGGACGCGTGCTCACAATGCTGCCCCTGCCGGTCGGTAGCTGTGGACGACATCTCCGTCTCCAGCGCAGCCTCGCGTCTGGATGACGTCGTCTGATCCCTGATCAAAGTGACGGGCCGAGCTTGTTTTTGTCGCACGCGTGCGTCAAAAGGCTCGGTTCCCGGGAGTCGACGGGCCCGCTGATCGATGCGCAATCGATGGGAAACACTTTGGGTGGACTTGATTAAAAAAGAAAAAAAAAAAAATCCCACGTGTGCAGTCATTTACAATGTGATCAATTTCCATTATCGTCGGGCGTGGATCAATAGGGCACAGAGCCGAGATGACAACGGCGATTACAAATAAAGACGGTGTGGCGGGTCCAGCCGAGCGCTCCCGAGGACGCTCCCGCGGGTCTGGAGTTCCGCAGGGGCCTGTTCTCGGTCCGGGCGCATGCGTCAAACGCGCGTCTCACCCGCGTCCGTCGCTGTTTCCCTGCAAGAGAAGATAACATCTCGGCCTCTTGTGAATGTGTGTGTGTGTGTGTGTGTGTGTGGGGGGGGGGGTAGGGACCCTATCGGGCCTCGATCGATCCCTTTTGAACTTCGCCTGATCGCATGGCGCGTGCGCCGGGTGCGCGACGGATAAACCGTTGCGCGTCCGCGTTTCCTGCCGGGGCCCTGAAGTCACACACACACACACACACACACACACACACACACACACACACACACACACTTGTCTCCCTCTCACTTTTAAGTGACAGTGGCAGCTTTTCGGACCCACCACCCCCACCATCCTGCCTGCAGACCTGCCCGTCCCCCCGTTGCCATGGCAACAAAGGCAGTCAGGCCAGCAGTTGTGAGTGATGTGCCGCTGAGGTGTTTCCCAATCTGACACACTCCCCCCCCCAAACCCCCCCAGTCTCTCCGCTCCAACTCCTTCCTCAGGTCTGAGACGACGACGACGACGATGATGATGGTGATGGTGAGGAAGATGGGGACGGTGATGGCGCCCCCCCCCCTCCCCCCAGCTCATTGTGCTCGCTGACATTTCTCCAAATTGAGGCTCTGACATGAAGGACGAGGCGGCGCAGATGAAAGCTTCAGAGGTGACGAAAAACACACAAACCTTCCCCTCACCAAACCAGCGTGAAAACAAGCACGGGGCACCCGCAGACGCGCGTTTGCGTGCGTGTGTGTGTGTTTGTGTGTTTGCGTGTGTGTGTGCGGGCGAGTGCGACTTCACTCATAAATTTATTATAAACTTTGAAAATGTCAGACAGAGTCCAACTCTGGCTCGGAACAGATGACCCCTGATTACAGCTTTGATTTGCTCCCATAATCACCCCCAGGTGACTTCCTGTTCACGTGTGCGTGCGTGCGTGCGTGCGTGCGCGCTGCGGCTGCTGCTGCAGTGTTGTTTGCATTCATGAATAAAGCTGCTCGCTGCCATTCATACAAACACAATTAACTGGCTGCTCTTCCTGTGGCAGACAGGAATAGATTTCCACAGGAACCAGGGCTCGAGCTCAACCCCGCCGCTCTGGAATAAACAGATTTATTCTCACATATTTACATGATATCATCCGTAAACGCGTTAAAACGCGGGGTCAAAGAGACCAACGTGGTTTAATCCTTTAAATTTGCCTTTGATGCCTCGCCGCCGCCGCTTTAATGTCCTTGTGGAGCCTCGGAAGCAGATTGCATGTATGCATCCAAACACACAAGAGGGGGGATGAAAAAGATGACACACAAAAAGAGTGTTGAGCTGCAGAGTGTGTGTTCATGTGTGAATGTGTGTGTAGGGGGGGAGTGCTATTGAGAGATATTTTTAATTCTGTGTGTCAGCTCGCTCTCATCTTCCTCAGCGAGAGACGGTGGAGGGAAAAACTGAAAAACATTTCCAACGCAACCATCAGTTAAATACACACAAGCTGACACACACACACACACACACATATGCACAAACACACGCGTGCGCACACACACACGGATTCCTAGCTCTTTCAAGTGGCACCAGTTGCGTCTTTGAAAGTTAAAAAAAGCTCCGCCAGATTGTGTTTTTATGATTTTTTTCCTCCGAGTGCTTAAGAGGGAATTTTACATGAACGCGATTAAAACGGGAGCGTGAATTAATTCCACGATGAATTATGAAATCTGACACACACACGCGCGCACACACACACACACACACACACATTTTCTAAACCTTCCTCTTTTCTTGTGTTTGAGCTCAAATGTCTGTTTTGCTTTTGTCAGAATTCCCTCTTTGATCTCACTATTATTAGTTTTTCCTGGGAATGGTGGTGAGAGTGGCGGTGATGTTTGGAGACAGTGACACTGAGGAGAAGACAGACAGAGCTGGAGGTGGGAGTGAGGAGGATGGACAGGATCAGGAAGGTGTGTGGAGCTAAATCCAGACTAAGATGGTCAGGAAAACTGAAGTTTGAGATTAAAGAAACTTTAAAATTGACCCCACAAATGATGATGATGATGATGATGATGGTGATCATAATGGTGATGATGATGGTGGTGATCATGATGGTGATGATGATGATGATAATGATGAAGTTGATGGTGATGATGATAACAATGGTGAAGATGATGATGCTGAGGATGTTGATGATGGTGATTATGATGATGGTGATGGTTTTTGATGTTAATGTGATGGTGCTGATGATGATAATGATGATGATGATGGTGATGATGATAATAATGATGATGATGGCGATGATGATAATGATGATGTGATGATGATGATGATGGTGATGATGATGATGATGATGGTGCTGATGATGATAATGATGATGGTGATGATGATGGTGGTGATGATGATAATAATGATGATGTTGATCGTGATGATGATGGTGATTAGGGTGAGGATGGTGGTGATGGTGCTGGTGATAATAACAATGGTGACGATGATGGTCCTGATGATGGTGAAGATGATGATGATGGTGCTGATGACAACAACAATGGTGAAGATAATGATGGTGGTGATGGTGCTGATGATAATAACAATGGTGGTGATGATGATGGTGATGATGATAATGATGATGATGATGCCCTTTGGAACGTCACTCAAACCTAATGTCTGTTCCGTGTTCCAGCTCTTAAGTGTGTGTGAAGACTCTGTGGGCCGTAAAGTGGGATTACGGTTGTCCGGCCGGAATACGCCAGATTTCCCTCGACTCCAAACACTCAACGGATTTTCTTGTGCTGCTTCTCGGCAGAGCTTTAGAACACGTCAGCAGGTTTTCCTGCAGCTGCTGTCGTGACAGATGTGACAGATGTTAAATCTATGAAAGAGAATGACTTTCAAGTTCACATTAATGTCTCCTTCTTATTCTCAGCTGAAATTTTCTGGGCTGTGTTTCCTATTCTCATTCCTTTTTTCAGCTCTTTTCATGGTAGTTATTATTATTTTTATAAATCTTTAATAAAGGCACATTTTTAAAGCTCCGACTGAACTAAAAGTGCAAATCTTTTCCCACCTTTTCAGAGGCCGACGCAGATCTGAATTCTCCCCAAGAAAAAAGGCCTTTGTGGTGTTTACAAGTGAGGATGTTTCAGACTCCAACAGCAGGACGCTGTGCTGGGGTGGAAGCAGTCCTGGGAACCTGGATTAGCTCTTTTCTGAGTAATCTGCCTCAAACAGTGAGAGTCAGCGCAGCAGTGCCCCTAGTGCTCGAATAGGGAACACATAGGGATTGATTTACTGGACCAGCTGGAATCGTCTCAGAACTTCATGTTGTCAATGTTCTACTTCTGGAACGTGAATGTGGAACATCTTTAAATATCATCAAATGCTGCAAAAGTGACCTAGAAGAGAGCAGAATCAGGACAAAGGAGGAAACGCTCAGGGGACGGGGCTAAGATATTCATATTAGATGCGAAGAATTCAATTTTATGACCCTTCATACTCTAACTGACCCCCCAAACCCCCCCAATCCCAAACCAGGTCTTGACCTTTAAACAGGTCTTCAAATCTGTGAGGAGCAGCCAAAATGTCCTCACTTGGACAGTAGAATGCAGATTTTGGTACTCAGTATGTAGCAAGTACAAGAACACACTCGCACAAAAGCATACACACACATACACACACACACACACGGACACAAGCAGCAGAGCAGCTGTGGGCACCACATACTGTATGATTATGTTATTGACACCAGGCAGGAAACACGAGTGGAAACGTGTCTCATCTGAGTGTAAATACACAGAGGACGCGCTGCCGGCGTCACGTTAACTGGTCTAACTGGTTTCCATCACAGCTGCTCGACTGTCTGCAGGGAACAGCGGACATCCTCGGCGTCCTTAAATCCACCAGTCTGTGTGCTTGAATTGTACGTGCAGCCTTCTGGTTCACTGGTTTTGGTTGAGTGTGAACATCTCTGACCCCCCCCCACATACACACACACACACACCGACCCCCACCCCCCCAAGGGTCTGAGCTACAACCGATGATTAGCATTTACATAATGAGCTAAATGCTAGCTGCTGCCTTAAAGTGCTGCTTTTGTTCCGACCTCCAGAGAGACCAAAGAACCTGTCGCTTTAGTTCTGACTGATTTAAAACCATCATTGAGTTTGAAATAATTGGGACTGGGGGGGGGGGCTCCAAGTCCCAAAGTAAACCTGACATGATTTTAAATGATCAAACTCACATCAGTGAGGTGACAGGAGGCTTGTTTTATTTGTATTTGTTCGTCAACGGACCGACTGACTGGTTTTGTTCAGGTGGACAAAAAAGTCAATTCAAAACAGCTTAAACCTCTTAAAATAATAATAAATAGATTTTTCTTGACTGGAGTAGCCCCCCCCCGTGGGAACAACCCACTGGTTCCCACTGAGCATTGGGGGGTTTGCTCAAGGGTACCCCGGCAGAGCCCTGAAGGTGTGCCGTCACCTCCCCTGCTACCGCATTCTGTACGACGTGTAGATTCAACCTGGATCCCTCTGCTTCCCGGCCCAACCCCCTACAGATGGAGCTCCCACCGCTGATTAATGGATTAATCAAAGATCAAAGCAGCCTCACGTCCAGCTGTGCGTTCGTTAATTCGTTCTTAGTGGGATTACGCTAGCGTGATAAATATGACTGCAGTCTCTTTGTCTCTTTGATACGTAATCAATAAGATTCTAAACAGCAGATGTTTAAAACCCAGGAGGAAGTACCAGGAACCGTTTCCAAGAACCTTTGGAATCTCCTGCAGATCTGTCTTCCATTGTTCTCAGCCACCAGCTGCTTTGATGTAAGTTCTTTGATTTTGTCGTGGCCCCTCCCAGGGTTCGGGCGTTGAGGGCGTTTTCCCCCCGACAATAACGTCGGCTGTTCGTTGAGGAGTTCATTGGGGGTGGGCTACATGCTACACGACGAAGATGGCGTTCCCGAGGAAGACGAGGGACGGGGCACCCTGTGTCCCAGAGCCGCCAAAACACCGTCAGGAAAGCTCTAAACTCGCTGCTAATAATAGCCGGAGCGCGGCCGTCACGGCCCCCGTCTCCCCTCGGAGCGCATCTCCTCCTCGTTTTCCCTCCTCCCCATCACAACCTGTCTTCTCCCAGCGCAGACAGCCTGCCCGGCCGTCTGGAATACACATTCTGATCTGCTTGTCACTTTACATCTCCCTCATCTCCCCTTCATCCTCGATCCGTCCGGCCCCGCTCCTCCTAATCTATCTGTCCATCTCCTGGTCAGTACAGGTGTCCTTCTTTTAATTCCCCCTCTGCCGAGCTGAGGGGCTCTAAATCTGGGGGAGGGGGGGGTCTCTAAATGTAAACAGTGGCACGCAGAACAGCTTAGGAGGGCTATAAATAGAGACACGGAGCAAGCAGTGGAGAGATAGAGCGAGAAAGCTTTGCTTACGGAATAAAAATTGCTCCCGACAGTCAAGGATTAGTGCTTCCCTGGAGGATTTTCACTCCAAAGCCCAATCTGGGCCGATTGGGACGAGCACCAGCCTCAGTCATCTTAATTCAGTTAAAGCCTGCCCGGCACGGACACGAGTCGCACACGCATGTACGGCCACACACAAGCCACGTTTGTGTAAACACACACTATTGCCCTGACACACACACACACACACACACACACACACACACCACTGTGAGCATCATTACCAGCAGATTACTCAGCACCTGATCCTGCTAAGCTTGTTAAACAACACTGTTCTGCAGTACACACACACACACACACACACACTGTGTGTGTGTGTTTTTCCATAATGGTTGGTTAATATGAAATGGGAAAAATGGAAAAACTGATTTTCTTTTTCTTTTTTTTTTTTTTTAAATTCAACGTCATTGCAGCTTCAGCAAAAAAGGAAAAACACGAACAGACTGACAGGAAGTCCAGGAGGTCTGCAGCCGACGCTCCCATGAAATGGTCCGGCGCAGCTGACCCACGGCAGCAAGGGAAAAAACTCTGTTTTACCAGGAAGAAACCCAGAGCAGGACCAGACTCGTATGCCCTCCTGTAGTCATCCCAGAGGGAGAACGACATCGTGGGAGAATCGCGGAGAATTCTCTGGTTGCGCCTCTAAAACGGTGGTCGTACGTCAAGTTTAAACACCACACATGAACCAAAGTTCATGAAGTCCTCATCACACATTGCTTTAGAAGACTAAAATCACGTGGCGTATTCCGGCTGTAAGGAGAGTCTGGATGCCCGGGGCCACTTGGAGAGTGTGGTTCCAACACGTGAGAGACCCCAGAAGCCTGGCTGAGGCAGCGGTTCATCCTCGACTCTGACTTCTCTCAGATGTTTTAGTTTCAGTGAACCTGCGGATTTCTCTCCGCAGCTCCTGAGAGCAGCCGGGGCTGGAAGAGTGAGACGCCTGACCTTTACGGCTCAGGCTGTAAAAATGAGTCAGGAGAACATTTCAGGAGTAACCCTGTAGCCGCGGCTCATCTTCCACATGGCTGCACAATGGTGTGGGGGTGGGGGGGGGGGGGGGGTACAGTAGCAGCACCGTGGGCCTCCTTGTGCTGAGGTGCATCCAGTTCTGTTCCCACAGCAACATGTCAACACCCAGCGACAGCTAGAAACAAACCTGTGTGCTGCACTTCTCTATCTTTATGAGGACCAGCGTTGTTATCTTAATACCCCGGAATCAAGTCTGAAAATACTGAGGGATCCATCAAGAGAACTAGTTGTTTTTAGAGCCATATGCACTTTTTTATCCTCTTTTACACTTGAGCGGAGCCTCCGTGAGTGATGGAAGAGGTTTGGACGAACCCGAACTGTTCCCAGAGCCTCTAACAAACTGAGGAACACGGAGACTGAAGATCCAGCGGTCACTCTGAGACCCTGGAGGAAAGCTTCAGAAGCTCCATCGCTGGGACTCGCCAACAGTCTGGAGAGGTTCCTTTGGAGGAACCTCTTCCTGCTTTTAGTCCTCAGGACAGTTGCAGGCGAGAGGCGAGTGGGCGGGTCCAGATGTTGGTGGACCATCAGGAGGAGTTTGGGGGGTTCTTCAGCAGAGCTCCAGACTACAGCTGTGCACATCCATGCTGCTCTGGCAGTTTCAGCTGATGAGGGGGTGGGGGGTAGAGCCACCGCACCCCCAGATTCCTGACTATGAATAAAAGATGATGCTCCACTTTGTGAAGGAAAAGGAAAATTATCCTCTAATTGGAATTTCTGTTGACTGACGTGAAGTTGTGAGGGGAGGAATTATTCATTTGTACAAGCGCACACACACACACGCGCACACACACACACACACAAACAGGTAGGTTGGACGTGTTGCCCCCCCACTCAGTTTTGGAATATGAACACCAGTTTCAAAATGGCCATGTGCATTCATTAGCTTTTCAAATCCAACTCTCCCACGTTATTCCCGATCTGCCTCTTTTTTTTCTCTCCCGTTAACAGCGGCAACCTTTACAGGAAAACAGGAAGTCAAACAGGCCGCTGGAGGCGGAGCCCTTCCTAACAAACACCTGACGAATCTTTTCCAATATTTGTGTAGAATGGTGGAGAGCTCCTCACAAACAGGAAGTTAGCAGGCGGTCAGTTGATCCTGACTCCGGCTGCTTTTGGCCTTTTTTTTTTTTTTACAGACCGTTACAGTTCTGAGGAAGACGCGCTCGTAACCTGATGAGAGCCGGGTGTCATAGCAGAAACTCACATTTTTCAGACCCATTACACTCTGACCCACATTTTCCCATTCCTCACATTTCTTTTCCCACTTTATTTGTCCTTCTTTCCATCTCTTCGATGGGCCAAGCTGGCAGTACGACTCAGATTGGTGTGAAATCGCTGCCTAACAGGCGGGAAATTGGCTCTGTTATTTTTGGAGCGGAGTCATGGGGGACTGTCGGACCATCATCCTCTCTTTAATAAGCAGGTGATGGAGGCTTAAGCGAGGGAAAAGGGACGCACGGCCGCCGAAACACATGCAGCAGCTGTACAGATGTGGAGAGGATTAACTGAGAGCAGAGGAAGGAAGAGGCGAGATGGCGTGATGAGATTCCTTCTGAATATTAGTTTCAGATTACCCTGATACTAATTAGCTCATTTGACATCCTCCATTTCTACAAATTAGTGTTTACAGAGCTCTCTGTGTGTGTGTGTGTGCGTGTGTGTGTGTGTGTCTTTGGGGGAGGGGCAATGAAAGCCATGAAATCAGCTTTAACCTTTAGAGCCATAGAAATCCTAATCCATAGCTAATGCACCTGTCAGAGATCTGCAAAAAACGAACTAATGCATTAACTATAATAATAATAATAACTTATTTGTGGATAAAATGTTCTATCACTGTTATTTTGTGTGCTGACAGCTAACTTGCTGTAATTAGGTAGAAAGAATCAGTTCATTTAAGCAGAATTAGTCAATAAGTGAGAATAATCAGGTGATAAACTGATGTGATGTGTTTACATGCCACATTAAAGATGGGAAAAACCATTTTCATTTAAAGTGGGAGGGTTTTTCTGTGAGCGGAGGATGACCAGTCCCCCCAGTAGGAGGTTTTCTTCAACCCCCGCAAGAACACTCAACTGTCTGCACGGACCATTTCTTTTAGAATTGAAGGAAGGTGGAATGTTGCGTTCGGATGTTCAGGTTTCTCTGGGTATTCCGCTTTCCTCCCACATTCGGCTGATTGGACTGCATCTGGACGCCGACTGCGGCGTGTGTTTGGACGGTAGGGGTGGAGGAGGGGGTCTGACCAGGGAAGTGTCAGGAGTGATCGCGTCTTCAGCCGGAGCGTCGCCCAGGAGGGGAAACTGTATCGCGGCCCAGACGCCAAACACAGATCAAAGCTGATTCAGCACGTCGCTTCATTAACATCAAACTGAAATTATTCTTATCCCATCGGAACGCTCAGACGGAGGGAAAATGGAATTCCTATAAACAACCCTGGGATATCAGCTGATGATAAATGTTAAATGTGCAGCCTCAGTTAACATCACTTAAAAGCAGCTTCTGGGGGGGCGGGGCTTGCTTTGATGTGGAAACCAGGGTTCCTCAGCTGGGAGTTAGAACTGGCTTGAAGGCAGGAAGCAGCTCCGAACACGTAGGGGGCGGTACAGCCATCGGCCTGAGTGGGCCGCGCTCCCCGTGCTCGGTCAGGTGACCCGAGCCCGCCTGGACCGCCGCCTGACAACAGCAGGTGATTTACAGCAGCTCTGACAAGAGCGACGGTTCCAGAGGGGAGAGGGCAGGTGAGGACGCCAGACAGGTGAGGAAGAACAGCTCCAGGGACGAAGAGCCGGAATACTCTCCCCTCACTTTATTTGGACCAAATCAGGAATGAGGGCGGAAAAATGATTCAGTTGAATGTGTTTGTTGTCCAGAGTGGTGTCGAAAGACATTTTTTCCCCTCAATATTTTTATTATATAAAGAAAAAGTAGATGTTTTCATGAGATATTTACATTTATTAAATAAAAATATGGAGGTTTAAACATGTCTACACCTATGCGTACAACAGTTAAATCCTTCATTTCCTGACAAGAAATCAGGTTATTTTTCCCTCTGGTTTAATCGTAGTGTAAATATGGAAGCTGGAAGGCAGCATACACAGTATTCATCACAGCTCATAAATTCAAACAACACTGAATTCACACTCACACACACCAGGCACTCCCCCACCACACACACACACACACACACACTCACAGCGTTAATTGTATAGTCAAGAACAGTTAAACACTGCCCCCTATTGGCACATGGGCGCAGTACAGATGAAAAGTGCAACTTTCCTGATTTCGGTTTATTTAACTTTTTCCCTCAGATAATTTCACCTTTCTTTTATAGAAACTTAAGTAACAATAAAATCAGATGTGGTAAATGCAAAAACAAAGCTCCACGCCACGAAGGAAAAGTGCCTTTAAATACCCACATTTCTGATGAGAGTGTGTAAAGATGTGTTCAGTTTTTCAACTTGCTTTAACCTTTTAGCCAGTGGGCGACGGTCGGTCCGTGTCTCGCCGTTAGTCCGTCTCTGTCTCGTGGCGAGCCAGGGCGACAGGCAGCGTGGTCCCGCAGGGGCCCTGGAAGTGGAACCTGCAGCAGAGGAAGGGCTGATGTCATCATGTCTCAGTGAAAGTGGGAAGCGGGCCTGAAGCACACCTGAAGCGCATGGTAGCGGGCGTGTCTTCCATGTTGAACTCGGCCACGGGGACTCCTCTGGACGCCACCTGAGGGGCAAACATGGCCGCTGGATACACGACAGAGGAAGTACCGACCTACGAGGTAGAGGAGCAACACAGTAAACTTCAGAGGTCCAAGGGCTGGATCGAACAACCATGTGATGAAATGAAGCAGGAAGTAGTATACAGTAGTACACACACACAGACATGCACACACACACACACAAACACACACAGACGTACCACGAGGCAGAGATCACAGCTGTCTAACACTCTCTCAGCACGAGTGAGGATGTCAGAGTCCAGAGCTTCTCCGAACCAAACCACAGCTGGTCTCAGGAGACCGTGACAGCCAGTCTGCTCACACCTGAGAGAGAGATACACACACACACACACACACACACACACACACACACACACACACACACACACACACACACACACACACACAGTCAGATGAAATAAGCTCATGTGAACAGGACGTTGCAGTAGGAGTCTCACCTGGGCAGATGCTGCTCAGGTATCCGGGCATCTTCCGTGTCTGGATCTGGAGCTCTGGACATAAAAAACAATCTTGTGCCAGTAAAATCAGAACCACCCAAAATCTAACAGATATTTGTGTTGAAGAAAAAAAGAAGAATTTCTCATTGTTTTGCTTCAAACATTTTGTTTTCTCAAAAAAAAAAAAAATAAAAAAAATAAAAAAAAATTCTACCAGCTTATCAATGTCAAATAGAAAAAAAAATCATATAAATACTTTCGACAGATTTAAACACATCTACAAACCCCGATTATTTCAATAATCCACCGGATCAGAGCTGCATCTTTATCAGCATACAAATATAAGACATGACGGATCCAACCTTTACGTAATTTGATTTCGCTCCTGTTGCTCGTCTGATTTCTGTCACTCAAGCGTTCACGCGACGCGTGGGAACCCAGAAGATCAGAATTAGATCAGAGCGACTGTTTGCAAAGTCACCGCTGACAGGAAGGTTGGATTTATTCAGTTATCGGGACGTTAAAAATATCAGTTTTAAATGTCAGATTGGTGGCTTTCAGAGCGACATTTCCCTCCGCTCACATCTCTCTGTCGTCAGCTGTGATTTGGCTCTGACGTCTCACACACTCAAACACTCTTTTTTTTTTTCTCCTCTAGCTGGCATTTTGCTCTCACACAAATATGATCGATATCTCTCATTACAAAGTTTCATACGGTTGAGGAAAACAGCACAATTTATCAAACTACATCGGCTCTTACCCTTTTCCCTGCAGAGCGGCACAGATGGGACTCTCGTAATTGGCTGCTTCATGACCGCAGCTCATGCAGCGCGTCTGAAACAGGCTTCCTGGATCAACGACACACCGCACAACAGATCAGTCGGCTCATCTGACGACTGTGAGATTTCAGATTTCACCACAGCTCATAAAATCAGACAACAGTAGCCTCCCCTCCCAACACACACATTGTTAATTGTAGAGACAGGAGCAGTTAAACACTGCCCCCTATCGTCACATAAGCGCAGCGCAGCCAATAAAGAGTGGAACTTTCATGATTTGTGTTTAACTTTTTGTTTTTGTAGCTTTTTTTTAACAATTTCCCTGCAGAGTGTTTGCAAGAGGCGAAGTTACAAGTTAAAGCGTGTTGTTCCTGGATCAACTACACACCAGACAACAGATCAGTTGATTCATCCGACGACGGCGAGCTGTCAGATTTCACATGTCAAAACAGTAGAGCCAAAACTCTTCACCATAAACATAACCGACACCGTTCTGACCTTTACTTTAACAATGAAAGCATTCTTAAACAGGCAGTGTGTGAGTATGAGTGTCGTCATCACTATGGCAACCAACCTGTTTTTCAGGTTAGGAAGGAATTCTGAGGATCTGTGATCAGATCAGTGCAAACACATCAGGCACACGTGGCCGTGGCCCACACACGTAAAATCAAAGTATTTTAAAGAAAAACTGAGTTTCTCGAGGCTTCTTGGTCAAAGCTGAACGTTGACCCACCGCGGCCTCGTAGTGCTCTTTTCTACTTGCCGTGGATCTCCAGAACGTTTTTGGACCCGGCGCGGCGGTGGAGCTCATCGATGTTCTGAGTGATGACCGTGACCTCGCGCCCCTGTTGGCTTAACCGCTCCTCACACTCAGCGATGGCCAGATGGGCGGGGTTGGGGTGTTTGGTGAGCATGACCTCACGGCGGTAGTGGTAAAACTCCCAGACACGGGAAGGGTTCCTGGAGAAGGCTTCTGGAGTGGCGAGACTCTGGAGAACGGAAAAAGAAAGCAAAAGGAAAAAAGGTTGTAGCTGGAAATAAACCCAGAAAAGACTCCGACAGGCCTGTGACTAAGTGCTGCTGCATTTACTTCAGACATACTGTGAAATCCCAGAGGGATTAAGAACGTCAGTCTGAACTGGAACTATTTTTGTCAGTTAAATTTTGGTCCTAACTTTGAAACCGGTGACATGTTCAGATGTTTCACCAGAGTTATTTTAGTTTCCCAAAATGTCTTCTCCAGTTAAACAGAATCATTTTTTCATTCTTTGAACAAAAATTAAACACCTTTCATTGACTTTAACTCTTATTCACCAGTTAAAAGCTTCAGTGTAGCACTGATGTCAAAACATGAGAGTGTAAATCACTATAAACTTATTGGTCATCAATATGAAGTAAATATTTCTGGTAATATAAGGCTTCACCTTTTCTGTTAAGTATCAGAAAAGAAAAGCATTTTTTGAGAAACTAAGTTGCTTCTTTTTATTATTATTATGTCAATGAAACAAATGAGGCTAAACAATCTTAGTGCTTCATCCAGTGTACAGACAACGATGATGATGATGATGGATACCTGTGCTTGCCATTTTCTCCAGTAGCCTCCTGCTCCTCTGAAGGTGGGAACGCCGCTCTCAGCGCTCACTCCTGCTCCAGTGATGACAGCTATTTTCTTAGCGTTCGAAAAGATCTTCCTAAACTCTGCCAGATCTGCAGAGAAGATGCAGCACGTCAGAAACGTGAACCACCTCCACTGGGACACAGATCTTACCAATAAACCCAAATCTTTTTTTTTTAAAACCAGCAACACGGAACTTAAACCCTCAGTGTACCTGAACTGGGCCTGGCCATGTCTTGGCAAAGCCAGGGTCTCTTCAAGAGGGCATACAGGTGAGATCTTCTACAGGTGACCAGATGAACGTTCATCAGGTTTAACTGGAGTGAAAGAAGACAGCGACGTCTGAGACTTCCCATTTCACAACAACAAGTTCTATAAGATAAAAAGGCCGAGGTCGTTTGAGGATTAAATGCGTTTTAAAAATGACCTGAAATGATCAGTGAAACTATTGCTCAACATGTGATTTGTTTACACTGTTGTCAACACTCGAGAATATAATTATTCCTATTTTAAAAGGCAGGTTATCAGATTTGACATGAAACAACAACCCGCTGTGTGCCTGAGGCTCAGATATCGGTGGTTTATTCTGCTTTATTCTCTTATTTAACAATAACGCTGCAGTTTGTCTCCATTAAAACACCAACAACAGTGAGCTCTGCTACAGCGGCGGACGGGCGACGCCTCCAGGGGAACCGCGGTGTCGGTCGTAGGGCTTACTGCCGCGGTCGTGGTTGTCCTTTAATTCTTTAATTCAGCTCAGAAACTCTTTTCGGGTGTTTTTGTTGGTCGTGAGTGTTGCTAATGCTAACAGCTACCTGTCAGTGCGGGACCAGGAGGAAGTCTTCTGTTTCCTGTCAGGTGATGCTGCCACTCCCCAATAAGGAGGGTTTCTATTGGCTGTCGCTGGAATCGCTAAATGACATCATCGTGTAGTTTGCATATGTCTTTGCACGTTTTATTATAAAGTTCTTGTTTAATTATTGTAAAATGAGAGGGGTGATGTCGTGGCAAGACATAAAAGTGAGCAAAAACACCCTAAATATGTTTTCAACTGTAAACATACTTACTTAAATAAATTCCCATAAATCAATTTTGCTCTGTTATGTCAAATGCTCGAATAATAAATTATTTTATTTTCTTGTTAAAGACTATTATGCGGGGTGGCTTACTAGCGTAAAGTGTCTTGTGTGTCCTATATCGTCCCTTGTTGTATTTTGTATTTAACTTAATTTATACCAGGTGAAAACAGGTGTACCACAATGTAACATAATTGTAATAGTGTGTTGCTTTGACTCAACGTTCAGACAATAAATAAATGTATATAAGTAAATAATAATAAGTAAATAAGTAAACAAAAACGTGCTTTAACATCTTTCACAGAGTTATGTATTTATTATCTATTATCTAGTTATATAGTTAAAATAGTTATCTATTTTCCTGAGATGCATTATTATTATTATTATTATTATTATTATTATTATTATTATTATTATTATTATTATTATTATTATTATCATTATTATAACTACTTTTTTTTGCATTATTTTTGCTGCCTTTCTTCCCGCGGTCAGGTTCGTTGTTAATTCTCGTCTTGAGTCCTCCACCAGAGGCCAGCATCGAGGCGGTGCTGGATGTCAGACTGCAGTCAGGTCACACAGGCTCAGGAGACAGAAATAAAGATCTTCATTCACAGGTTGTGCGTTGTCTCAAACCAAATACATCCCTCCTTTCAAATTAGGAAACGTGTAGGATCGTGCGTGCTGTCGGTTCCATTTCCACCTTGAACGCTGCAGACAAAGATCGAGTGGGTCCGCGTTGCCTGTTTTATGTGAATGTCCGTGGTTTTACACCGACACATCAGCGTCAGCGGCAACTGTGTGTCGGTTTGACGGGCGTGTGTTAAACAGCGGACCAGCGGCTCGCTTTATTCATGAAGGATCGATTTGTAATCTTCTGTCCATCATCTGAGCTGTGAGTTGTGTCAGCTGATCAACACCGGCTCGGCCTCCCTCTCCTCCTGTCATCAGCCCCTCTTCATCCTCCTCCTCCTCCTCACCCCATCCCTCCTCCTCTCACCTCCCTCTACCCCCCCCCCCACACACACACACACACACACGCACACTGTCTCCTCACTCCTTATCTCTCTACCCCCCCCACGTCGTCTTCTCCTCCTCTCTCCTTCCACCCTCCCCCCCTTTGTTTCCCCTCCACTCTCCCTCTCTCCATCCTTCCTCCTCCTCCCCCCGTCTCCCTCTCCTCCTCTCTCCTTCCATCCCCTCTGGCTCTCTCCTCCTCCTCCTCTTCCTCCTCTCTCCATCATCGTTGTATCCCGCCCCCCCATCCCCACCCCCCCCCTCCCACACCGTCTGCTCGGGCGGGTGCTCGTCTCCGCCGCTGCGGCTCCGGATCTCTCGCAGTCTCTCGCCGCTCGCCAGCGAACGCTGCCCCGGCCGGCCGAACATGGCGGCGGCCCCGGAGGAGGAGGAGGCGGACCGGAGACCGATCCGGAGGGTCCGCTCCAAGAGCGACACGCCTTACATCACCGAGGCCCGCATCTCCCTGCACCTGGAGACAGGTAGGCTGGACCCGGGCCGAGGCTGCCCGAGGAAACCTGCGTCTCGGTTTCCATGACAGCTCTCACGCACCCGCATGACTCCGGGCTCCATCCCGGGGGGGGCACTGACGGGGGGGGGGGGGTCCTGCGAGGACCGACCCGGTGATTGATCCGAACCGTCCCACTGATTGATCGTTCCTCCAGCCAGGTTCCGCCTCGTGCGCGCGCGTCGGCTGCAGCGTGAGAACTTGGCCGCCGCGTCCGTCCCTCCGTTCACTCGTTCACTCGTTCACTCGTTCATTCATTCATTCATTCATTCATTCCCGCTGACAGTCGGACAATGTGACACGCTGCCAAACGCCGCGGCTTAATCCCGGGTTGTGTGCGTGAGAACGGCACAGATAAGTTATTGTTTCTTTGTTGCCATGGTCACGACAGCAGCATCGTGTGTGCGTGTGTGTGTGTGTGTGTGCGTGTGTGCGTGCGTGCGTGTGTGCGCGCGAACGTGAGCAAGAACGTGTGATAATGTCACGGAGCTGTCCAGCCCCCGGTGCTGAAAATGCCAGCCGAGGACCTGCATGTTTACTGGTTTCCACCGTTTCCATCAGTCTACATCCGTGGTTGGTCTTTTCTAATGACCCCCCCACAAGCCTCCAACCACGTGATAAATCCCAGTCACATGGTGTGTGTGTGTGTGTGTCTCTCTGTGTGTGCTGGGTTATGGAAAGGCCAGCTTGGGGGCTCTTGTCCCATGCCTGAGGGCTGAGAATCCCCCTTCACCAGTTGTTCTCGAGCGTCTTCCTCTCCTCTCCGAACAGGTCTGACAGTCCGAGTAAACGGAACGGCGTCGAGGCAACGGTTGCCGTGTTGACACCCCCCCGGTGGAGATGGGCTCAGAACCAAAAAACCCAACTCTATTTTCGTGGCTCACAGATCCCAACAGGCGCGGCGGTCACGTGTCGCCCGTGCAGACCTCCATGACTCACGGTGTTCAGACCCGCCTCACCCCCATAGTCTTCCTCAGCTGCCCCCCAACAACCCCCCTCCCCAGTTTGTTTTCCATTAAGCCCGCCTTCGACGCTCGATGAGCCAGTTCTCCCCAGTAGGACCGACCCTATTGTTAATGGAGGCTTCAGGCTTTTCATCATGCCTGGCTCCAACCTGAAGGAGGATTGTGTGTGTGTGTGTGTGTGTGTGTGTGTGTGTGTGTGTGTGTGTGTGTGTGTGTGCACGCCTCCTGGCTCTCAGCTGCAGAAACACACAGTTGAGAGTCCTCCAGCCACATCAGGAGGGATGTTTGCTCCCCTCTCCAACTGCTCCCGTTTCCTCCGCTTCCTCTGGGCTAATATTTATTTTTCATGCTCTCAGCCGCGGAGCCATCTGCCCGCCCACTCCGCCGATTTCCACTTAATTTTGCGTTTGTGTGTTTTTTGTTTTTTTTTAGCTGCTGCTGTTTTGGGGATAAGCCCCGCCCACTCCCCTTCTTTGATGTGCCGCCTGTGCCACGTGTGTGTGGGAGAAGGTGAGCGTAAAGGTCCGCTCGCCGAGGCTTCTCCTCCTCCTCCTCCTCCTCCTCCTCTTCCTCCTCCGCTTGCATCTTTGTCCTGGTTGTATTCTTCTCTGACCTGATTTACTCAGCTCAGTGTCAATGACAGTTGTAAATCCTGAGGTGTGCGCGTGTGTGTGTGTGCGCGCACGTGTGTGTGTGTGTGTGTCTGCTGATGTCTACTGTGCAGCCTCTATCTCAGAGCCCCTCAGAACCAGGTCAGAAGCTCGGTCCTCTCGCACGTTTGCACTAGAACGGGGGGGGGCGATACCTCGGGTCTACTTGGAGAAACAGAGAGTTGAAATGAGATAAAGAGGAAGATGAGGAGGAGGAAGAGGAGGAAGAGGAAGAGGAGGAAGAGGAAGAGGAGGAAGAGGAGGAAGAGGAAGAGGAGGAAGAGGAGGAAGAGGAAGAGGAGGAGCTGAGGATGAAGAGCTGAAGTGAGCGATGCTCGTCGTTCTCCGTCAGCGGCGCGGTGAAGGAACGCGCTCAGACAGGAAGTGTCTGAGCACTTCCTGTCTTCATTCGGAGATGAGGAAGGCCTGGATCCTTCATCATCATCCTCACCACCACCACCATCATCATCATCATCCTCTTCCTCGCCTGTGGTGTCGGGTACTCGTTACTGCTGTTACAGGAGATCTCCGGGGTCTTTATTCCGACTCCAGGTAGTTTTCCAGGCGTTGTCCCCTGGCGTCGCCCCCTGTCACGTGCACGCGTCTTGGTGCACGGGACAAATTAGCCGCTGTGTATTTTTAGCCGTTCTCCCTCGATTTACAAGTCGTCCGTCCTCGTAGATTCAGGTCACCCTTCGTGTGCGTCGCGCGTTCATGTGCCCGGGGGGCTCCGTCACGTCATTTCTTAATCCCTCATTGGCCGATGATTTGTTTTGTAGTCTGTCTGCACCCCCCCACACCCCCACCAGTAGTCTAGGCCCTCCTGTGGGAGACGCTGCAGGAGTGAGGAAAATACAAAACGAACGATGGAGATGAAGAGACGTCGCCAGCGCCGAAGGTTTCAGACAACCCCACCCCCCCACCCTTTCTTTTTTTTTTTTTTTTTTTTTTTTGTTCGCGCTGCTCCTCTGCCTCTGTGATGGTGAAGGCCGAGTATCAAAACATCTGAGAAGCAGACGGGAGGGGGGCCGGGGGAGGGGGGGGGGGGGTGACTCATCTTTACTGTGATAGTCTCTAGTCACACACACACACACACACACACGCGCGCAGAGCTCCTGCAGGCTTTGTCACTTTGTTTTAATTCAGTGCTGCGGTGGTGGTGGTGGTGGTGGTGGTGGTGGTGGTGGTGGTGGTGGTGGTGTGTGTGTGTGTGTGTTTGGGGGGGGTTAGGATCATCAGGGAGGAGAGAAACTGTTGAACTGTTGAACTTTAAAAGGATGTGTGTATTTTCTTTGGCCTGCGTGTGTTTGGAGCAGCTCCAGTACTGGAGAGGAGGGGTTTCCAGTCTAGTCGAGGCGGTTTAGTTCAACTGGAGGCGTCGCCGTGAACTCACGAGCATCTGGAACGTCGCTCACTCATCTGCAGCCTCGGCTGGGGGGCGCGCATCAACAGAGGCGTCCTCCGCTGACGGTTCCTCCTTCTGACAGTGATGGGACGTGATATGTGGCGAGGTGGTAACTCTCATCACAGACCTCCAGTCACGGGTTATTCCGTCATCCTCCTGTTCTCTTCATCCCGCTCATAAATGCACAAATGCACACGAGGCCGTCGGGATACCGTCTGGTTTTGGACGGGAAGTCTGGCACTTTGGATCTGGACCTTTGTGGTTTGTGGCGTTCCTGATTGGCTGAGGTGGACGTTAATCCGGTCGCTACTGGTTTATTAGCACTTCTGAAACCAGCGGACATGTCAGAGGGAGGGTGACACAGAGACAGAAATGGGCCACTGGCTTTGGTAGAAAAGCTGATTAGGATCATAATGTCTGTGTGTGTGTGTGTGTGTGTGTGTGTGTGTGTGTATCCTCACATTTACTACAAACTGAGCACCAAAATCCTCATGCTGCGAGCAAAGTGGGGCCGCGTTTGTGAAGTGGAGCCATTTTGCTGGTCCTCACAACTTAAAAGGACTGTTTGGGGATTAAGACGCAGTTTTAGTTGAGGTTAGAGTTAGTTTAGGTCAGGGTTAGGGTCAAAGGTCAGGGGGTAGCGGAAGCTACTAGGTAATTATAAGGTGTTGTGTATTATGAAAGCCCAAACAGACATGGAAATGTGAGGCTGTGTGTGTGTGTGTGTGTGTGTGTGTGTGTGTGTGTGTGTGTGTGTATCTGTGCAGATGTGTCCATTTACCTAAGAGTGATTTAAATGTGCATCAGGAAACAGCAGTCATCGATCATGCGCATTTGACCCAGACAGGACTTCTGATCACCGATCAATAAGCAGATCGGGGAGGGTGTTCAGGGTTCAGGGGTTTCAGAGGGTTCTGTGTGTGTTCCCTTTTTCATCTTAAACCTGATGGAAGCCACATTAGTCTGATGAGAACCTCAGCTCAGCAGGTGGAGTGCACAGAAATCCACTGGACCCACGTTAGATCCTGTTTTCAATCCTAATCTGAGCAGAAGTCCTGGCAACAGATGATGCTGGACCCAATCACACCCAACACACGAGTGGTTCTACCCAATAAATCAATAATTGAGGCGTAAAAGTGCTACCGAGGTGTCAGACAGTAATGAGTTTAAATGAACGAGGCTTTAAAAGAGATAAGGGCAGTAAAGCCTGATAACAGCAGGAGAGTCAACCTGCAGCAGCCAGTAAAAGAGCAGATTTGCTGACGTAACAGTCGTTAAGTTTGGATAATTAAGAAAAAGAAAGGCTGTAAAGCGAAGTTATAGGAACACGATGTTGCTGTAAATGTGACGTCACAGGTTAATGTTTCATCTCCGGGGGTAGACGGGCTGGCCCGCGCTGACGGTAAAACAGGAGCTCAGCAGAGAAAAGCTGTTTCTGGGATGTCGCCTGTTCCGATGCTGACCACCACATCGCAGACGAAGCTGTCTTCACCTTCACTGGGGTCTCTGGAGGGGACGTTAGAGATCTGCAGCATGTCTGCGTTGTCTGGATCGGCCCTTTGTGGAAGACAAAGATGTTATAGATTTATTGATAAGTCACACTAGAGGTGCTTAAATCTCACATTTCCCTCTCATTGGAGATACAACGCTGCCAGGAACTGGTATAAATCAGGCCGGGAGTCAGCGAACAGTCATCAGAGGAGAATCATAAATAATGGACTCGCAAGATTGCCCCTCCTGCTCAGCCCCTGTCGGACTTGTTTCTGCAAAAGATGTGTGATATTTTTCAAAGTGAGAAGAGCTCAGACGAAGTGAGCTGTTCTCCGGGACGCGTGAAGCCCCGTTGGCTGTGGTTCAGAGTTGGAGGACTATCCTCTGGTTCCTGAGGCTGCTCCATGCAGCCTGCAGCTCACACGCCGACACGGTTTCACACCAGGGCGCTTCCGCCCAGCGCCCCCTGCTGACAGACACCCGCAACTGCACACGCTGACCTTTTATTGGCCCTCCAGATCAAACCAAAGGTTTTATCACACGCTCAGAATCCAGAAAATTCACTCTCCCCCCCAAAATCATTAAAAACTACTTTTAAATTTTATATAAAATGTAAATTAAAGGGAGTAAAAGTGCAGTATAAAAGCAAATGCAGCACAAAAGGTTAATAAGATGAACAGTTACATTATATGTGTTCACAAGGATGCAGTAAATGAATCACTCTAAAATATGTAAGAAGGTTTCATTTGATTATAGTTTTTATCTAATAAATAGTTTTTATCTACATACCAATTAGAAATCACATTTGTCTAAATATTGACTATGTCTTTAATATTGAGTTTGTCTAATAGTAATAATAATCGTGTATCTATTACAATAGTATATTCTTTTGAATAAATACGTTTCAAAATGAGCTGCTGAATTCGGTATTTTTGCAATTCTAATTCAAGTTCATTTAATTGCACATAAAAACGTATAATTAGATATAATTTGATGAGCGCAGAACAAAAGAAACCACATTTGTGATGGTTTAAAGTTCCAGTGAGATCCGAATCTGGAGCGTCTCGGCTCTGATTGGACACCGACAGGGAATACTGAGCCGGGATTGGCTGGAACCTCGGGACCCAAAAGTAGTCAAGTTACCGTAAACACACCAGAAGCGCTTCTGTTTTATTTTTGTGAATGCACTTAATGAATCGAAACAAAAACACGTTTGTGCCCTTAATGGGCTCGTTTGTAATGAAAGAAACTGATCTAATGTTGGTTTAAAAAAACAATATCAATGATGAATCGACGATAACGGGGGATTTTTAGTACGGTATCGACAAGCGCCGACCTGTATTTTGTAAACCCCAACCGGAAGCAGGTTGTCCACGAGTGCGGGCTTGTCGGGTGGCTCTCCGGAGCGGAGGGGCCGGGAGGGTCAGTCCGCGGTCCGGCGCCAACATGGCGGGCTTTGCAGCCGATGTCATGTGTTCGTGTTCCGGGACCAGGTCGGCGGCGGACCCTCCGTCTGCCCTGGGCTCTGGTTCCGACGAGCAGAAAGCCAAGAAGCGCGGGAGAGCCTTCCGCCTGAGCCGGGCGAAGCCGCGCGGCCGCGCCGCCGGGCGGCCGCAGCCTCAGCCCGCCTCCAACAACAACAACAACAACACGACCACCGCCGCCCGCTGTCAGGCCGCCAAAGACCCCGAACACGGCTGCTGCACCTGTCGGGGAGCCGGGCCGATGGACGGTAAGAGCACCCGGTCCTGGCCCTGGTCTGGCCGGAGAGATGCTCCAGATGTTCAGGATGCAGGAAGGGCTCTGTCAAACATCTGGATTCAGGACCGATGACTCTTCCCGTGATGACACGGCATGCATATATATTTGCTGCTCTTCATCATTGCATTTCTTTGCGACTCTTCCTTAGGTCATCCATTCTGGGTGGCCCTTTCATCAGTCCATCGATTAGATGTCGTTTCAGCCTTCTGCTGATTAACTGGACAAACGTAATTTGAAAGTCTCTCCAACTGTCTCCGGTTTCTCCGCTGTCACCACAGATCAATGCAGGTCACACAGGAGATTTACGGTATTGATTATTACCACTTGATTGGCGATAATAATCCCGCTGAAACAGAAATGCTGCAGGTCCTGCTGGGAGTCCTGCGACGTGCTCCTCTGACGCCCGTTCTGATCTCGTTATTTGTCTGCTGGGAGTTTAGGTCAACTGTCTGATAGTCACACCAGGTCGAGACACACACACACACACACACATACACACATGCCTTCACTCAGAGTGTTTCCGTGATTTTTCCGTCTCGTTACTGTGATCGACAGCTAAAGATTCTCCTCCAGGAAACTCGTGGGTTGCGGTCAGGCCCGGGGATTGTGGGGAATGTTCCATCTTTTCCGTCCGCTCCGTCAAACCCCAACACGCTTGGTTAACGTGAGCGCGGGCAGTCGTCCGTGTTCCCGGGCTCGGGGGGGGTGGCGTCCCGGCTGTTTACGTTCTGGTTCTGGATGGCGTCCTCAGGCAGGAGGCTGCGGTGTGTTAGACCAGGGCTGGGGTCATTCAGGAGAATCCACCTTTGAACTGCCAGGGAAAACCGATCTGGTGTTCTCTGCCTGAGGGCCGGGGGGGCATTCTCAGTTTCTCTGTGGGTTTTCTGATCTTCAGCCATCCTCAGACGTCTGACGGAACCTTGGGCTTAGGAGCACGTTTCGGCTGAATATCGACGCTGTGCCCGTTCTTTTGCAGCCGAGGAGGTGGAGCGTCTGGCCGTCATGCGCTCTGATTCGCTGGTTCCAGGCACGCACACGCCCCCCATACGGCGGCGCAGCAAGTTCGCCACGCTGGGACGCCTGTTCAAGCCCTGGAAATGGAGGAAGAAGAAGAGCGAGAAGTTCAAGCAGACGTCTGCTGGTGAGACCCCCACCACACACACACACACACACACACGCAGCACCAAGGGTTGTGTATTCAGTGACTCATTGGTCTGGTGAATCAGCGTAGATGTAACCCTGCAGATGTTAGCTTCTCTTGATGACATCAGCATCCATCAGTGAACTTAGATCTAATAAATGGACCCACAGATCTGAAATGGTGATTTAGCGCAAAGAATGATTGAAGGGTACCAGTTAGGACCCATCAGGTCCAGTTAGGACCCATCAGCTGATCAGTTGTGGACGGAAGATTGACTATTGATCACATGGGACATGAATATGGACCATTACGTGCGTGAGCTGCAAATGATGGCTGTCGGCGTGCGTCTGGTGTATGTGGGCGGAGTCACACTGAGGCTGTTCTCAGCTGGCAGAGTTGCTCTGCCCCTCGCGGCGGCGGGGGGGTCCGACGGCGAGTCGGGCTGCTCCCCCGGCTGTCCCTGCCAACCCAGTATCCGCCTGTTACTGCCGACACGCAGCCGGGGTTGTCAACCTCACGCAAGAGATAGGAGCAGGGGGAAGTTAAGGGGAAACTGGAGATTCCTCCACCTGGGAGGAGACCGTGTCCCTGGAACGCCCTGGGCGTTCCCGTGGAGCAGCTGGAGGAAATGGCTGGGTCGAGGAAGGTCGGGGCCTCCCTAAGGAAAGCGCGCGAATCAGAGCGACAGTAACGACCCCAGGGCGTCTGACCTCAGTGTCCGCGTCCTCCCGCAGTGCTGGAGAGGAAAATGTCCACGCGGCAGAGCAGAGAGGAGCTCATCAAGAAAGGCGTCCTGAAGGAAGTTTATGAGAAAGGTGAGAGGACGAAGGTGGAGGGTCCAAGCCCTCGGTGGTCAACCTCCCCGGTAGGACTGCTCGTCTGACTCTTGCTCCCTCCAGACGGCGCTCTGCTGGCGGTCCAAGAGGACGTGAAGATGGGGAATGGGCGGTCTCTGGCCCTGGGCTCCGGCCCGTCGGAGCCGGAGGGTCCGGAGCTGATGGAGGGAGCGGCCGCCGCTGTGGGTAGGCAGCAGAGCCTCGGCGGGCACGGCCTCTGCCGTCGCCTCGCCTCTCCTCACCACTCTGCTCGGCTTGTGCTCAGGCGCTGTGGAGTTTCAGCTCATGCCGGAGGCTCAACAGGACTCCGCCCCCAAAACCCTTCAGGCCCCACCCACAAAGAAGCCCGGCGAGTACCCGGCTGACGGCGCGGACCCGACGCTCTCCAGACCTCCCGCCATGCACAAGCAACCGCCCGCACTGCCACCCAAACCCTTCAACAGGCTACCTAATCACCTCACAGGTACGTCCCTCTCGGGGTCGTGACCCTGAGGGCGCATGTATGACCCACTGACTCCTCCCCTTTTTGCTCTCTGAACAGACGGCGCCCCGGTGAAGCTGCCGTGCATGTCGATGAAGCTGTCTCCTCCTCTACCTCCAAAGAAGCTCATGATCTCCGTGCCCACGGGGAGCGCGGAGCCTCCGACGCTCACCTTCCAAAAGTGCCCCGCCCCTTCCGGCCACCTTCCAGTGGGGGGGCACTCGCTGCAGTACGGCGCGCTGCCCGTCCCCCTCCACCCCCCCAGCAGGATCATCGAGGAGCTCAACAAGACGCTGGCGCTCACGATGCAGCGGTTCGAGAGGTGAGACCCAGCTCCGCAGGCAGGGCGTGGCCCGCGTCCTCTCCGACCTCTGACCCCCCCCGCCCCCCGCAGCTCCATGATGCACGAGTGCGATGACGACAAGGAGAACCTCCCCGGCGAGACTGGCTATCAAGACATGCCCGGCACATACAAGGAGGATGAGGAGGAGGAGGAAGAAGAGGAAGAGGAGCAGGAGGAGGAGGAGGAGGAGGAGGAGGAGGAAGACGAGGACGAAACTTTGTTTACAAGTAGGTGTATTTATTCAACTGACCTTTGACCTTTTTACCCATTCATCACAAGTCTCAGAAATTGTGTCATCGGTTACTTTAGCGAAGTTTCATATTTTGAACCTGAAACGTGATCACATTTTCTTTCCTGGCTAGTCCCCCTCGGCGGTCTGACATAATCCCCACTGTTATTTACATCCCAGTCAACACTCGTGCGCTTCATTCGGCTTCAGAGAAAACAAACACGAGCCCGAAGCAGCTGTTTTGTAGGAACAGGAGCAGACACATCTGGATCTCCTGAGGAACACAGGCTCACAAATCAGAACAGAGAACTGGAGCGCGCGGTCTTCCCGGGTAGGGAGACGTCTCCAGGCGGAGACCTGACGCTCTCTCTCCTGTCCGCGGTGACTGAAGGTACGCTGGCCATGAAGGTTCTGAGGAAAGATTCTCTGGCCATCAAGCTGAGCAACCGCCCGTCGAAGAGGGAGCTGGAGGAGAAGAACATCCTGCCGCTGCAGTCGGACCAGGAGCGGCTCGAGTCCCGCCAGCAGACGGCCACCAAGCTCACACGGTGAGAGCGTTTCTTAGTCGGACGGCTGCTGATGACCTGGGCGGGGCGGGCGTTCAATAGTTCAACTCAAAAACCGCTTCCTGTTCCTCTGGGACCCTTAAAAAGACGAGGTCTGGTCATTGTCCTCTGTTCTCTCTTGCCATCAATCACCCCAACAGCCGCCTTCAGCGGTTTCCTGTAAAAATACCACCTGATTAAAACCCTGACAGAACACGCTGTCGCGGTGCCTGCAGAAGATTCCACATGAAACACACACATGCACACACACGCGCGCACGCGCCTTACAAAAATAGATTTCCTGAAATAGACGTTATTCTTTTTTTCAGGCGGTTGAGTCAGAGGCCGACGGCAGAGGAGCTGGAACAGAGGAACATCCTCAAACGTAGGTTCACCTTCAAACACAAGTGTGTGCGTGTGTGAGGGAGAGTGAGAGAGGCCATGTGATCAGGTTTTCTTGCTCCTTCACCGCAGCTCGAAATGACCAGGAGGAGCAGGAGGAGAAGAGGGAGATCAAGAGACATTTATCCAGAAAGGTGAGATGGAAACGCTCTCTGGGTGTTCAGTTTGGAGCGGATCCCGGTTGCCATGGTGACCCCAGCTCAGTTTAAAATCGCTGCCTTATGAAGGATGAGGGCGCTGTCTGCGACAGCGTCCGCATCGTAATGGCCCGTGCACGTGAGGCAGCCTGCTACTGGAGGAGAGCGTTGGGATCAGTCAGGGGTTTCTACACGTTACCGTTGTTCTTCAGCTCAGCCAGCGGCCGACGGTGGAGGAGCTCAGGGAGGCGAAGATCCTCATCCGCTTCAGCGACTACGTGGAGGTGGCCGAGGCGCAGGACTACGACAGAAGGGCGGACAAGCCGTGGACGCGGCTGACGGCGGCCGACAAGGTAGGCCCGGCGCTCTCCGCGCTCTCCGCGCGGGCGTAACCCTTGATGTTTGTGGCCTCCAGGCTGCCATCAGGAAGGAGCTGAACGAATTCAAAAGCACAGAGATGGAGGTGCACGAGTCGAGCCGTCACTTCACCAGGTGAGACTCCACCCCCGCTGTCCCGTCGCGTCGTGCCCCTCCGATGCGCGGGCGCTGAGCGTCTGTTCCGAGTCTGCCCTGATGGGGGCGCCAGAGAGGCCGCTCTTCTCCGACGGCTCTTATCTCGTCCCGTCGTTCCGACCATAATTGTGTGCGGCCAGGCGTGAAACCAATTTAAACGAGCCTTTTGTTGACTCAACCTTCGTCACCGCTCACTTTGTTGCCGTGGTTTCCCCCCCCACAGGTTTCACCGGCCATAAAACGACGGAGGCCTCAGCTGCGGTCGAACGGGCTCGACCTCCACGCCCAGACTGCTGCCCAGCGTCGACGCTCTCCTGTCAGACGGGGGGGGGCCGTCGAGAGTGCCTGTGGAAGAATGGCCTATCGTCTTCTCCCCCCCAGCGGAGCTTTTACAGACCTCTTGATATTCAAAAGATTCCATTAGTCATGTTTTTATGATGAAGATGGGGGGGGGGTTGCTTACTTTGCAGGATGTGAAACACAGAATCTGTGCCATTTCAGAGGATGGGGGGCGATGGGAGGGGCTTTCTTTTCGTAATCACGGGGATTGTTTTCCTGCCTTTCGCCGTGTCCTCGCCGCTTCCTCAGCTGAACTCCATCTCTTTGTTTGTGCTGGCACAGTTTCCTTCCACTGAAGACTTCTCTCCGTCTTCGCAGCAGCTCTGCGCTGCTGTCGGCAGCTGAATAGAAAGCCAGAAACACCCTGAACAAAGCCCAAACACACGCCGGTACCAGATGAGAATCGAACGCGCGCCACTGGATGTCGACGGGTCCTTCGGCACCGCGCACACCCCACGCCCCCTTTCAAACCGAAGCAAACTGGTTTGCTTCGGTTGTGACCTTGAACGCACCTCAGAGTGACTTAAGGCTGCTTTCACCTCTGGGCGGTTTGGAGGTGTCCTGAACCCGATTTGTTCCACGTGCGTTCCTTTGTTCCGATCGCTTTGGACCACGTCTCCGGACTGAGCGGGTCCGTGCTGGCCGGTTGAAGTGGGGCGACGACTGCCGCCCACGTTGGCCAGCTCGGGACGCGCTCAGGTTGTCAGGTGGAACGCCGTCTCGCAGTGAACGAGCAGATTCGGAGAGAGGGCCTAAATCCTCCTCCTGCTGCGTTCGCCTCGTCCCGTTTCAGAGCATCTCCGAACGACCCGGGTTGGAAGCACCCTGAGAGTTCAGTAGCGCGCTGTGCCTTCAGAGTTGCCAAATTTGATCCCGAATCTGTCGACACAGTAAAACGCTGCTGAACTCTTAACCAGAAGGTCGGCTTCTGTTTTTTTTTTTGGTTTTTGGTTGTTTTTTTTTCCTTTTGGGTTTCTTGTCTTCGGTGAAACTTCGGTGGTACCGCACAAACGCCCCGCGTCCTTAACTTTGTTTATTGTTTACAGCCCATTGAAGCTGAATTTGGCTGATTGGAGGGGGTTACTGGGAGGACTGGGTGATCTGTCGTGAGCGTGTGTCCGAGAGCGTTTGTGTACGAGGGTCAGCCACGTTGCTGCCTCTTGAGCATTTTTGGAAAGAAAATGTACTACAAAAATTGTACAAAGCAATGAAAGAAAGAAGAATTTTTAAACGTTTTTGTAAAACAGCAAAACTGCATGTGACTATTAATTTATTGTGAGTCTTTATGATATATGCAGTTTCTTAAATAAGAAACTTATTAAGAAAAGTTCAAGCTTCGTTGCCTCTTTTTTTTTTAGTTCCTCATTCGGGGTCAGTCCCATTGCATCATGGGAAAGCAGCGCCGCGGTGCTACACAGCATGTACGGGAGTACCGCAGTATTTGTGCCACAGGTCGATGGCTTTGGTAACGATGGCGTCCGTGTTCTCCTGCGGTATCTGAGGGGGGAGGGGAAAGCCGGCGTGAGGTTCGACATTCACCGCGTGCCACGACGGGACCGTCGCCGCCGTTTACTCACGTTGCACAGAAACCTGAACACGCCTTCGGGCCGGCTCGTGCCCATCAACACGATCTTGTAGCTGAGGAGGATCTCCAAGGCCACGAACACGAGGATCTTACAGGAGCCGCTGATCACTTTGTCCCACACCCTGAGAAGAGAGCTGCTGAAATTAACCCCCCCCACAGTCCATCCTCCATCTGCGCCCGTGCAGCGCTGTGAACCTGGTGCGACCCAGGGGGCGACCCCTGAGGACCCAGGTCACAAAACCCACCAACAACTACTCCCACGAAATCAGGCAATTCAAACACAGTAGAAAGTGCCTGAAGTGATAATTAACTATGGTTGAACTTAACATTCACATCAAACACTCCATCACATTGTCTTTTGGTTTGCATCCTTGTAGAAAGGAGGTGTAGAACCTCGCTTTTACAGCTCGTCTGACAGGATGTGATTCTGTAGTTGATGTCCTAGATTGTGTCTTATTGTAAAATACAGGGTTCACATTTTTCACAGTCAAATTGAAGCACTTTCAACTTTCCAAATGTTTAGAAGTGACAGAACACAAATGTTTTATCCAAAAAAGAGGGAAGCCCCTTGGCGTTCTTAAGAGTTAATTAATTTTTCGAGCACTTAAACTAAAATTGAAGCCCTTGAAAACAACAGTCATCCGAGCAGTTTCAAGGATTTCAAGCACCCGTGGGAATCCAGGAGATATACCAGACGTGTGTGTGTGCAGTCAGAAAAATGCGGATTGAAGCATCATGGAAGCATAGTTGCTGTAAAATAGAATTGGAGCGCATCATCCGCTCACTGGAAATTAAGAATTGGCGTTATTCACTAAAATAGGATGTGGTATCTGGTCTGCAGTGTACGCCACTGTGCAGCGCAGATGCTTTATGTGGAAGTTGTTGGGTCATGCAAAACTAAACACACATTTAAAGAGCTGTTAGAGATGTTCGCAGGGCTCAAAACAACTTGTTTCTCAAAGTTTCAGTCAGTCACATGTCGGCAGGAAACTTAAGCTCGTTTCTCAGCATTTAAAAAGCCTCCACGTAACATCTGTTTCGTACATAAAGAGCGTGAGGTTTGAGTGGACGCACCTCTGCAGGCTGGATTCTGGGAGGCAGCCAGCGAAACAGCGTCTGAACCAGAGACTGTACGGCAGATGAGGCAGCGCTCCGATGGCCCTCAGGTGGCTCAGCAGGCGAGGTTCCTCCTGACTCAGGTAATGCTCCAGACTCTTCGGCTGCAGCCACAACAACCACAGACACAAGGCTGGAGTCAGAGGAGCTGGACCTTTTTGGATCTCCGATGCTTCAAGCATGAAACCCTCGTTTTGTTTGTTTTGTTAATAAAAACTCACCAGGTGGGGGAGCGAGTCTCCAAACTTAGCGTGGAACTGACTGACAAAAGATTTGATCAGCCAATAACAGTCGACTGAATCATCAATTATCTCCTCCATGGCTCGACTGATGGACAGGAAGTCTTCGTCCTCTTCACCCTGGAACACATCAGCAGCTCATCAAACCACACTGGAGCAAAACGGAAAGAATTCAGTCTGTAATGAACACAAATACCGTAAATTCTGGACTATAGAGCACACTGGAATATTAGCCGCACCGACTAAATTTAAATTAATTTTTGATTTTATACATACATAAACCATACCTGACAAAAAGCCGCACGCGTCTATGTTGCAACAAGAGATATTTACACAGATTTTTGAAAACTTTTTATCAAATAAATGCTTTTTTTCAAACAGTGTAGTAACGTGGCTGATTAAAAGTCGGTGATCACCGTCTTCACCTTCCTCCTGCGCACTAAAACCGCTGAAGTTGTCTTCTTCGGTGTCAGAATGGAACAGCCTCAGAATTTCTTCGTCACACACTTTCTCAGTCTCTCTTTCGTTGTCGCTCTCAACATCACTTTTGTCTCGAAGGCAAATTTGCACTTTGTGTTGTCCTCTTCGTCCCGCAGCCGTCCAGCCTTTCGAAACCTTTCAACTTAAAAGCTGCGACGTTTGCAATTCTTCGTGGATTCTCCATGAGTTGTGTGCATGAAGCGCAAAAATAACTGATCTGAAGAATTTAGCGCGTGGAATTTGCTTTAACGGTAACTTGAACAGTTTCCTTGGTCCACTGTGACCTGTTCGGTAATTTAATTGGCCCACTGTGACCAGCGTATTGGCGGTATGAAGCTCGCAGTAAAAATCCATATATTAGCCGCGCCGTTGTATAAGCCGCAGGGTTCCGACCACGAGAAAAAAGTAGCGGCTTATAGTCCAGAAAATACGGTACATTTTGATTTAAGCATGAAATACAAGTAATTTATAATAATATATGAACACCATTTCCCCATTACTGATGTGAAGCTGGAAAGTTGAACAGGATGTTGAACTGGTTTTAGTATCAGGTACCATCACAAGAGGCTCTGCTAAACTGAGAGAATAACAACACGGATCTTACTGGGGGCGAAGTCTCCGAGCAGCGCGGCAGCACCTGGTTCTCCAGCTGAAACATGCGCAGGTAAACGTGCGTGGACGGTGTGGAAGAGCTGATGTATCTCATCACCTCCAGAGCCTCCACGATGTCCTGGTGCTGCCCCTTCCTGTAGCCCGCGACCAGAGCGTGAGAGTCACTGTGAGGAGGCAGGATGCCTGCAGGAAGTGATGTCACAGTCACACATAAAAAGAGCAGTTTGTGCTTCTCTGATTTGCTTTTTTCATATTTTTCTGAATTTGGTGTTGTTTTTTTGTTTGTTTTGTTTTTAAACTTGTACCACCTATCTGGTTGGAAGTGTGGGTCAAAATTTGTATTTGATATTGTTTTTCACATTAAGAAGCTCATCTGAAGGAGCTTCAGGCCTTCTGTTGAAACACTTTGCGAGATAATAAAGCCATGTCTTGTTTAGTCAACCATCTAAGCCTTTGGTCTCTCTTGGGATTGGGAAGAGTGGGGAGTCCCTTTGTAGTGTCCTTGTGCGCTGGACTAGGGGGACAATATTTTTAATCTACTTGATGTCAATTAATAATGCACTCACCCAGTAACACCTTCCACACGTGGATCCTGTACATGGAAGGGAGCGGGAACCTCTGACTGAAGGTGCTCAGCTTTTCCAAGTCTGCAGAAAAACAGATTTCACACATTGAAGCTTAAAAAGCTCAATCGTGGACCTTGTCACTGAATGTTACCTTCACATTTTTGTTCTGACTGGTTGTTTTAGGATGATGATGAGATGGGAAAACATACCCAGAGGATTGTCCTTCAGCAGTATTTCCAGGGACTTCTTCTCCTCCACACCCCGGAATCCCATTTTCTCATAATATGCAGAGCGGAAATTTCTCTGAGGGTCCTCAGTCATTTTGTGATCTGCTTATCAGCACATACATTTCAACCTGTGTTCTGACTTTGTTTCTCGGAGTCAGGTTGGTGGATAAAATGGGACAGCTGATTTTAAGTTCCATTTACCGTCTGGTTTAAAGGAAGGAAACGAGAAATAACTCGACGTATCTAAAATACAGATCTTGGTATTTTATATTGGATTAGTCTACATATCAAGACATATTCTCATTCAGGTTATTATTTAGCTTCAATCCAGTTTTCAATCAATAAATAATTGTTCCCAATATTCGTTTATGTCGCGCAGTACGACAACGAATTCATGAGCCGTGTAACTTTTCGTGACATATAAATTTAAAATCACAAGTTGAAAATGTTGTCTTACAATAGTTAATGACTTACTTTCACTGGTGTTTTTTGCTCGATTGATTATCTTCAGCAAGAAGCTCAAGCTACACCGGTTCACCTAAAAGTTAACATCAGTGTCGGTTTGACAGCCCAACAGGTAAGAAATGACATGTAAATGTAGAAAACTCCATTTTATTAAAGATATCTGAGCATGTTGTCTGAAACTAGCTCTCAGCTGTAGCCCTGTATGCTAACAGCTGCTACTAAAGCACATCCGGGTTTCCTGACTGTCGAAATAAAACGCACACCGGAAACGAAAGCTTTTTCTGCCTTCACGATAAAACTCATGCGATATACTTATAAATAATGTTAATAAGTGACATATATTCATTTTAAAATATGATTTTGTTAAAATACAGATAGAACAGTCACGTCATATGTAATTGCATGTTTGTTTTTAATTGCGTTCCTGCTTCTCAAGATACCACCACCCTGGATATTTTAATTTCACGTGTTTAAAGCTGTTTGCAAATTATATCTTAATTACATGTTTTATATGAAAATAAAGGACACGATTAAAAGTTGTGAGGCAAAGCTTAAAAAGGTTTTATTTTTGAGATATTCTGAAACCATTAAAAAAGAAGCCCAAACAACCCCCCTCCCCAATGATTAACAAATGATTCAGTAAAAAAACATTAGCAAAGGCACCCAATGCACCACCCCTGTTTTAGGCATAAAGCATAGACAAAATACCATTTCTATTGCAAACCTTAAGATTTGCTTTTAACAAGAATACATTTTTAAGCTTTGTAGGGTCACCAATTATTGTATTTACATAATCTTTACTTTATTTTCGACCCACATAGATTTAGAGTGAGTACTTCATGACAAAATAAATTCTGGTTGTGTTTAAAACTTGATGAGAAAATAAATTCTGGTGGTTAAAATTTTCAACAGCAGAAAAAGCAAATCTAAACATAGGAAATAGAAAAAGATGTAATTCTAGTAGATTAAACACAAAATCTATTTTTTGAATGTTTAGAATAAACCAGCAAGCTGTAATTTGTTTCAGAAAGGTGTGAATGTGGTTTATAAGGGTGACAACAATGAGGAAAAGCTGCGGTGACGTGTAAGTGATGAGGAGCCCATATCCACGCTGCCCCGTCGAGAACCACTTCTGGATCCAGTGGTGGATCCCGGGGCCGAGGCAACATTGTAGGGGCTACTGATGCCCCTGGAGGACACAGATGATGCCTGGAGCATTTTCACCCCAGTTTTTTCTTCCACCAAGCAGTTATCCAGAGCCTCCTTGTAAGAGATCTTTAGTTTGCTTTTGGGGCAGGTGAGGTTCTTTGTATGCTGTGCAACATCTTGGAGCTTGTGAGCAGCCCTCTCCTCCAGCCAGCCCATTTCCAGAGCATCTTGTATGGTTCTTCTACACTTGAATTCGGGATCATATAGCCCTCCTGTTACAAACTGGAACTCCATGAACCTCTGCCCTGCCTCGTATGGCAGCCACATCTCCTTCATTGCCTCGGCAGCAGACATTTTCTTTTTGTGTTTCACATCCTCAAAACCAAAGAAGGCTTTCTGAGCGGGCTTGAGCCGAGAGACCATGTCCTCAGTTATTAACCCCAGGCGTGAGGCTTCCTGGAGCCCGAGTCTTTGGCCATTTATGGGATTAACAATTCCTCCAGTGCAGGCCTGTGCCTCCAGTAGTCTCTGAGCAGTGATGGAATCCACCAGTCCACAATTCAGAGCTTCTGTAATTGATATCTTTTGTAGCTCCTCTGCGTCAAAGATGGCACCCACAGGTTCCTGTTCAACCAATGCTTCAGTTGGGGAGGCCAGAGAGATCGATACCTTCGATACAGTCCTGTGATAGTCAGTCGAGTCTCGCGATATACTGGTCATTTTGGTTCTTTGTTCAGAGACAGTGGATTCTTTGATTGAGTTTGTGGTGAGAGTAGGTGATGAAGGTCTTGAACGGACTGATGATGACGTTGTTGATTTTACAATCAATGGACCTGAAGTTTCCACTGTTTTTGAAGATGATGAAAATTGGGAAGGAGACGTACTTGTTGATAGAGAAGTTATTGAAGTTACTGAAGATGCTCTTGATGTCACTGAAGATGCTCCTGTAGCAATTTTGGTCTTATTGCTGATGATATCTGCAAATTCATTAAGAGTGATGGTGCGTGATCTGTACTGATCAAGGTCATCCTGACTAATCACCCTCTTTTCAAGTAGTTCAGTAATGTCATACTTTTTTCCAGTCTTCCTATCAATAATAACAAACCGGGTGGAGCCATCTGGATCAGTTATGGTGATCTCTTCCCACTCGCACTCTTGCTCAGACAGCTCCAGGAAGGTCTGATAGTCAATATATCCTTTGTCATAGGCTTCCCGTATTGTCATCTCTTTGTTTGTTGCTGGATCCACAATTACCACTCTCCTCTTTCTCACTGTGTTTTTCCTAATTGACTCTTTCTTGTCCTCATCCATTATGGGGAAAAGGATAAGGCCAGTCTTCTTATCTGTGATGCAGCGTTTCTTCAACTCTGCATATGTTAGGTTTTCCTCAGTGTTGGGGTCAAGGAATCCCTTGTAGTCAGCACTCTGAACACTTAGCATGTTTCTCATTTTCTCATCAATGTAACCCCTCTTGTAGGCTATGTCCATGTTGACACGATGTCCGTGTTCTGGATCAATGATTCCACCACTTGCAATCTGTGCATCCAACAGACGCATGGCACGGCCTTTGTCCACTAGGCCTCGTTCTATGGCCTGAAAGATGGAGATGGTCTTGTCTGTATCAGGCACATTGTACCCAGTCACAGCTTTTTCTGCTGCTTGAAGGTTCACTTTAAACTCTGACCCAAATAAGTTTTTGTTATAGGCATCTGTAACAGTCAGGTAAAGTTTGTTGACAGGATCAACAATGAAGCCTGAGGCAGCTTGAGCCTCAAGTAGTTCCAGAGCTGAGTACGGTTGCAAAAGACCTTCCTTCATGGCCTGATAGATGGGGATTATCTGATCATTAGCTTCATTATAAACACCAGCAATACATGTGGAACCTCTCAGGTACTTGTACAGGCTTACTTCAATCTCCTGTCTTGTCAGCTGACCTGCCCGCACTCGGTTGATATCACGCTGTTCCAACAGGTTAGCGTCTACTAAATCCATGACTGACACATAGCCCCTGAGCCCTTCAACAGTTAAAGGTTTCTCAGGTTCAGGGAGAAGCAGGAAACCTGAGCTTGGATCTACCTTGCACTTTGTCTTAAGTGATACATATGTTGTTGGTTGTTGAGAGTCTGGGTCCACATAGCATTGAGGACACTGACTCAGTTCTTTGTACAGGGCCTCATCAATAATACCCCGATTGATGGCAATATCTTTGGGTAGAAAGACACTCAAGGTAGGGTCCAAAATCCCACCAACAGATATTTGTGCCTGAAGTAGTCTTAGAGCTGTATCCTTGTTAATTAATCCCTTATTCATAGCCTGGCCAGTTGACAGGATCATGGCATTATTTTGGTCTTTGTAACCTAGGGCAGCAGCCTCAGCAACTAACATCTTTGGCTCATCCTCCATATCCATCATTCCACTTGCACGTGCTTCTTTTACCGTCAGCTTCTTGTTTGTTCTAGGATCAATGAGGTGACCTGTGGCAGCTTGAGCCTCCAGTAGCATGTCAGCACTTTCAGGTGACATGATATTCTGTTTCTTTGCCTCTGTGAAAGACATTTCCCCAAAAGGCCCTGCTGCAACACCAGCAATTGACCCTGTTCCTTTTAGAAATAGTTTCTTGTCTTTGGACACCTCAGTGACAGTTTTCTCTCCCTTCATTAGTTGGTCCAATGTCAGTTTGTCCAGGATCCCACAATCAAGTAACTGTTGTGCTGTTACTGTCTTCCGGACCCCATCAAAAAGGATTTTTGTTGGGTCAACCTTCTCAGAGATTCTCAGAAGTTGTAGGCTTGTGTGGGGCTCTGTCAAACATCTTTCTTTCAAAGCCCCATAGCTGATGGCAAGCTCAGTTTCAGGATCCACATAAGAAGCAGGACTCTGCTTTAGGGCATGACTGACTTCTTCATCCAAAAGGTGGTGTCTGATAGCAGTATCTTTGGGGAGGAAAACACTGAGATTGGGATCTAGAATGCCGCCCACGGACTCCTGAGCCTGCAGCAGGCGCAGCCCAGTTTTCCTGTCAATGAGACCCTTCTTCATGGCCTCAAACACAGAGAGTGGCTTGGCTGAACTATGATGCTTATATCCCACAGCAGCAGCCTCTGCTGTCAATAATCTGTCTCTGTCTGTAATGTCCACCACCCCTCTGGCACAGGCTTCCTCCACAGTCAACTTCTGATCAGCTTTTGGGTCAATTATGTAGCCTGTGGCAGCCTGGGCTTCCAAAAGCAAATCTGCACTAGCTTCAGCCAACAAGTTCTGCTTCTTAGCTTCTGATAAAGCCATTTTGCCATGACGTCCAACCACCACCCCAGCAATGGGTCCTGTCCCTTTCAAATAAACCATTTTTTCTGCTGACACCATTGGTACACTTTTCTCTCCTTTCACTAGCTGGATAAATGTTGGTTTGTCAAGGACACCACATTCAAACAACTGCTTAGCTGACACTGGTTTACGAACGCCCATAAACATCAATTTGGAAGGATCTTTTCTCTCAATGATTGGAAGAAGTGTAAGGCTGGTGTGAGATTCCATTTTGCATTTTTTCTTTAAAGTGCCATAGGTGGTATAAACTTCAGTATCTGGGTCGAGGTAATATTCGGGCCTTATGTTCAGCGCATGACACAGTTCGTCATCAATAATGTTGCGCTCTATAGCTTTGTCTCTTGGCAGAAAAACACTCAGGTTTGGGTCCAGAATCCCACCGGCAGACTCTTGGGCTTGCAGTAGACGCAGTCCTGTCTTTCTATCAATTAACCCCTTTTTCATGGCCTCGAACACAGTGAGTGGCTTAGCTGTGCTCGGATCACGGTAGCCCACAGCAGCAGCTTCTGCTTCTAACAGTCTATCTCGATCCCTATTGTCTACCACTCCTCGAGCACATGCTTCCTCTACAGTCAACTTCTCATTTCTTGTAGGATCAATGATGTGGCCTGTGGCAGCCTGGGCATCCAAAAGCAGATCTGCACTCTCTGTTGGCATTAACATCTGTTTCTTGGCCTGTGATAGAGACATTTTCCCTAAAGGCCCTGCTACAACACCAGCAATTGACCCTGTCCCCTTTAGAAAGACCTTTTTATCAATGGAGACCTCAGGGACAGTTTTGTGTCCTTTGATCAGTTGGTTAAATGTTGGTTTGTCCAAAATCCCACAGTCAAGCAACTGTTGTGCTGTTACTGGCTTGCGGACGCCATGAAAGATCAACTTGTTAGGGTCGAGTTTTTCAGTGATTGGTAAAAGAAGCAGACCTGTGTGAGGCTCCGTTCTGCATCTTTTCTTCAGAGCTCCATAACTGACATCACGCTCATTCTCTGGATCGAGGTAGCACTTGGGACTGTGGTTTAGTTCCTGGCGGAGGTCTTCATCCAAAAGGTGGTGTCTGATAGCGGTGTCTTCAGGAAGGAAAACACTGAGATTGGGATCTAGAATGCCACCCACGGATTCCTGAGCCTGCAGCAGGCGCAGTCCAGTTTCCCTGGCAATGAGACCCTTCTTCATGGCCTCAAACACTGAGAGTGGCGTGGCTGAACTGTGATGCTTATATCCCAGAGCAGCAGCCTCTGCTGCCAATAACCTGTCTCTGTCCCTGATGTCCACAACCCCGCTGGAGCAGGCTTCCTCCACAGTGAGCTTTTGAGCATTCCTAGGCTCAATGATGTGCCCTGTTGCAGCCTGTGCTTCAAGCAACAAATCCGCACTCTCTTCAGGCAGCAGGTTCAGTTTCTTGGCTTCTGACAATGACATTTTCCCATGACTCCCAACTATTACACCAGCAATAGGCCCAGTCCCTTTCAGATTAACACTCTTCTCTACAGACACTTCTGGAACAGTTAGCTTCCCCTTTTCTAAATCTCTCAATGTTGGCTTGTCCAGCACACCACAGTCAACCAGCTGTTTCGCTGTGACAGGTTTGCGAACACCATCAAAACTGAGTTTGGATGGGTCTATTTTCTTAGAAACAGGAAGAAGCAGAAGGCCTGTGTGAGGTTCAACCTTACATCTCTTCTTCATTGCCATATAGGTTACTCCAACCTCACCTTCAGGGTCCAGGTACAGCTCAGGCTTCTGACTCAGAGCATGACTTATGTCTTCGTCAATTAAATAACGATCCATGGCTGTTTGTTTTGGGAGGAACACACTGAAGACCGGGTCTAGGATACCTCCTACAGCTTCCTGGGCTTGTAACACTCGTAGGGTAGTGGTCCTGTCAATCAGCCCTTTCTTCATAGCCTGAAATACTGACAGTGGTTTGTTCATATCGATGCAGCGATATCCCACAGCTGCAGCTTCTGCTGCAAGCAACCTTTCTTTGTCCTCTTCATCGACCACACCCTGAACGCATGCATCTTCAACAGTCAACTTCTGATTAGTCCTGGGTTCAATTATGTGTCCGGTGGCAGCCTGGGCATCCAGCAACAGGTCAACAGTATCAGGTGGGAGCAGATTCTCATTCTTGGCTTCAGTGAAGGTCATTTTGTACAAAGGTTCATTTAGAGACCCTGGACTATTCTGGTCTTCAACGATCACCCCAGCTATTGGGCCTGACCCTTTTAAATTTATTTTTTTATCAAGCGACACCTCAGGCACTGTTTTATGCCCACTCGCAAGCATGTTAAATGTTGGTTTGTCTAAAACACTACAGTCAAGTAACTGGTTTGCAGTTACAGTCTTTCGGACCCCATCAAAAATCAAAGTAGAGGCATCCACAGTTGGAGGCTCTCTCGCTCTCTTTAGCTCATCTTCCATGTTCTGTCTGACAATGATAACCTCATGCAGTTCATTTTGGATAGATGTCAATTGAATTCTATATCTCTCCTCAATTTCCCGGATTTCCCTCTTAAGTATCTCTATCTCACTTCTCAAAGAGTTCTTCTCCATCTCCAGACGTTCCTTGTCTGCATCATATTGACTGATTAGGCCCTGCTTGCCCTCGTATTGGTTCTTCCAGTAACCTTCCTCACCCTTCAACTTCTGGTTCTCCTCCAATAGTATTTGTTTGTTGCGAAGTTCAGACTCTAGGGTCAGTTTAATCTGAATAAGTTCCTCCTCAAGTCTTTGAACATGATCTTTGTCTTTTCCTGTCAACTGCAGCTTCAATAAGAGACTGTCTCTCTCTGCCACAATCTCATTATGCTGGGACTGAAGCGACTGCAGCGTGACTGTTGTCTGTGGGAACAGAAAGGAAAGAAAAACAGAAAGAGCAGACAGACAAAGATATTAGAACAAAAACATTTGTCACATATATAATGTCTCTCTTTCACTTCAGAATAGAATAACTGAACCATCTATCAGTGAACTGCGCATCACCTCAGACTATTTGAAACAATCCCAGTAGCATTTAAATGAAACAATGCTACTGAGGAATTTGCAAATAAAAGCTGTATTACTAATTAATTATGACAAGAATATATTTTTAAATGCACAGCAGTGTCATGCAAACTAATCAAAGAAAGCCAGGAAATCTCTCAAGACTGGGTGATGCCATTCCACTTTCGTCAACATTCTACTATAAAAAAATGCAAACCAGCTCTCCAAATATAAAATGTAGAAACATGTTTAGAGCATCTATGTGTATTCTACAACTTACTGTCCACGTTCTGTAAAATTGCAAACCAGCACAAATGGTGTAAAACCGTTGGATTGTTCTATAATTGCAGGAAAAACAAAATAATTTTCATATTTTATCAGTGCTGAATTTACAATTTTCATGTGTGATAAGCAGGAGAAAAGGCTTTGACCAGGCGATGTCTGCTAGGCTGAAGACGTGAAGACACTCATGCACAGCAAGTCTGTTCAGTCCCAACGAGCAGACGGTGGAAGTCAGGCAGCTCAAAGGACTGTTTATGTCTGCATGCAAACGTATTCAATCACAGAGATTTACGTGTTTGAGTCAGGAGGAGGAGCAGGAACCTACAGGGGATCTACAGGTGTTTCTGCATGCACTCAAAAGTTGTCTAAGGACAGAGAATACTACTGGATTCAAGTAAGGAGGAGGAGGAGCAATCCAGGCCAAGCGTCCGTGTACCTCTGTGATCTGGGTCTGGATTTTCTCTGTCTCCAGTCTGAGTTTCTCCCTCTCAGAGGAGAGCTCTGAGATCAGGTTGCGGTAATCGATATTGCTCCGCTCACTGGCCTGCAGCTGCAGCTCCAGGGAGGTGATCTGGGAGGAGAACTCCTCACCTTGTCTCGAAGTGAAGGCTTCGGCTTTTTTTCGCGCTGCTCTTAGATCTTCCTCCAGCCTTAGCCTCTCTTTGGTCTGAGATTCTGCCACTTGTTTCAGTCTTTGAATCTCATGGTCGGTTTCCATCGCAGCTTTACTTTTCTCCTCTACCGCCCTCTGAAGATCTTCATTTCTGAGATTTGCCTGTTTGATTCTGGCTTGCTCCTGGACCCGCTGCTGCTGCAGCTCCTTGATCTCCGCACTCAGCCGTGTCACATGCTCTTCGGAGGTCTTGCGTTGATTCAGACTTCTCTCCAGCTCCTCTTTTAACCTGAGATGTTCTCCTTCAGCTCTCTTTTCTAAAACGTTGGCTTGGTCTTGGTTGTGGTGCAGCTTGGCAATAGTATTTGCATAATCATTTATGGCTAACTTGTTCTTTTCGAGTTGTGTTTCTATCTGCCTCCTTCTGCAGCCTTCCTCTCGACTGTCCTTTCTCAGAGTTTCCACCTGGCTCTCCAGGCCATCTCTCACTGCCTGAAGGTCCTTCATGCGTCCCTGTACCCGTCTCAGGGTTTGTTTGACCCAGATTTTCTCCCGACTCTCTCTCTCCAGGTCCATATGCATCTTCTGAAGCTCATCCTTGCACTCCTCCAGCTGTGTTGCAGCCACTGCTGAGCTGGTAAGCTGTGTTTGCAGCTGGGTCAAAGACTTTTCAAGCAACTCCAGTCGTTCTTCTGCACTTCTTCTCCTACGGGCTTCCTCTTCCAGATTGTGTGTGATGTAGACCACCTCGTCACTCTTCTCCTTCAAGCTCTTCATGACCTCCTCCAGCTCGTCCCTGTGCCGTCTCCGCTCTTCATCTCTCTGCCTCATCAGTGCCTCCGCCTGACTCTCCAGCTCTCCTCTCCTACACTCCCCCTCTGTGATGACAACAAGCTGGTGTTGGATTTCTTCCTCCGCTCTGTTCTTCTGCTCCTCCAGCCCGCCGTTGAGCGCACTGAGCCTCCTGAGCTCCTCCTCCAGGTTCCTCCTCTCTGCCACCATCCTTTCCTGCTGCGTCTGGAACTCCGCCACATCCCACTCCCTCTGAGACGCCAGCGTCTTCACGTCAGCGCGGCTGGCTTGGATCTGGCTCTCATAGCTCATTTTTAATTTATCGATCTCAACAACGCACTGACTCCTTACCTTTGAAATCTCCCTCTGCAGCTCCTTGATTTTCTCTGCGCTTTCATCCAGCTGCCGTCGCAGCCGCTCAATCTCGTGGTCTTTATTTGCTAAGGTTTTCTCCAGCTCCAACTTGGACCAGCTGACCGTCTCCATCTCCTTCTGCCTCTTCCGCAGCACACTGTCGTACTCCTCCTGCTGGTGAGTGTAGCGCTCCTCCGCCAGCCGACGCTTCCTTTTTTCCTCTTCCAGCATGTAGTTGAGACGGGTCACCTCATCGTTGAGCTCCGACAGTTGGCCCTGGGTGCTGTCCAGACTCTCCTTGGTGGCGTTGCACTTCAGAACGGTGCTTTCTTTCACCTCCTCCACCGACAGCAGATTGTCCCTCAACTGGGACAACTCCAGCTTGTGTCGGCCAAGGTCATCGTCCAGAGCTTTGTTCTTGGAATTAGAATCCTGGATGTTTTCCCTCAGGAGATTGACTTCTTCTTCCAGCAGGTCGATCTTAGTGTTACGAATCTGAAAGGAAAGATCAGGATGTTTTCCACGTCTCAAAAAGAAAAAAGATTTAAAAAAAAAAAAAGCACAAGAGAAGACATCCGTGGTACCTTGAGCTCCTCCATGTTTTTGAGCAGGTCTCCCAGGAATCTGTAGTAGTCTGTCGACATGGTGAGCAGCTCCATGTAGCGCGTTTGAAGTTGAGCAGCCTGAGACAACATAACACAAGAAATCAGAACTTTTACAAGCAAACATCTTTTGTCTTTTTTAAATCAGATACCTTCTGGTTGAGGTCCACGGTTGGCGACTTCAGCATAGTCCTCTTGATGGGGATGTTGAGCAAAGTCTCCAACCCAGAAGTGTACGCCGCAAGGTCGGTTTCATAGTCCTGGAACACAAAGTTTGTTGTTTTGCTGAATGCACGTTTACAGCGTAGCTCAGAATGACGGCGTCCTCACCTTGATAGAAGTGGCACAGGCCATGTTGTCCTTCAGCACACTGTCCAGGGTTTCCCTCTTTGATTTGATTTCTGAGTTCAGGGTCTTGATGACACAAAACACACACACATGCATTAGATCCCTCACATTAGAACACTCCCTCCGAAACAGCACAGAACAGGAGACCTTCTGCTGGTTAATGTGGTCCAGCAGTGTTTGGATGTTGTCGATCTTGGTCGCCTGAAGAACCTCTTGTTGCTTCTTCGTGGCTTCAATCCAGTCACCAAAGGAGGTGCTGCTTTCATTGTAGAGCTGCAGCTGAGGCTGGTATGACTCTAAATCCTGGAGTCTGACCAGGTAAAAGATAAAGAATCAGCAGCGGCTTCAGCTGTGGGTGTGAGTGGGAGAGATCAAAATATGACATTTAACATCATTTAGATGACTTTACCTGGTGTCGATCTGTCCGCTGATTCTTCTCCAGCGGTCTCCCAGCAGCCCCACCTGCTCGGTGTATTTGGACAGCATCATGTCACACTTGGGGAAGGCCCCGCCCACCTGACTGTTCCAGTGACCGACTTTGGCCAGTTCTGCCTCCATGGAGGCCAGAACATCCTTCTTCTGATCCAGCTGTGCTTTGATATTCTTCATGACGATAATGCAAAAGAAAATGCAGGCAAAAGAAGATTCAGAACAAAAAACAAGACAAAATGCACAAGTCATAGCGGTCTGGGAACTCCTGTCTTTTTTTTTTTTTTGGAATGTATGTAAATAACAGGGAAGAATAAATACACACCTTCAGGGTTACTACGTAATCCTCAACTTCACTTGGCGTCAGAGAGGTGGTCTCCTTCTCTGCCAGTCTGGCTTCGTGGGCTTTCACAATATCTTCAGCCCTGGCGACGCTCTCCAGCAGGTCCCTGAGAGCCCGCAGCCTGATGGACACCCAGTTTAGTTTGAGTTGTGATGTGTGTATTATATTTTAGTATGAGGAGAAGCATCTGTTTTGATCTGCTTTGCTGTGCTTCATGTTTCCTAGCAAACTGTAATTTATTTTGATGTAGTCATATATTTAAAATAAAAGGAAAATGTAGACTAAAAATAACTTATTCAACATGGTGAGCTCCCCGTTGGCAGCAGAGCGACGTTGTTAAAACTCACCGCTGCAGGTAGGCCGATGAGCTGCCCTCCAGACTGGCCAGCCTTTGGTTGATGATCGCGATCTCGCTCCGGAGAAACTGGGCTTTATCGGGATCGCTCATGTTCTCCAGCTCCTTCACTATACGCTCCTTCAGACGCAGGTACTCCTCCCGCATGGAGTCGATGTCACGAAGAACCGACTACAGATACACAGCAGAAGAAGACTCATGATGCAGAAGACCCCACCAGACCTCCGGAGCAGTGGTCTCGTGTCTCCGCTGAGTATCAGCAGCACAACGTCCAGGCGTTTACCTCCAGCTGGGTGATCTTCAGGCCACAGTCGTGCACGCCATCGTCCCTGAGGCAGATGTGAATGTGCTGACCCAGCGTGCCCTCGGCACCCTCCAGCCTGAGCCTGAGCGCGTGTAGATCAGACAGGCTGGTGGACATCACCACCTTCTTCTTCGGCGGCTCCGTCTTGATGACTTTCACAACCTCCTTCTTGATCGTCTGTTCCTTCTTTGCCGCCTTTTTCTTCACCTCTGCTTGCCGTCTCTCTTCCTCGACCCTCTGGACCTCTTCTTCAGTGACTTCTTGTACTTCCCACTGCTCCTGACGTGCAACTTAAGGCAGAAAACACATTTTTGTGATCAATTAAACACCACTGAATGTCGTGAATGCCATTTCTTGGGTGATTGTACTGACTGTAAATGGGCAGCTGCACCACCAGCTGGTCATAATGCGTCTGGGCTCCGTTGACCTGGCTCTCTATGGACTTCTTGTCCTCGTCAGCAAACATCTGAGAGCCTTGAGAGCTGACTTTGAACTCCTCGAAGTGGGTCTCCAGGCTCTTGATGATCTGGCGGTATTCCTCTGGACGCATTTTAGCCAGCTGGACACACAACAACAGAGTTTCTAAAGCAGCAACGCCCAAACGCCAACTACAATGACGTGAAAAATACCAAATCTAGGACCTCTGTGATCAGTATAAATAAACCACACTCATCGTTTAGTCTGTAAGATCTACTCAGATCAATTTCTGGGACCAAATATTAAGAACAAAAACCTTAAGACCTTTTAATGTTGAACTAACCCGACATATGTCTCCTCCTGGAGGCTAGTGGGTAAATTCACCACGTACCATGGAGATGGTGAGCGAGTTGATGCGTTTGATGTCCAGGACGCAGTATTGCCAGGCGATCAGGCTCTTCACGTTGATGTACAGCTGGTTCCAGATGGACAGGATGGCCTCGTAGTACTGCTCGTTCCTTTGGGGGACGACAAAGACGTTATCCATCACCTTCAGTCACTCAACAGGGTCTGAACGGAGGAGGAATTTCACTGTGTTTTCAGGCTCACTTGTTGGCCAGACCGATGCTGAGCGGGTTGGGAGGCGGAACGAGCAGGCACACAGAGGGCACCGTCATGTCCAGTCCTCCGGGGCCCGTGACCTCCCACTTACTGCGCTGGCTGTTGTTCTTTAAGATGGCCTCGTTACCCTTACAGATAGCTTTCTGTGAAGAGATCCTTTTCAGGTTAAATAATCTACACTTGTGGTTAAGTTTTCTCCAATTCCATTACAATTGGTAATTCTTGTGAAAGTAATTGTGATATTTCATATATGAAATGAAAGTAATTGTGATATTTCATATATGACCATGACAACAAACCCACCTGATCCTGTTTGAAGTCGCACAGAGCTTTGATGATGATGGGGCCGCCGCTCTTCTCCTCTGGGTTTCTGGGTTTCAGCCTCACGATGTTCTTGGAGTTTGCAACCAGATGTTGAACCTGCCTCTTGTTTCTCATAATCTTCTCCTTCTCCCTCTGATCAATGACAAGAAGAACAACAATAACAACAACAACAACAAACCGCGGCAGTCCTGCAGGTTTTACTAGAAAAACTTTCATATTAAGTTGAGCAGGCGTGAGCCAAAAGGCCGAGCCAGCTGCCGTACCTCCAGCCCTCTGAGCAGCTCCACGAGATCCTCCAGCGACGTGTTCTTGTTACAGGTGAACTTCTTACGCACCGTCTCATGCTCTTTCTGCAGGACGCTGTAGGTCTCGTTGGCCTCCTTGAAGAACTGTTGAGAAGCACAAGATGACGTGAGACCAGGACGAGTTCAATCACGCTGTTATTCACAGGATTTCACCATATTTTACTCCAACTAACGATCATATCAA